>JAPSGF010000008.1:22055118-22145287 GCA_035772895.1 Perdix hodgsoniae
GGGTGGCAAACGGATGAGGCCAGGCTCTTCTTGGTGGTATGTAGCAATAGGAAAAGGAGTAATGTCCTAAAACTTGAACACAGGAAGTTCTGTACTAACATGCAGAAGAACTTCATTACTGTAAGGGTGATGGAGCACTGGAACAGGTTGCCCAGAGAGTTGAGGAGTCTTCTTCTATGGAGATACTTGACATCCATCTGGACACCTTCCTGTGTGACCTATTGTAGAGAAGCTACTTTAGCAAGAGAATTGTATTCGATGATTTCTTGAGTTCCCTTCCAATCCCTGTGATTCTGTGAATCTGTGAAATACAGGCATAGAATAAAGAACAATTTCATGTTAAATGTTTAATTTCTCTCAATTTTCTTCTTTAACTTCCATAAATGGAATGGGGGACAAGCTTATCTGTACCAGACTAAGACTAGGTGAATCACAGAATTATAGAATGACCAAAGTTGGAAAAGACTTCCAAAGATCATCCAGTCCAACATCCACTTATCACTGATTTTTCCCACTAAACCACGTCCTTTAGTACAACATCTAAATGTTTCTTGAACACCTCCAGCGAGAGTGACTCCATCACCTCCCCAGGCAGCAATTGATATTGCTACAGGTTTATAAACTACACCAGGTCTAAACTGTTATCAACTAATATAGTAGTGTGGAAGGTGAAGACTATATACTAACAACAAGCTAACTGATTACATCCACTGAGTGGGCAGTAGAGGGAATCATACACAGCTGAGATTGCACTGGGGCTTGGAGGGATCATTATTTTTATTGTTTAAGTTGTCACGCTACATTTTCTGCAGTTGAAGATGTGTCGTGCTCAAGAATGAAGGAATACTTTCTGTACTGAAAAGCTAGGAAAACTACATTTTAAGTGGAAATTTGAAACACTTGAATTCATGTATTATTATTAGAAGTAGCTACTAGAAGAGCTAAAAATTAATGTCATCATTCAAAACTATGATACATTTATTAGTGGTCTAGCAATTACTTACTGCTTTTGCAGTAGGAGATTGATAAGAATGGTTTTGGTCTTTGTGCAGCCTCTTGCTTCATGAGAGCTTCAGTGTGTGAAAGGGAGATTCCAAGTGTCTGTGGGAAATGACAAATTGCTTTTGCATACAGAGAATTTTTAAGGCAAAGGAAGGGAACCTTTAATTACTCCATATGAAAATGAGCTGTTTTGTACTTCTGGGAGGCCACATAATAATACTTAACTCAGCATTGACCATCATTAGACTGGTAGATGATTAGCTGATTGAACTGCCTGTGCAGTAATAATCATTCTGTTTTTCCCAACTCTGCTGTTAATTTTCTGTGTGATATCTAGATCAGTCATCTCTGTGCCTTGCTGTTTCCTATAACCTGCTGCTTCTTAGCTGTTTAGACTCTTTTAACATATATTCTTACTTCAACAGCACAGAGGGATGCTGATCTACTGGGCACTACCATGACACAAACAGTAATAACTGTCCCTATGCCTCCTGTGGTATACAAAAGTTCACTGCCTATTCATCACTTTGAGCATGGACCATGATGTTGATGAATACACTGACATTATTGTAAGGATTAAGAACTGTGTATATCCAAAGTTTTATCTTACACCAGAGAAATTATTGTGGATGACACTTTTTATATTTATCCAAAGAAGGACTTTAACACTATGTGCTTTAATTACATTGCAGATAATTTTCATCCTGATTACAAAAAGGTTTTGCAGACACTGACGTGATTTTTTAAAATCCATTGGTATTTCCTTGTGAACATGTGTCTGAAGTGTTGATTACAGCATCTCCACTCAACTCTGTGAGGGAGAGCAGCAGGATTGCAGCTTAATGGGCTGAGCCAGAAAGGAGAGAATAAAAGGTGAAAACTATATCGGCAATGAAACTGGATGGATTTTATGGTCATAATTCCAGAATGATTTCATAATAATCTAATCATAGAATCATTAAGGTTGGAAAAGACCTTTAAGATCATCTTGTCCAACCACCAACCCTGTCCACCATGCCCACTAAACACATCCCTCAGTGGCACGTCTCCATGGTTCTTGAACACCTCCAGGGACAGTGACTCCACCACGTCGCAGGGCAGCCTGTTCCAGTACCACAACATAGTGATCATCATACCATGACAGTTATCCAACTTGTCTTTCCTCTCTTGCAACCTACACTACAAAAATAGATACTTTTGTTCATACTCAGAAATTTTCATGAAGGTTCCCATCTGTATGCAAAAGGCATGTCCCATTTGGAGACAAAATGGTGTCCAAATCTGTCTGACTCATTCCTCTCCTAAACTCACATGTAGCACATAAGATCTGTGTTTACCATAGTCCGATCTGATGAAGATATATTGCTGAGGTTCTTACATTCCGAAACCTCCAACAGTCTGTTCCTCCCAACTTCCTGGGAGATGGTGTTAATTAAAGGGGGTCTAAAATTTATCAACACTTCACAGTATTAATGCTAACTCTGGTGCACCTCTTTTTGTATCCCTTTTGCCATTATGTTATGTCCTTTTCTTAAATTTTCCACTGACATCCCAGTGTCTGAAGACAAACAGACAACAGAAAATGACAAAAGACATCTTTAGTTAATAATATGAACATGTTTGTTTAAGGAGCTTGTTTGGAATTTTCTTCTTATTTATTTTAGTTTGTATTATTACAGGTTTCAGCATTGGAAGCTAGAAGCTTCATTTCAAACCAGCTTCTTCTGAATCCCCTGTCTGAAGCAGAAGACACATTCTTGAGATAGCAGCCATCCTATTTAGAAGAACTAAGACCAGATATGCAGTGCTGTCACTATGGAGTGTCAGAATCACTTGGACACCTTGCATTAATTACAACCTGCTGATAAGTATGAAATGAAAATGGGTGGGAGTAAAAAGTAGAGTAACACTTAACAAAATCTCCTTTTCTCCATGTCCAGCATTCTTCCTAATATATTATCTGGGTTCCAAATATCATTTTAATACCTATCTTTAAACTGTTCTCTAATCTACCCTACCTTTTCCTTTTTTACCTACTCTTTTGTGAATAATTCATTTTTCAGTCAGAGCTACATATAGATAAATGCTGCAGTGATCAGGGAAATTCAAAATGCAAGTTTTGAAGAATGAAGTTTTGCTGCTGCATGTGATACACGTGCTTTCTTATTGTTCAAAGAGCTTTACAAGAAGAGAGACCATTAAGATGTTCATCTGATCCTCAGTAACACACTGAAAAACACCCCAAAATAAGAGATCTCTATGTAAAACCAAAAGGAGACAGAGGCAATAGCAGGTGCATGATCCTCCCAGCAATTTGTCATCTGAAATGGATTTAGTCCTGTGCCTTGTTTGCTTTGGTTCAGCAGAGTAACCCTGATTCTTCCTTCAGCACTTCAATGGATTTTAAAAGCTTTGAGAATGTCATTTTTATGCTGTCAAATTTTAATAACTCTCCTTTGGCTGGCTCCCTTAACTAATGGGAAAATGAAGAGCTGACAGCTGGAAATGAGGGGCTATGGCTGTGATACGGTTTGTAGTGGCTTCTCTGGGCTTTGTATGTGCAGCATGAGGAGATGGGGGACTGTTGAATCCAAATTAAAATTCTTGTTCCATAGTTACAATTCTGGAGCAGTGTTATTTCTATATGTATGTCTTAAGTTCTACTGCCACACTTTTCCCCAGAGCAGTAAAAGTGTTTCTGGCTTTCCTTTGTTTTGCTTATAAGGTCACAGACTGAGAATGGCTCTGAAAAGAGCCACCTGAGCAAACACAGCAGCACTGCAATGGGTGGAGGGTGCACAGAGTTGAGACAGAATTGTGTGCTGAAACAGAGAAACATGGAAAGAGATTACAAGCAGGCCAAAAGCAGGACCTGAATGGTGCTATGGAGAAAGGTTGGTGAGAGAAGAACCTGGTGTTTGATTCTGGAGCAGGTGGTTGAACTTGTTTTGCTCATTTACTCATCAAGGACTGGAAACGGACACTGTTATTGCACAGCTCTCTTCTGTGGTGCTCTTTGGGTCTCTCAAGAGCTTGTTACTGGAGAAGTGTACAGGCTTAATTACCCTCTACAGAGTACCTATTTTTATACCTTGCTGTGTCATGTCAGGAAGACGTATCCTTAAATAGCCCCTTTAGTTTCTATGGGTGTTTAACAGCTACCAATGCATTAAAGCCAGTGCGGTTATGAGGCGGGATATTATTAGCCACGTTGTATAGAGGGAAGAATGGGAGCAAAAAAATCAGATTATTTCTCTTTTCTCTGAACTTGTAGATTCTAAATGTGACAGCACTGCTGTCCTGCTGTCAGGATCCAGGAGCTGTCTGTGGATTAGGAGGGCTTTGAAAATGGAGATATGAAGAAGCCTTTCTGCCTCTGTGGCCTCATACTAACAGCACTTGCAGGATTATAACTGAGGGTTAATGAGAAAGAGCAGTCTTTGGGGCATCCTCTTACCTCTGGCTGCCAACTGGGAGGAAGCAGGGTGGTGGAGACTCTTTCATGTTGTTCCCTGGTCCATACCCACCCATGTAATGGCTGGATGAAGCCTGGTCTTCCAGAATATACATAGAAGTAACTGAACATATACAAAGAAGTAATTGAACAATGAGTCGTTATTCAAGAGATTTATTTTTGGGGAAAAAAATGTTCATAAAAGGCAAAGGAAGAGCTGGTGACCTTTTATTGGATAAATTTTCTTACCCTTCTGGCAGGAGGCTTTTGGCTAAATATTAGGTTGGTGATGTGAAGAATGGGCTTCAAAGACTTCTAAACACCTTTTAAATCCTGATGATTGCCTAGTGTTTACCTCCAAAAGAAAGCAATTATCGAAGAGGATTCTTCAAAATCAGAACAGCCGCTGCAGTGATGGAATAGATAGCAAACTTAGCTATTATTTTTTTCAGAGAAGACCTGCAATTGCGGCTGGAGTTATATGCAGTGCCTGTGAAGAACACTTGCCTGCAGCTGCTTCTTGGATTATGAAAAGCTAAGAAGAAGCAGAGAGACAATCTGACACATTTTATGTGCTCTTTAGAAATCATTCTACGTGTAGGTATCAGTGTTATTTGAGACAAGCTTTAAATCTGAAGTTTCCATTTCATATGTCTTGTGCTTAAATCTCTGCTCTGAAATGAAGGAAATTACTGTTGTACCTAACGGGTAATCATCAGCAAGGCTGGTATGATCCCAGCTTCCCCTCAGACTGGTAGCATTTAAAAGGAACCACAACATCTGTGTTGCAATGTGCTAAAAGACAAGCACTGAAAGAAGTAGCCAATCTTGTCTGTGTAAGATTGTGAGCTTTTGCTTAAAGCAAATTTACTGGGTTTGTATCCATCTTAGAGCAGTTATTGGGAAGAAGAATGGCCATTTTTGGTGAGGACAGACTTGAAACACTGCCTGATTTTTAGTCCCATACAGAAGACACTGCCTCTAGCATCAATGCTAATATAAGAGAGAAAATCCATTTTTGTTAGAATGCAAAGGAAGAAATTGGTTTCTTCCACAGTGAGAAAGCAATGAAAGAAGTGCAATAGAATAGAAATATTTAGTAAATGAAACACAAAAAAGCAATTTTGTGCTTTAATATCAGCTATTTACAGCTTGAGCTCAGTGATCATTTTATGCAAAAGACAGTAATTTAATGTACTAATGTGCCACAATGTCACAAAAAGATTCCTATTTCTAGAGTCTATTGTTATGATGAATGACATCTATTTTAGCAAAGAAATGGTATTCTTGAACAAAGCTTATTGTAGGTATTTTTATCTTTTCTGTCACATTGAGACATAATGATATTTAAAAAGAAATCTAAATATACAGTGCTTTCAGTCTTACTCCTAAAACAAGGAAAAATGCTGTCTCTGAAGCTGACTGGATACAGCGTTTGAGGCGAGCTGATACAGATGCATCAGAATTAGGACTACCGTCTACATTCAGCTGTAAATGAAAGTAACTGGAATTTTCTCTTAACAAACTAATTTATTTATTTGCTATTTTAGTCGTGACAAGAAGGAGGTGCCTAAGCCTATCTGATGGCTGTAAGCTTTTTTCTTCTGTAGTCTGGTCTGTGCTTGAATGTTTGTTGTTCTGTAGGAGTCAACAGACGCTCGTGCCATAGGAAGCTCATGGATGTCTTCTGATGTCTTCTTGTGGAGGCAGTAGGACAATAGGTAACAGAGTGGAAGGGCAGTTGAGGTGAAGATGGATGCCAAGACTTAATATCTCCTGCAAAAATCTTCTGTTGCCAAGGGGTGAGTAAAGCTATCAGAAATTTGATCTCAGCTTCTTTCAGCTTGATACAACAGTGACGGAAGCTGGCAGACAAAGGCCCAGTCTGGGTGGAAAGGCAGCCTCTCAGTGACTCAAGAATGTCATAACCTGCTGCAGACACTGACTTGCCAGAGACAAGGACAGCTGCAGATAATATGGGCTGGAGGGGAGTAAGGTGGCATTTTCAGGGCCGAGTCACTTTTCCTTAGATCAGGCATCAGATCTGAATAACACATTTAGTGGGTAGACAGGAAGCCAGAAGAAATTTTGTGCCTACCTATTTGTGGTGGCTATCTATAATACAAGAAGTGCAAAAGCTGTGTAGAAATAAAACATTTTTCTTATAATGTATGTAGTAAAAATAACACCACTGTTAGATTCTGATAAGATTCTGATGCTGATAACACAGTACCGTTTTGAGTCTCAGTTTTCCACTCCCTTGCTCAATAGTCCGTGCTAGAGCAAAAACCGTGAATAAAGGCAAATTCAGCACAATGTAGTTTACTACTATAGCTAATTTATATTGCCCTCAACAAGATAAAATAACATCCAAGGTGCTGGAGACATAAAGCTGGAGACATAAAGCTTTGATCCAATGCAATTTTTCCTGAAAATCTCACAATACTTATTGTGAAATATTGACTTGTTTTCTTCCTTCAGCTTTGGAGGGAGTGGAATTTCTGCTGAGTAACTGAGTAAAGACTTGCAGAACTACACCAAATAAGGTGGTCAAGAGTGGAACAAAGTTGACCAGAAAGCATTCTATGCAGACTCCTTATAATATAGACCAACCTTGGGAAGCATATATGCTTCTATGTAAGTTTTGGTAGGCAGTGCAGAAGTGTGATTCAGAGAAAGTAGAATGTCAGTACTCCAGGCAGGCCAAGAAGAAGGCTATTACCTTTAAAGAAATACCTACAGAACTAAAGGGGGGAACCATTCTGCCCACAGCCTGCGTTGGGAAGCTGGGCACTTCTGTCAAGCACTGTAGAACTCTCCTTAGAGTGAGGGGCAGATGGACTAAAAGACGAGCTCCACTCTTTGCCAAGGCCTATATAATCAGACTGGTTATCTAGCCTCATAGAATGCCACTGCTATGGGTGCCTGGTGCTCTCCTGTATCTGCAGGTGGTTAAAATCCTAAGACAAATTTTTGGCTTCCTATACTTACTATTTAGCCTTACAAGAGAGTTGTTTCTTTCTGATCATTTTTTCTCACCCCTTTAAATACATAACTGTAATATTTCAAGCCCCTAGGCTTGAAATTCTTAGGCTTTCCTTAAGTTTGTCTTCAATAATCCTGAGCCCTCTGAGTTCCTTCTTACTGAAATACATAAAATCTGCTTATTTATTCATCCAAATATTTTCATTTTTACAGACCTGTAGTCTATTCCCATGCCTTTGTTGTCTAGTTAAAAACATTCATCCTCCAACTCCCACATCTTTCCTTTTTAAGTTTGGATTTCCAGGAAATAAGGTTAATCTACTTCAGTAGTTCATTAGGCAACATTTCTAAGCTATCTACCGGCAATCGACAGCATCTCTAAATTATGATACTCCAGCATTAACTTAATCTTTGTGGTGTGAAATGATGAAGCACATTTGAAAGAAAAATTAAATATTCAGTGGGTGATCCAATATTCATACTGATATTAAGTGAAGGAGTAGACTCTTCAGTTTCCATCTCATGATAAATCTTTCCTTTTGACTGTAGTGCAATTACAAAGCCTGTGGTTTCTGATACATGGGAGGAGGACCTGCTTCATTACCATGAAGATGTTTCTGTTCCTGCATTTCCTCATTTGTAATGTTTAATATTTCTCTCCTCTCAGAGTCATGGTGCAAACAACAGAACCTCAGGTGAATCCTCATGCAGTGCCCTATAAAACCCTCACCTTCAAAGCTGTGCATTGGACAACTCTCTAATGGTTTTATGCCCTTCTTACATTGTGACACCCAAAACTGCATACAGTACTCAGGGTGATGCATTTTCTCATTTTCAGAGTATTCTCTCATTTCCAGAACTGTATTGCAGGTAAAATGTTCCTGATCTTATACCTCATTCATCTTAACCTTGCCTTGCTGATTTTGGGTCTGCTGCAGTCAATAAAGACAGATCCAGAACCACTGGTCTGCTGATAAAACCTGTTTATAGTCATTGGACTTGGTCTATTTTTCAATTTTTTTGAACAGATTTGTTTTTCTAGTCAGTCCATACCATCTACCTGGATCCATAGATTTTCATGGGTTTTCTCTTCTCCTGTCACTATCTTACTATCTCTTGTCTTTATTTATACAGTTAGGCTAACACTTAGGTAAGGTAGTTAGGTAACACTTTGGGTATAGACATCTCTTAATTCAGTCTATTGTGCTAGGCTCTGTACAGTATAAACATATCCTTTAACCCATCATGACTGTATGTGTCTGTGTATATGTGCACGCATTTCTAAATTAAACAACAACAGCAAAAAAGAGAGTAACTAGCTGTCACTGATAATTTCTGAGAACTACTGAAGGGATATCACAGATAGGTTTACTTCACTTTGCCTAACATGACGTTATTGCATTGATTTTATAACAAAGCAGTTCTGGGCATTTGAATTATGACCGCATTATGAAATAAATACTGAATGGGAGGTGATTCACGACATGATAATCTTGAATGTTAAACATGATGTGGATGTGGGACATAGCAAGACAGAGTTTATGAAGTCATAATCAGCTTTGAAAATCAGGTTAGAAGAATAATGACTTCAAATGATCTTTTAACAAAAGAGCAGAAAAGCGTGGCAAGATCAGCTATGCAAGAACATAGTTATGATAGGAAAGAACTATTCCAGAATAAAGGAGCGCAAGTGCAAACATCAGCAGAGGTGATGGCAAAACCCAAAAACGACAGGTCACAATATACCAGCAGTACCAGCACTGCAGAAGGCTGACCTATGAAATACATTATCACCCTGATTCTGGGAATTAGGATGTCCTGGCTTGAATCCTTGTTCTGTAACTCTTGTAACTCACTTCACCTACACTACTCCTGTTATTCTATGAATACTTGGCCTCTGTGGTTTCCATAAGGCAATCATCAGCTTGTTTTTTGCTCAATACTTTGTTATGGTTTTCTTTTGTGGTCTACTGGTTAGGAAGATGACTGGTCTTGCCCTGACAACTTCCTTTTCTGGATCCTTTAAACAGTGTTTAGAATCACAGAATCACAGAATCACCCGGGCTGGGAGGGACCTCAAGGACCTCGGCTCTTGTGAGGCCCCATCTGGAGTACTGTGTTCAGGTGTGGAGCCCTCAGTATAAGAAAGACATAGAGATTTTGGAAAGGGTCCAGAGAAGGGCGACTAAGATGATCAGGGGACTGGAGCACCTCCCCTATGAGGACAGGCTGAGGGAGTTGGGCTTGTTCAGCCTGGAGAATAGAAGGCTGCGGGGTGACCTTATTGCAGTCTTTCAATACCTGAAGGGAACCTACACCCAGGAGGGGTGTAAACTCTTCAAAAGGGCTGACAATAGCAGGACTAGGGGAAATGGATCCAAGTTGAAGGAGGGAAGATTTAGGTTGGATGTTAGGGGGAAGTTCTTTACAAGGAGAGTGGTTAGGCCCTGGAACAGGCTGCCCAGGGAGGTTGTGGATGCCCCGTCCTTGGAGGTGTTCAAGGCCAGGTTGGACGGGGTCCTGGGCAACCTGATCTAAATGTGTATGTTTGGTGGCCCTGCCAGGCAGGGGTCTGGAACTGTATGATCCTTGAGGTCCCTCCCAGCCCGGGTGATTCTGTGATTCTGTGATTCTGTGATTCTGTGATTCTGTGATTCTGTGATTCTGTGACCATAAAATTATAGTATTTTTTGAGTTGGAAGGGACCTTTAGAGGTCATGTAGTCCCACTTCCCTACAATGAACAGGGACACTTTCAGGTAGATCAAGCTTCTCAGAGCCTTATACAGCCTGACCTGGAATGTTTCCAGAAGCAGGACATCCATAACCTCTCTGAACAATGTTCCAGTATCTCACTGTCCTTATTGTTGAAAAACTTTTCTTATGTTGATTCTAAATCTTCACTCTTTTAGTTTGAAATCAGTTTCCCTTATCCTGTAACAACGGACCATGCTAAGGAATCCGTCTCCTTCTTTCTCACAGCCCCCCTTTAGATACCGAAAGGTTGTTCTCAGGTCTTCCTGGAGCCTTTTCTCATTCAGTCTGAACAGCTCCAGCCTGTTCTTGTAGGAGAGGTGTTAAATCCTTTGGATTTTTTTGTGGCCCTTCTCTGTGTGTGCTCAATAGTTCCACATCTCTTTTGTACAGAAGACTTCACATCTGGATGCAGTACTCCAGGTGAAGTCTCACCAGTGCAGAGTGGAGGGGCAGGATCACCTCCCTCACTTTGCTGGTCACACTTCTTTTGATGTGGCCCAGGGTAGGGTTGGCTTTCCAGGTTCTGAGGGCACATCGCTGGCTCATGTTCTGCTTGCCATCCACCAGTACCTCCAAGTCCTTTTTGGCAGGATCCTATATGATTTAATCTCCCAGATTGTATTGATAGTGGAGGTTACCATGACTGAGATACAAGATCTTGCACTGTGATTTATTGAACTTCATGACATAGACTTATCAACATCCATAGACATATCTTTGCTTACTTTACTTAACTGGTAGGGCCTTCGCTTCCCCTGTTCCCACCTTCTGAACCGTCTACTCAAAGACTTTGTATAGCACAGTTGCTAGTGAAAACTGAGGCAAAAAATTATTGAGTATATCAATCTTGTCCATGTCTGTTATTACCAGCCTCCCTGTATTTCTCACTGGAGAAGGCGCTTCCTCCTGGACTCTCCTTTTCTAGTTGATTTACCTATACAAGCCTTTCTTATCCAGTTTTGTCCCCACTCAGCCTAGCAGCATCTCTATATTCTTCCCAGGATACCCATCACTGCTTACACGGTTTCTAGGAGGTTTTGTTGACTAACTCCCTGAAGAGCTGGAAATTGGCATCCTGATTTTAGTCTTTGTTTGATATACCTCAGGAGAGTCACCACCAGGTGGTGTCACTACAGACCATGCAGCCTCCAAACCTGATGTCATCAATCAGGAGTAGTAGCAATCGTTAGTGGTGGTGAGCAATAGGTCCAGCACTGCATCACTCTCAGTGCAGCTGTCTATTGCCTGGCTCAGGAAGTTACCCTCAGTGCATTCCATGAGACTCCTGGATCATTTACAGATCACCATGATACTTTACCAGCATATATTAGGGTGACTGAAGTCCCTTAGCAGGATGAGAGTCTGTGATTGCAATGCCTCCTTTAGATGGAGGAAGAAGCCTTCACCAACAGGTTGCACTTGATCAGGTGGTCTGTAGTAGATCCCAACCACAAGACTGCCTTTGCTTCTTCAGTCTTGTTCTCTGGCTCTCAATCCTAAATTTAAAAACATTTAGTTGGTGTGGATGATGAATGAGGAGGGGGGTGGTCTCTTCTCCCAGGCAACAAACAGGACCTGAGGAAATGGCTGCAAGTTATACCAGAGGAGGTTTAGGAAGAACTTTTTCTCTCAGAGAGTGGTCAGGCACTGGCATGGCCTGCCAAGGGAGGTGGTGGAGTCACCGTCCCTGGCAGATTGAACAAAGAGGCACCTGGATGAGGAGCTGCGAGATCTGGTTTAGTAGCAGCAGTGTGTAATGGGAGTACGGTTGGACTTGATTATCTTGCAGGTCGTTTCCAACCTTGCAATTCTATGATTTGATGATTCTATGTTTGAGCTTTGAAACAGTGAACACAAAGTATAATGAATCTTTCCTTTGCAGGAGATAGGAGTTCAGTTGTTCAAAGTCACAATGGGAAAAACTAATGCACAGACTTGAAATGTCTGAAAACAGAATTAAGGATTAAAAAAAGCTCCTAATACATAACTAAAAAGTCTAGATGACAAATTTTTGAATCTGAATTTTTGAAGTCTGCAGTAGAGTTATATTATAGAGTGATAGATTAGGAAACAGATATACATAATAGAATTGTACAATGATGTAAATAACTATGACACATCTGAATTTATACACATGCAGTATGATTGAATGCCATGACTTCTTCAAGACCTCCACATTGCCACAAGTTTGGAAGTAATTGGAATCCAAGTGAATTATTTTGACAGATGGCAGTAGATCGTGACAGATGGCAGAATAACTGAACTAAATTCCAAATTTCAAAACCTAATTGCACATATGACATGCCAATAGTTCAAGATACAAATGCACTATAGAAGATGAAAGAAGCAGGGAGGGAGAAGGCAATGGATTCTGCAATTTTAGAAAAATTTAAGCCGATGTTATTACACTTAAAAATGAGAAACTGCTATTGGTTTCCACCAGTGACATAGAAGGATTCATTTGGGCCTTTTGTCCAGCTGCCAGTTTTCATCTCTGCCTTCCTGTCACTTGCAGAGTGCCCCTACAGCCCTGTGCCCTGGTATAGCCTGAACATCTGACAGATATGCTGCTGATCATTGCATGCCACATGATATTTCACACCCCTACATCTGTCTTTTTCTGAAGGGTGTTATGGTGCTGAGTGGGTGTAAACTGAGAACAGAGATAGCTGGCTTGCTTATATCATTGTTGCAAACCTCCCCTGGTAAAAATATTCCATGATATTTTGCTCTAGTAATCCCAAGCTTTGCAAGCTTGTAGGTGTTATCAATATATTCTTTTCCCCCTTGAGTACTTAAAGCTGAAAACAATACTTTAATACATTTTTATATCAAGTTGTTGAAGCTTTCTTGAATTTGAAATTAAAAAATATATATATTACTCGCAGTTTGAGAAGCCAATGATCTTTCTACTAATATATGGCAGGGACTCTTAGAGAAAGACTCTTAGGCATGTAGGGTCAGTGTAACGTGCCTTTAAAAACTATGCAAATAGATTTATTATGCTAGTTCCATCTTAGAACTCGCCTAAAAAATGAAGTCTTCACTTTCAATTCCTGAAAAAAAAAGGACTCACGGTCATATTTTTTCATTTTGTTCTATTATTTAATCACTCAAATGGGAAACTCTCAGATGCTAATGGGTATGTTAAGGAATGGGATTAGAAAAAGATGTGATCTAGTCATGGTGTCTTTTTTCTTCATGCAGAGTGTGACTGAACATCTGTAAATAAGGAACCTGGTAAAGATTAGTGTCTTCTCTGATCACACAAATGTTGAAAGATCGGGGACACATTGGTGAGATTAGACAGGAGAGCTGATACAGGGCACTGTTGGTCATTTTGACATTTTGACATAGATGTGCAAATGTTGAGTTGTTCTATGACTGTGTTGTTCTGTAATTCTTCTGCTTGGAAACACATGAAAAGAATCAGAGGGAAAACAGAAAAGTGAAAGTTAGAAATAATCTTGGGACATGACTTCAAAAATTTCATAGGGAAGTCTAATTTATCATGGAGGTGTTGAGCAGATGAGGCTGTGCCAATACGTAGAGTACTCAATGCCTCACTGTCTTGACTACTTGCAGCCATTTCCTGTCCTTAGGAGTATTTATAATTCTTAAGAATCATTAGCACTGGATGAATTATGGCAAATGAAAGTTAGTATTTTTGAAAGTCTCATTCTCACAGGTTCATAATTTTTTTTCTATGCATAAGAAAAAATGTACACTACAACTTGTCTAGAATACTATTATTTTATTGACAATGAACCATAATAAAGAAAGGAGAGCAAATTTGATGAAATGATCTGTTTCAGAAACTGTGCTCAGATTTGATTAAGTGCTGCAGTTTTTCTGTGGAATTGCTCTTAATGATACAAGGACTCACAAAGCACTCAAAGAATATTGAAAGACGCCTGAGAAATTGTGCAGAGAATTGACCAAAAGTCATCAATATTTATTTTAACAAGATTATTTTGATAGCTGCTCCTATTACTATGCTGAAAAACCTTGTTTTTAGGCAAAGAGTAAGCACGCTGTTTATAAAAGTGAAAAAACTAATTTATAGCTAATACTTTTACAAGTCTAATCACTATCAGTCCAGATCCACTTGTTGCATAAAATGAAAGAATAATACATCCTGATTGTTATATACACTTCTTAGTTTCAATCACATCCTTCCACTGCTCCTCTGGGTCCTAGGGTTGATGGAATCCTGAGATGATGGAAGGGATTGATGTAACAGACAGCCATCAACATCTAGCTTTCTTTACCAGGAGAAATACTTGTTGTTTTTTACATGTTTGGTAACATATTCATTCATCTATTTTCTATTCTTTCTACTGAGATTCATGATGCATTTGAATTTACTACACAGTGTGCTTTTTGTGTGTGTACGATACTGTTTCTTTGAACTCTTGTTACCTTTAAATCTTGTTTTGTCCAGGTCCACGTCAGCAGGTATTTTAACTGACCATTCGTAAGTTGTCTACAGTGTGGGATTCCCAGTGCCAGCTTATGTCCCATCTCGTATCATCATGTGTCTGCACTCCCCTGTGCAGCATGCACTTCTCAAGGCCTCTGCTCTTGAGTTGTGTTTGTTGACACTGCATCATTGTACTGGAATCCCACACATCTCATTCCATGCAGAACAACCACTTCTTATTGCTGCCTATACAGAACTACAGTTGTACTGTGTAATGGTAATGAAAATAAAACATACTGGCTGTGGACACTTAGTCAACTGGAAAAATTGCTCTTACAGATAAATTAAGTAATGCAAGCTGCAAGTGGATCAAGAAAAGCTCAGATAAAATTGATGCCTTGCAAAAATTATACTTATTTCTGTTACTTCCTTTATTCTCTTTCATTGTACTGGTATGTAGTGATAAGACAAGGAGCAATGGCCTAAACCTTGAACATACTTTCAAGCAAACATGTGGAGGAACTTCTTTATGGTAAGTGTGGCAGAGCACTGGAACGGGTTGCCCTGGTTGTGCAGTTTCCTCTGGAGATACTCAAGACCCTTCTGGATGCCTACCTGTGCAACCTACTGTAGGGAACCTGCTTTAGCAAGAGGGTTGGACTCATTGGTCTCTTGAGATCCCTTCCAACCGCTGTGATTCTGTGATTCCTAACTCAGCTCTGTATTGCTCCTGCTCACAGATGTGCACCCATTCCTCTGCTGAAAGCTGTGGAGAGGCTATGCTTGATAACGGCTCTGATAGAATTGTCATATGGCTGTGACATATTGTCTGTTGTTTCCATGTATCCATAAAAAATATTAGTATATTTCATGTTAGCAGAGTTCATTTGTACATTGTACATTTTGATGGGGTAAATCTTTTATATACACTGGTGGCATATACACTTAGAGAAAAACCTTAACGATTCAGAAGTTAATGGTTAAAAAAGATGCGTAAAGTTGTAATTCTCATGTTTTCTGTTTTCCTTCTGCTGACGCTATAACTTTAGAAGCATCAGCTTTGCAATTAAATAAAGTGATTTGTAAATAAAGTATACAATCCACTCTCTGATAGCTATAAATATTTGTTCATACCACTCAAAACATTATCTATGCCTTTGAGCTCATGGAATTTACAGAATAATGCCATTCTCTCTCTGGTCTCTCAGATTCACTTTACTGTTTCTCTGATGCAGATTCTCATGAGTTCCTTGCTGAAATTAGTAGAAGCCAACCAAACCAGGCTGTCACACTAAATAACAACCACAATCTCTCTTGAGTTTCCTTTGTGTCAGTTTTCTTCAGCACAATAATTTGTACAATAGATAATATCAAAGATGTTGCTTGTTGTAGTGAAAAACCTGAGTGAATTGTCCAAAAAGAGGATGCTAATAGAACATCATTGTGTTCACAAAATAGAAAAGTGTCATATGCACATTAAATGGGGAAAAAGAGAAAACTTGACAGTTAAAATATTGGAGGTAATTGAAGGCATATTCTATGCCTTAAAAAAGGGGAATAATATTTCCTAATGCTTAGAAACTATTACAATTGAAATCTGAATCCATTTTCCAAGAAGGAGAGCTATTAGAGGCAGCATCAGTGTAACTGTTCTTCACATTGACTACAACTTGGTCCAATTCTGAGACATTCATTGATCATGGAGTTGATTTCTTTGTATGACCACTAAGAGTGTTTTTACAGTTTGTGCACTCAGCAGTTTTTCTGGGAATAGTAGGAGTGAAATAATGTGCCAGAAAGCTGATAATGAAAGGAATTGCTCTATATCAGAAATATGACATTCTGTTGCTATTTATTTTATTCCTGTGCTTGCTTATTGAATGAATCAAATTATCTGATTGCCTCTCAGTCACTAATGGGTTTATCCTCCAAATACCCTTGAAGGTTAGGTAAATGCTAAATATCTCCAGTTTCAAAGGGGAAAACAGAAATTGGATGAGATTGCTTGCCTAAGTTTCCATGGTATTAAGCAGCTGCTTTTTTAAAGATGAAATCAACAGAAATAACAGCTCTCAGCACATGTGAAAATCAAACTATATTGGGCTTAATTAAGACACCAAGAAAGTCAGTATCAGAGATGAAAACACAACTGAGATTTTGTAAATTGCCATTAGGATTTCAACACAGAGTTTTATTTCTCTTTTTTTTGCGCACAATCAGAAATAACCAGTAAATATAAGAATTTTATTTTATATGAATACCTCACTAAATACAGTATGAGGATATCTGTGTTGTTTTTTGTTGTTTGTTTGTTCCCCCTCTTGCCCCCCCAGGAGAATCGATGATTTAGTTCAATTGGCTTGCTCATAATGCACCAAAATGCAGACAAGAAAATCAGTAAGACAAGTGCAGCTTTTCCTTTATTTTCTATCCTAGTAAACTAAGTGTTCTTAGAAATATTCCAGGAAATGATGTGAGGGCATAAGTCTCTGATGTGAATAGCCTATACATTATCTCCTAGGAAACATTCATGTTTCAATATCAGTAAATACTGGATGCCAAGATCACCCTCTTCTTGCTCTTATAACAAATTATTATTTCCCATGTTCTGAAAATCAGAATATACGTTCTTGGTGCTCCAGGTATTTTAAATACTGGGAAAAGTCAGGACTCAGAATCAATATGCCCTCTTGGCCCCAAAGCCAAACTCCTTGTTTATTTTAATGGAACTTTTTCTGTACACTAATTGCCACTTTGTTATTCATAGTTTTATTGCTGCAAGTAATGCTGAACAGACACAGCTTTGTCCCTCTGTGGTGCTAGTCTTTCTCAAAGTACAGATGGATGCCAACTTCTGAGAACTCACTGTAAAGGGCAAGATCCATCCCTCCCATACTAAGCAAATAAAGGCAGTCCATTCCATACAGTGTAAAGAACCTGCAGCCAAGAGACAGAAATGTACAGCCCCTGAAGAAGATCAGGCCGGCTGAGGTCTTTCCTCGTGTTTCCTAGCTGTGATCCTGAAGTTAAACAGATAACTACATCCTCAGATGTTGTTGACTACTTGCAGACACAGCATTGGTTGCAGTCAATTTCTCTCTACTGTCTGTAAAGGGAGTCTATTTTTACAACACAGAAGAGGTCTTCTCCATTTCAAAGTATCCACATTTGGTCAGTATATAAGCATAAATGATAGAAAAGCTGATATTGAAAGAATAGTTTATTTTCAAAGTTTGAGCAGACATTAACTTAGTGGCAGAAGAATGAAAATTGCTTTGACAGTTATTCATTCATGAAGGAATCCTTTCTGAGCAGGAGGATGTGAAGGATCTAAATCTACAAAAACCTGTGAGGAACACTTAGAGTATACAGAGATGCACGAGTCCTCAAATCACACCAGCAACAGCACAGACAAAGCCAAGGATACTATGATTCTATGACAGAGGCCATGCCTAGCTACCAGCTCCCCAGCTGTGCTGTTTTTAAAACCTTGAAAACTGAGAGTGTGGAGTATACAAATAAAACCATATGTGCTTATAGAAATGAGTTAGCTCCTAGGTTGATTTTCATTTTCTTTCACTGTATCTCTTTCTAAAATATTTGCATTACGTGTGCTTTACCTCTGGAATCTGGAAATTATTCTTGCTACTGACAGAGTGCAAGGTTTATGATTGTACTCTCTGTTGACAGAGATTATCAGATTAAGACAGAACATTAATCGTGACTTGAGCAGATTTGTGATAGATGGCGTCACATTAAGACTCCCAGGAAGGCACCATGGATATGTCTTCTTTATCTAACAGTTCTATTTCATCTACCATTATATTCCCTTCAAGAAGTCCTCCATCATCAATGGCCAACAACAGCAAGTAGATTCCCAATACATACTGCCATATATTTACTACGATGGCTTGATTTAACATTAAAACAACAACAGCACAGAATAGCCAAAGTTCTACTATGTGCTTTAAATAGGGTGACATGAATAAATAAATATCTTGCACAGCCATTTCAAATAAAAATTAATAAATTGAGATGCTTTCAAGAACATTTAAATGTGAACAGCTAACTATCATGACTGGCAACGTAAAATGCAGCGAACTTTTAACCCCCCTTTTCTGAAAATGAGTTATGTTCTCTGAAAAGCAGTCTTTTAATTTATGACACTGCATTTGGACTTGTATGGCTTCACTGTTATCAAGCCTATTTTACTCTGCTACGCTTTAGAGCATTTACATTTAAATAATACGTTATAATATACATTTATACTACAGGTTAATAAATTTATAAAAATATAAATAATATTTTAACTCCTATTTTTCTAGTGAATTATCTTCAATTCCCTCACACTTTTTTCCTATCTGCCTATGGATGTCTGGATTTGGGGAATTTCTGTAAAAATTTGCTATTTTCTTATTCTTTTAAGAGAAATAGAAATGAAATACTTCATTTTCTCTGTCTTCTGCTTAAAGGAGCGCACTTAGCATTTGGGAATTCAGGACTCCTGGTCCAGACATGCTCACTGGGAGGCACATGCAGAGGTGTGTGCTCACATACAATTAAGTATATTCCATTACTACATAATTGCATTTTGCTTTTATGGGTGAACGAATAAGAACTACTTCTGTACAGTGAAAACGTAGCTGACCCTTTGGTTTTGTGAAGGAGGTGTTAAAAATGGGCAGTCTGTTTTGAAAGAACATTGAAAAAACTTTTTTTAACATCTCTCAGCATCAACTTTCATGCAGTATTTTAACTTAGACTCACCACCACCACCAAGCCTGCCATAATCCAGCACAAAGAAATGCTCAGTAAGTGTTATATTTGGCAAGATACCTTCACAGCCATTGCAATTAGTATTGCTACAATAAAACCATCAAAACACATGGTTCATACGTTTTTATTCCCAAATTTGGTATACGTCATGCAGCATACAAAATGTCCTCCTGGAAATTGTGTGGGAGACACTTAACAGCTACTATACATCAGAGAGGACTCACACAGAGAGCTGGAACAGGATAGAAGCATGCAGTTATCGATGGGAAAGCATTTTCTACAAAATAATCATTTCATTTCCTAAAGCAAGGGAAATCTAAAAAATAAGGTCTAAAGATGAGTCTACAAAAGGAATTCATAACCACTGGATTGTAAGAATTATGGTCTCAGCAGAAACACCATTTAGGGACATTTTTATGATCTTTCTTTTGCCTTCTTTCTCTTTTGCAGTCACTAAGAATGGCTTTTTTCTTGCTGTTTTGTTCCTCTCACTTTCTCTGTGTTTGGGCGATTAGCCATTCTGTTTGTGTGAATGTTCAATGTAATCAGGCTGGACTAACAGTACTTGTGCTCTACTCTGGATTTTGTTCTTCCATATCATATTTCCAGCTAACTCTTCAATGGGATGATCTGGGGGGAGTATGACCTTAGGTGTAGAGTCTGATTCCCCACAATTAAGAAACCCACCAGAGGGTCAACTCATTACAATCATATCCTAAGAGAACTGGCTGTGGTGATTTTACAACGAAGGACAAGGGAACTACACCACATTACTCTTGCACTCCATCTTTTCAAAGGAAGAGGGAGAAAATAAATGAAAAACTGCTCAAGGGTTGAAATAAGGACAGAGAGATCACTCATCAATCACTGTCACGGGCAAAACAGACTCAGTGTAAGGAGGTGAACATAATTTATCCATTACTAACAGACTAGGGCAGTGAGAACTAAAAGCACACTAAAAACACCTTTTTCCCACCCACCCTTTCCTACCTCCTCCCACGGAGCATCACAGGGCAACAGGGAATGTGGGCTGTGCTCAGTACAAAACTCTTTGGTTTTGCATCTCCTCCACGGTCATTCTCTGCTCCATGTGGCTCCCTCCCACGGGATGCTGTCCTTCCCACAGTGATCCTGTGTGAGCTTTCCACAGGCCACAGCTCTCCCAGCACTGCTCCAACATGACTCCGCACCATGGGGCCCAACCTTCAGGCGCTGCTCCAGCACATGGCCCATGGTGAGGCACTAGAACTGGCTGCTGTCTGAGTTTCAGCTGGGAAGGAATTGTTTTTTTAAGAGTGTTTTGTATGATGCTGTGTTTTGGTTCTAGCAGAAAAAGAATGCTGATAACACATTGTTGTTTGTAGTTGTTGCAAAGCAGTGTTGTACAGAGCCAAGGCCATTCTCAACTAAGAGCCCAAGCAGCTGCTAGGGAACAGAATCAGCACAACCAAAGGGATATTCCGTACCATACTGCCTCAAATGGAAGGAGTTTTTAAGTTCATCTCTCTCTGCTTGTTTGGGAGACTAACTGGCCAGGGGGTGGTGAGCAATTGCTTGTGCATCACTTGTTTATACATTTGTACATGTATATGTATGTGTATATGTATATGTATATGTATATGTATATGTATATGTATATGTATATGTATGTGATAATTATTATACTTTGCCCTACCTTAGTAAATAGTTTTATCACAGCACAAGTTGTTTTTGTTTTGTTTTGTCTTGTTTTGTTTGTTTGTTGTTTGTTTGTTTGTTTTTTAATTTATTTTCTCCCCAGGGAAGATGGGGGGTGAGTAAACAGCTGTGTGGAGCTTAGCTTCCTGCTGGGTTAAACCACAACAGTTGCCCAGAGAAGCTGTGGGTGCCCCATCCCTGAAGGCATTAAAGACCAGTTTGGATGGGGCTCAGGACAGTCTGAACAGCAGGCAGCCCATGGCAGCAGGTTGGAACAAGATGATCTTTAAGGTGCCTTCCAACCCAAGCTGTTTTGTGTTCCTATGGCTGTGTGACTACTAGGACTGAGGACAGTAATGCAGAAATGTCGTATGATCTCAACCATTTTGTCTGAGATAGATTTGTTCAATGAGAAATCATTTGAGGAAACTTTTCTGGATTTCACGCTGGAATGTGCTGAGAACATTCATTCTGAAAGGGAGCTTAGGACTGAACAAATACAGTCCCATATTGCTGAACAAAAGGAAAAAGGTGAAAAATCATCTATTTTCCGCAAATTTAGGTGCTTATGTTTAATCAAAGTCATCTATATCTTCCTGCTGACATAGGGAAGAGCACAGACGTATTAATGAAGAGCTCATTTATAAAAGCAGCTAATTTGTAGGGCTTAGTAAAGTAAATTTTCCTGAGTTCTAGTAAATTAAATTTTTCTGGATTTGTTTCTCAGCTCTGAGGTTAACTGGCAAGTCACTAAAAAGACCAGTATCCATCCTATTAAACTTTTGTATCCAAAACAGTCATCCAAACTGACAACTGGTGTTATACCTACCCCGTGTTCACACCTTGTTCATGCCTGAGTTTCTCTGGGAGAATGGGATCAAATAGGAACCAATACAATATTTAATACAAATAACGGAACTCCAGTGCTCGGAAAAATTCCTGTCCACCTTATAGTTTACAATTAAAGATAGTTTATCCAAAACTTATGTTGTTGTAGGTGTAAACTATTTATCTAAACCGTAGCTGCAGTTAAAGAATCTGCAGAATCCCATACAAATTTCATTGAAATAGGTAAGTCCAGGTGGGTTATTAAGGAAACACCTTGATTTCCTTCTTTAGTTGAGCCTGTACTTGTCACTCTACAAGCAGCCCGATTGGGCATATTGATCCTTCATGCATCCAAGCCTGCAAACTTAATCAGATCACTCTGGCTCCACTGTGATTGTTCCACTGTTTTTTTCTTTCTGTGAAGGCCATGGAGTGGGGGTGGTGACTGCAGCTGTGTAGATCTCTCTGACCTGAAGTCAGGATGCAGCTGGTCATGAACCTTAGTCTAGGAGTACAGAAATTTTCCTATTCATGCAGTTTGTGCATTACAAACGATGTAAAGATCAAGCAGTAAAGTGATCTGGTAAATTCAGGAGGCTTTGCAGCACTAAAGATCACAGAATTCAAATCTATCATTGTCTCATAGTAATCCATTTGAATAAGGATACATGGAGGTCTTGTAGTAATACAAACACTTTAGTAATGCCGTCTCTTTCTAGGAAGAAAAAAATGCAGAATCTAACAATCAGGTCTTAATAACTCATACCATTTTCTCACTAATGTTGAAATGGTAAAAAGAGCATTAAAAATTCAAAATATTCCGAGTGCCACCAAGCCAAATCTGTCAGCATTAAATTCCAGATGTTTCTGAACTCTCTAATGATAGAGCCTTTAAGCCTTTGATAGTTGCTTTGATTCAAAGGACATTAGATGGCTGCTTTTCCATGCAAATACTCTGAATCTATAAGCTTCCAGATTGGAAAGAAATCTGAGTGGGAGTAAGAAATTTTCAGAAGAAAGAAAGTTCTTACAGCTCTTGTTGCTTGGCAACTATTTCCTTTGCCTCTATGTGCTAAGAAAAATAGCATTCTTTGGAGTTTAACTCTCAAGCCTGGCTTGAAGGGAAGTAAAAAGGGAGAAATAAGAGAAATGCAAGTTAGGGCTAGGTTGCATACCAAATGTTAGATTGTAAGGGGCAAAGTGAAACCACGAAGTCACTGTTTGCAGATGCAGTCCAGCCAAAGGAAACAGAGTAGGCAGGGATCCAAGGCCCTTCTTGTTGGACGTGGGAGCAGATAACTGCGCAGTCCTTTAAACAGTGCAGAGTTATAGAAGATAGTCCTATGGAGAGAAATTAAAAGAGTTCTGCCTTTTTCATGCATCAGAGAGAAGACAGAAGAGTGATTGCAAGTAGAATATTAGTATATTGAGTAGGAGGAAATGCCTTATATAAAAGATTTTATTTTTTTTCTGTCTATGAGTTAACAGTTCAATGAGAATTAGTTCCAGTGCCACATGAAGGCAAGCATATTCATGTTCAAATTAAGGTACACATTCTTAATTGTATCAGCAGTCAAGCACCAAAGCAAGCCATCAAGGGAGACTGGTATGCTTTATCCCTTGAAGTCTTCAGGTTGAGATGGATGCTGTTTGGAAAATATGCCTTAGCCAAATTGTTTAAATACAAGGGAATTGTGCTGAAAGCAAAAATTATGATACTTATGGGATCAATGTATCTTTATTATATGCTCATCTTGAGACTGGCAGAAAGGATTGGAAATTTTACCTCTATTAAAATATGCACAGAGTGAAGTTCTTGATATACAAGGCTACACTTAGTGCAGCCTGACACAATGACTTCATCTCTGGTATAAGATGAACAACACACAATGAAATTATCAGCTTATGTCATATAGGAGAATTTTAAATAAAATGATGGCTGGCACAGCCTTACTAGGCTTCTAGGATAATTTCCATTCCATTAGAAAATGCAACATAGCTCTGTGAATTGTATTATTCTTCTGTTTTACTTTTGCCAACTTAAAGTTTTTGAGTGTTTTTATTTGTTTGTTTGTTTGTTTTTAGTTTTCAGTCCTATGAAAACAGCCCTTACAACCATTCATACTTGGCCATTCAAATGTATAAAATAAAGAAAATAGTGTGGTGATTTGCAGTTCTGTAAGAGCATTTGAAAGCTGTTTGAAAGGCCTTGTGCTTAACAAGAGCACAGAAAACAAAATCGAAGGAAAAAAGAAATACCTTTATCTATAAGAAACTGGGAGCTATAGAGGATTCTGAGTTTGTTGGTGTATATTGGCTTTCGTGGTGAGCGGGCATTTTGTCACTTCCAACCACAATTAGACGAAGCTGCAGCTCATATTAAAACAGGAAAATTCCATTCCACAACGAACAGACAAAGAAGAAACTATTCTATGTAGAAACTGAACCTTCCACAGACTCCATGCCTAGACTTAGCAGGATGATAAGTGATATTTTTTGTTTTTCAGAATGCTGTGTATGAACTGAAATGCATGAACTGAAACTAGTGAGGTATGCTGGAAAAATTAGATGAGAAGTCTTCATTTAATACAATTCTAACATTTAAAAGAGAAAAAAAAAAAAAAAGTGGATTCTGCTGATGCATGATGTTTTGAGAGCAGCAGTTTCGAAAGACAAGTTAGGCACTTCAAACAGGCAGTTGGCCTCATCCTCACATTGTAATTGTTTCTCTCCTTTCCATCTCCAGCAGGAGTGCAGGCCACTCAGTCTGGAAATGAGTTTTAAGCCTCAAATCAGCCTCCTGAACTCAAGCACAAAATATTGTTGTCAATTTAGACACCTACATTAGGCAGTATGAATCTAACCTTATGCCTTATTTAGAGAAAATGAAGAAAATGAAGTACATGGAAAAGAAGCCAGTCATATGTTTATAAAATGTTACCACAATAAAATATCTTGTCTGTACTAGATTGTTTCTTGCTTTCAAGATTATTGCTCAAGTTGATTTTCATTGTTTTAGGTAAATCAAATATCTTTCATCACATATCTTCATCTCTTTGCAAATCTGAACTAGATTCAGCATGAGCTGGAGCTGGCATTACAGAAGGATACATACTGAAAGGTTTTGAGGTATCAAACCACATCACCAGGGCATATTTTAATGCCAAGCAACTATGTTTTTAGCAGTAGTTACAGATAATGAAATTTTGTTTCAGACAATGGTGTGTTCTGGCTGGTTGCACCCACCTGGGACAACTGAGTGTAGTAGACGATGCGCAGATAAGAAGGGTAACAGCATCCAATGGTGGAAAAAGAGCAGCCCAGATGTCTGCTCAAGACCATTTTGCAGATCCAAATCTCACCAAAAAACTGAGCAGTCTTTCTCCAATTAGGAGGAATTGACATAGGGACTGAAATCATCGTGGTCATAGCAGTGTGAAGCCCAAATGTGTCCATAAGCCTGCAGCTGTGATTGTGAAGAAATAGCATTTATGTTCTATTGATGTGAGAATATGAGTAATACCATGGTTGTAGAAATAACCTAAGCACTTCACCATAGAAATATACTCAGTTTTTTACTTGCCCGGTGCCCCAGTAATATTTAATTACATCATACAACACACAGCAGCTGTGATATGATGACTGAAAAAGAGCTTTCCCCTGGTTTATATTGAACCTGGTGATTATACTATTTGCCTCAGGGATGAAACCAGGTAGACCTCTAGCTTTTGGTGGGACAGTCCTAACCACGGGATGTTTTGTGAAAGACAGACATGCTTTCTTCATATGGTGTGGGTTCTGCTGGTTGACCTTGGGGCAATCCAAAGTATCCAGCCTTCTGGAGCAGGTAATCACTGCCTTCTTCATAGTTCATGCTGGGTTGGCTTCCCAGTTCTCTTAGACATTGGCAGTCCTGAGCCATAGCAGATTTGCTAGAAAGTTTGCTCCTGAGCTGTTAGTACTGCAGCATGACCTGGCAGCTGAGTGACTGTGGTCTAAGAGAATCAGTTTTGGGCTTCGTTAGAAAGATAATTAGGACACCCGCATTTGACTCCTTACTGAATGTCTCTTCAGGTGAATTTTTCATGATAATAATGCTTGCAATAGGCCTGAACTGTTCTCATTTTTCTTGCTGTATTATTTGAGTATCGGGGGGGAGAGACAGTTGATTGTAAATGATGATAATGAAAGCACTACAAGGCATGTCCCAGACTGAATTATTTTCAGAACATGAGAAAAGAGGGATGATAAGCAAAATTTAGAAATGAAATATAGGAATTACAATAACTTTTGAGAGGAGATGTGATTTGGAAGATGTGCTAAGGCTATAAAATTATCATCATTGTTGGGTTTTCCTGAAGTAGCTTTCAGGAACAAACTGAAAGAGAAAAGGAAGTTAAAGGACCAAGTATCACTGTAAACATCTGTGAGCTTTACACATCATCTTTAAATTGACCTATGGGTATAAAAATTGTTGTAATATCCAGTTTTCTAACAGGTCTCAGTTCTCAGAAATGTGAAACAGCAGATTCAATCAGAATCGTTCAATTCAGCAGTCTGGTTCAGAAGGAGAACCTGGGGCTCCTGGGATTCAATTCCCTCTCAAAGTAGAGGCAGTTAGGTGAGATTTCCCAGGATGATCCTCTGTCGAGTTTTAAATATCTCCAAGAAAATGCAACAACCTCTCTGGAAAAACTCTTCCAATATTTGAGAGAATGGTTTGGTTCCATTTTCCCACGTCTCCCTGTCACGCAGTTGAAAGGCACATCCTAAATTTGAAACATTTTTCAAATCTGTGAAAAAAAAAGTTCCATGACAGTTTTCCAGCACTCTTGGTGAACTTCACTGGGGCTTGATTCATAGAATTCATAAAGGTTGGAAAAGACCACAAGATCATCTAGTGCAACCACAACCTTTCTCCACAGAAGCCACTAACCGTATTGCTCAGTGCCACATCTCCATGGTTCCTGGACACCTCCAGGAATCGTGATTCCACCACCTCTCTGAGCAGCCTGTTTCAGTGAATTACCACTCTTTTTGGGAAGAAATTTTTCCTAATGTCCAGCCTTGATGCATGTGTCTTGCTCAGTTAAACTCCTGCTTTACGTGATCAGTACTAATGTGTCTGCCTGTGATAAGTGGTAGAAGCAGCTGACAGAGCCAGAGAGAATTTTGCCCTCCATTTTCTGCCCCAATTGTCCTGTCAGTCAGACTTATCACTTACAGGGCTCTGTAAGGGCTCTGGTGTTCTCTTAGCTCCTTCAGTAATACCATTATTAATAAAAAGTGATGTGCAGCATTTATTTTCTGAAAAAGCTCATGACTTCACAGAGCTTGAAGAAGAAAGCTGAGTGGTTTGTACTGAGGGGTAAACCAAGTTGTACTTCACTTGAAACCCACTGAGGATTTAGAAACAGATAAACGGACTGTGGTACCTTAAGCACATACTCCTCTTTATGTAGCAAGCCTACAATCTACAATTGTTCAGTGGCTGAAGATTGCAGCCTTTATATTCACTTTTCCATTCAGCCTCAGTCTACAGGTACAATTGCTTCAAATTTATTTACATTATAACAGATTTATTCATTATGCCTACTCATTTTTTTCTGAACTTAGAAAGTAATCTCAGAAGTTCACAAATCCAAGAGATCTGCCCACCTCTTGTGTAAATGGAACAAATTAGATCGTCTTTGTTTTGCATCTTCAAGGAACCATGCTGGCTGATCTTAAAATTGTTTGTCTAGTATTTCCTTTTGATCTAAATGTTCTTCAATTGACATCAATTAATTTCAAAGTGACTGCTTCCTATTTCCGTGCTCCTCATTTCCCAAAGCATTTCAGTGGACTTCAGAATAATGGTCAGTGGATTGTAGTAGCTTGCCTGCTCATACCTGTGCAGCCTTACACACCTCTGGGTGTAGGCAGAATGACATTTTAAAAGATATTTATCTGGTTCTTTAGGCACTAGCAAATTAAATTCCAATATTTTTGTGATGGCTGTAAGGAAGCTGTTAAAAGTTCTTTTTTTCTGAGGGAAATAAAAAAGGGGATTGAAGCTCTAAGATCAGTGAAATTGTGCCTCTGCATAATTTCTGTTTTCCTTTTTTCTTTTTTCTTTTTTTTTTTTCTTTTTTCCCCTCACCTGATAATTACCGGTTGTCTGTATCTTTAAGAAGAATCATTTTCCTCTTCATTTGCCTGTCTTTGCTAATAAATCACAGTGATGAGCCTGGCTGGAGCTGAGGGCAGACTGGGGAATGACTTTCAGTCAGAGGCCACAAACAATCATCTTTCGCAGCACTCCTCGTATTATTATTTTTGCTTATTGCTTCATATTCCCAGGAAAAAAAAAAAAAAAAAGAAAAGAAAAAGAGCACCTTTGGGCTCAAACTAGAAATTCTTAGAAGCTGCAGAGATTTTTTTAAAACTTCATTTCCTGCTGCAGGAAGTTTTGATTTTATTCCTGTCTGAGGACAAAATGATTATGTGTCTGACAATAAGAGGAGAGGAAATCAACCCTTAGGTTTGCAGATACAGAAAGATTCCTTTGGTACAGATGGTTGAAGCCAGTCATAGCATCGATCTATTCATAAAGCTGATATAAAACTGAAAAGCAGACCTGCTTTCTCACAGAACTCACAGCTCATTTGTAGAACTCATTATTATATGATATTGATAAGTTAAGAGCCTAAGTAAAGTGAAGCAGTTAAAAAAAAAAAAAAGCCACTTTCAGGACTACAAGGTTATTTGGAATTGTAGTAATCGATATTAGTGAGATCACGCAAGGTCTTTTTAAAGGAATTTGTACGAAAGACAGACTTATTGCAGGGGTTCTGCAGGGAAGAGCAAACAGGGGAATAAGCAGTCAGATGCTAGGAGAGGCACAACTCAACCTTTAGCATTCCAGAACTCAGGATCCCTGATGTGTATTCCATACTGCAGGTTGCCTGCACAGTTTCTATGCAGCCATGACTAGATGCAGGATGTTGGATCCATAAAGTCATCAAATCATTAAGGTTGGAAAGACCACTAGGATCACCTAGTCCAACCATCAACCCACTCCTGTGACCACCATGACACCCACAGGACTGCTGCTATTGAACTCTGGCAGCGTGTACTGGAAGATGTAAAAGAGTTGATGTGCAAAATCTACTCTAACTTCACCTGAGGGACAAGATTTTAATGGAATTCTTTATTGTCAGCCTCAAAAATCAGGGAAAATGTTCTGAATGCAGGAGGGCAGCTCCTCATCATATTTCCAAACTACAAAATGCCATCTTAAAGCTGGTGCAAATTGGATTCCTAAAACAGGAAGAGTTTGCAGTGGCATATTTAGCCCTATGAACAGGAAAAGGATACTTGCCCTATTAATTCTGCAGCCAGATTTTGGTGTGACAGCTATACAAAGCTTTTCAGAATTGGGAAGGCTTCAGTCAGATGTGAATATGTTGAGAAGAAAATTAATTACAAGCATCTTCTTGGATACTACAAATAGCATTACTGGGCCTGTTTTCCAAAATGCTACCTCAGAAGCCTTCTTCCTGTTCCTTCCTGCATCATTTTCAAGGTTGTAAGAAGTTGATGGATCAAATGTAGTGATTTCCTCAATTCTAATTAAAATTCTGCAGGCTGACAATGTAACACCTGAGTCAAAGTAATAGCGCAAGGTCATTTTTGCATTGCCTAAAGTAACTTACTTGAAGTGCTGTGTTAACAGAGAGCACACGCTCTGTCTCTGTGCTTATGACTGTGTGACTTATTAACTTGAAGGACAGCTTTCTGCCTTTGTCAAACAGTCCTTGTCAAAGGAGAGAAAAGGCATTTTGAAGTCTGGACAGGAGTCTGAGCAACACGAAAATTTCCTCATCATGAGATTCATTTCAAAAAAATACATTTCTTCTTTACAAATAATGTGAAGTATTTGTAACATTAATTATAGATATATTACTTAATGTAAGGCAAGTGTTTAATGAGCATAGTGCCTTGGACTCTCCTGAGATGAGGAGCAAAAAGAGGGATGTGAAGAAATATCTGTTCTGTCACTTCACATTTTGTCTGTTCCCCTTCCAGGGATTGGCATGCAGTGCTGTCAGTAGTTTGACTCTAATGAGACGTAATGTGATTGTATGTGTGAAGCTCCAGTGGGTTGTTTATAAATAAAACATATGTTAGAACAACAGCAAAACTCTTGTTATGAAGGTTGAGCACTGAAAAATGATGGCCATCACAATGAAAGAGATGTAAAGTGTTTATTTCACAAGATGGTATGCCTTTTACAATTCATTTTTCCCTGAATCAATATTAATCTTGTCATATTGTTCCAAAATGTAAATTGGACATAATAAAAAATGTACAGCTATTTTCATGTAGAAACAGAATCTACATAAGTAAGGAAGCTTTCGTAAGTGTAAATCACTGCTTTCCATTCCTCAGAGGCTCTGAAAACCGTGGACTTCAAATTAGATTTTCCAAGCCTATTTTCATGGCTCTCATCACTTTCTGTGGATAGACAAATTACAGAGGAACTGCCTAAGAGAGTTATGGTTTTATCCTCATTTTGAAATGAGGATAAAGACTAAGGGGCTAGGGCATTTTTAAACCTTCCTCTTGAAACTTTTTAGTATGATAATATTTTATTGATTCAGTTTCCTATGTGTGCTTGTACTTGCCCTCAAGAATGTAATCAAGACAACAAGAGATGATATGCAAGTTAAAAAGAGAAGTGTGCTCTTGGCTTAGATTGGCTCTAATGACTCCTTGTAAATCAATAGTGAAGACATGGCATGTTGAAGTTTCCAAATGTGGTAGCAGTTCCAGTAGGCTCCAGGCTTGTTTATAATAAAGATGCATTAGGTTTCACTGTTTTTTGTCAGGGCACCCTTGACAGCTCCAGTAATTTTATTATTATTATTATTTTATTTTATTATTATTATTATTTTTGAACTATTGTGTTTTCAGCTCACAGGGGGTATAACTATTAAGCATTTTTTAATATTTCTTCTGTTTTCCTGCATTTGTCATGTATGAATAATTATTTGGCTTGGTAATTTTATTTAAAGAAAAGTCCTCCTTTCGTGCATTCTGCATAGTAAAATATATTCATATACAAGAGTACAGGAGTATGTTTGACGTTCTCATGGCTTTCCTTGTGTCGATCAGCTGCAGTTTTGACAGAAAGTGCTTTAGTTGGGGTGTAAAAAAATGCCCTGTGGACAACAGTGCACTGTGCCATTTCCAGTAGGTCTGAGATATTTATCTCCCTGAATCTACTGCAAATCTCAAACTTTGCTCCAAGTAGCATTTGCTCCAAGTGAGAAGGCATTCGGTTCTGTGAGCTGTGACACACCACATGTTTCTCCTGCAGTGTTCAGTGGTGTGAATAAGCCAGTGCTTTTCTGCAGGGATTTCACAGCTCTGAGCAGTCCTGGTAAGCTGTTATACGCAGAGCTGCTTGCACTTTCCCACCAGCCCTGCTTGCAGAGTTACATACTCTAGCAGGAATTTAGTTTCCTTGTGAGCGCTTGGCAAGGTCTCACTGCAGGCAGCACCATCCATCTCTTTGTGGGAGAGGTGAAGCCCACAAGCACGTTTTACTTTGCTACTCACATTTTCCCTTTTGGGCCAGCAGCGTCTTTGATGTGTTTCATTTTGCACTTAAAACCCAATATTCACTTTTTGATGAAATCTCTTGTCCTCAGAGCTCTATAAGCAAAAGGCTGAAAAAAGTGGGGAGCCACATTGCAACGACATCAAGATATTCACAGAATCATACAATGGCTTGGGTTGGAAGGGACCTCAAGGATCATCAGTCTCCAACCTCCACATTATTTTCAGCACAATTTGTGATTCTATCAATATACAAGGGTTGTTCTTTTATTATGTTGGCCCATGCCATCAGAGGTAGATTCAAGTTGGTGGGATGGCATTAGTGGTTGAATACAACCACTATTCTACTATATATTACTACTTTATTAACGAATATACTATACCAATATTCCATGACATTTTGTTGCTGTATGACAGATGGCAGCAAAGGGGCAGTCTGGAATGATGGCATCTGACATGAAAGTGCATGTGAAACAAAGGTGTGTCATTGAATTTCTGCATGAGAAAAGGCACTCAGGAACATTCACTGAATCTTAATGAATACTTATGGTGACCAAACTGTGGTCAGTGAGGCAGTGGGTGGTGTGTTTCAGCAGTGGCAACAATGCCATAGAAGACAAGATGTGTTCTCCTTGTATCTGTTGTAGTAGTTCCCATGGAAACAAACAGCAGGCATTACTTACGGAGCTGCCTAAATAATATGCTTTACCTTTTGATTAGCCCTGAGGCAATCAGTCAGTTGGACTGATTAGATGATCTTTGTAAACTGCTTCCAACTGAGCTATTCCATTCTATTGTGCTCTACTCTACTGTGTTCTACTCAGCCCTTACTTTATTCTGTCCTCTAATGTTCCAATGGGAAAAGTTATAGGATTCTTGCAGGACTGAGGGTTTCCATGCCAATTTTTGATATGGTGCAGAGGAAATGTGGATTCACTACCACCTCCATGTTTGTGAGTTCCTCGTGTCAGACCTATGTTCCTCCTTCACACAATAGGAAACAAAGACGAAGAGCTCTGTCTGCAGAGCAGTATGTGTAAGAGTAAAAATGCATTTGTTTTCACTTTGTTTTATTTTTTTTTGGAACAAGCACAATCTTTGTGAATGAATTCCTTGAATGATGGATGTACTGGAACATCAACAGTTCTTGTGTTTGCACACACACTTAGAAGATATTTGTGCTTAGCTCTTAGCACGTGGTACATTTCTCAAATTTCCAAGAGCATTTGCATAACCCTTTATAAATAGTCTGAACAGGAAAATCACACTGAATGGTTTTAGGTAAATTATTCAGATGATGATGATTAAAAATAATTGGGGCTCCACTAATATGGTTCTGTACAAATAATAAATGGAAAAGTACTGGGATGAAGTTTGAAAAGAGAGATTTGAAAGGTTCAAATAAGCTAATTACATTTAATGCATTTTGTATTGAAGAATCTGATGATGTTTTAATACTCCATTTTATTAAGGGAAAAAAAAAAAAAACAACCAAAAAAGACTGACATTTTTCCATATGTATCTTTGCTACAACTCATTCACCCAGAAATTCATAGATTTACTTATTTACAGATTTTACATTTAATTATTAGATAACTTAAGTTGCAAAATGGTTATTTTGAAATGCTGACAAGAAATATTATAAAATGGACAAAATCTATCCTCCAAGTAGCTCTAATAAAATTTTGTTTTGTTTAAGACAAGACAAATAAAAATAAAATATTCTACAGCCCAGAATGCCAACCATATCTTGAGTTTCACCAAGAAAAGCACTACTAGCAGGTTTAGGGAGGTGATTCTGCCCCTCTACTCTGCTCTTCTGAGATACCACCATCCAGTTCTGGGGTCTCCAACACAGGAAGAACATGGAGCTGTTGGAGCAGGTCCAGAGGAAGGCCACAAAGATCAGAGGGCTGGAGCACCTCCCTTGCAAGGACAGACTGAGGGAGCTGGGGCTCCTCAGCATGGAGAAAGGAAGGCTCTGAGGAGACCTTACAGCAGTCTTCCAGTACTTGAAGGGAGCCTACAGGAAGGCTGGGGAGGGACATTTTATAAGGATGTGCAGCAACAAGACAAGAAGCAATGGCTTTAAACTGGAAGAGGGTAGGTTTAGACCAGATATTAGGAAGAAATTCTTTACTGTAAGGTTAGTGAGACACTGGAACATGTTGCCTAGTGAGGTTGCAAATGCCTCCTCCCTGGAAGCACTCAAGGCTAGGCTGGATGGGGCTGTGAGCAATGTGCTCTAGAGGGAGGTGTCCTTGCCTACCGCAGGGGGTTGGAACTACATGATCTTAAAAGTCCCTTCCAACCCAAGCCATTCTATGTTTCTATTATCACAACAAAAATGATGACTGTATATTGAGTGCATGGTAGTTAATTTTCTACTGCTGTTTTCCAGCAGTAAAAAAATGGTAAATACTTCTCTCAAACCACATATTGTAAATGCATAATACGAAAAGAAAAATGTTGTTGTTAAGGGATTCTGAATTAAAGGGATATTGGATAGGACAATAGAGAGTTAGGCCTTGCTGTAGGACACGTATTAAGGTCACTGAAGCTGAACTAAACCTTATTTTGAGTGATCTCATCTACTGTAAATGCACGTCGTTCCTACAGAGCAAAGGCAAATATATGAGTGCCCTCTATACTGAATACTCTGGAGAATAGGAAGCCAAGAGACATGTCATGTATGTCAGAGGAATGCAACTGGAAAGGAGAAGGGATCAAAGTTTTGAAACAGAGGCAGAGGCATTCTCATAACCCATACATATCTACTGCTGGGAGGACATGAGAAAATAAGTTTTCAGATCTGGTTAAGTCTGAGAGAGATCTGAAGCTGGGATCTTGGGGAAATTAGGTCTCTATATTCTTGAGGTGTCTTCTGATCAGGAAAGCATGGATGGGAGGGTACAGATCTTCATCAGAGGCAGCAGTTTTCTCTCCTCAAAGATATTTCATTCTGATTTGTCCCTTAGAATCATAGGATCATTAAGACTGGGAAAGACCACTAAAATCATCTAGTCCAATTGTCAGTCCATCCCCCACCATGCCCACTAATCACGTCTCTCAGTGCCACATCTCCACCTTTCTTGAACAACTCCAGGAATGGTGACTCCACCACCTCTCCAAACAGTATTTTCTAATGCCTCATCACTCATTCTAAGAATATTTTTTTCCTAAGATCCAACTTGAACCTCTCCTTAAGGCCATTCCCTCTTGTCCCATCACTGTTACCTGAAAAAAAGGCCAACCCCCACCTCACCACAACCTTGTTTCAGGGAGTTGTAGGAAGCAGTAAGGTCTCCTCTGAGCCTGCTCTTCTGCAAGCTGAACAATCTCAGTTCCATAAAGAACACTGTCTGAATGCTTTAAGCCGCAATTAGCTACCTTTTTACTCTATTCACATATATATCTGATTATATATTATTCTAGACCTTCTGGATGCTCTGAAAACTTGGCCCTCTTATATCTCTTTTTCCTTGGCACATGGTAGAAACTGATTTTACTGCTCACTCACTGGTCTGAGGGTGATCATCTCTACCTGTATGCTGAAGGAGGACATCTCTGCTGCTGCCAATGCTGATGCATACTATGCACTAGAAGAATACGGGCATGTCATTTGCCAGCAATTTTCCTTCCTCCTACTCCTTCCTTAATTCCTCATTAGTCCTCTGAGAATGATTCTTCTCTGTTCCATTTTTACTGTCAGGGGAGGCATCATTTTTCATTTTCTCAGTGTTTTAGTCATTCATACTGTAGTCTTCAGGGACACAGCTGCAAAAGTAACACTGATCCACATACTTTGTGAAGTTACTCACAAAGTGAATGTTAACTCATGGATCTGTTTTGGTCAAGAAGTGATACTGCAGTGTTCACTGGCTACTCTCTCCACCTAATGTCCTTCTTTCAGGCTTAATGAGGCTTGTTCACTGCCATCTCATTTCTTCTTTGTACCCATCAAGCCTCCTGGCACAATAAATTCTGATTTAATTGGACGTTGCTGTGAAAGGATGAGGATATATGTAATCTGGTTAAAAAAAAAAGTGGGTCTGCACTAGTTGGCAGTTCTGTGTTTCTCTATAACATCCTGAGACACGTAATTGTTCAAGTATTCAGGAAATGCCCTCTCAGTCAAAATAATCTTTAGCTGGCATATTGTTAATGGTATTTGGAGCTTAAATATTTATTGTATTGATTTCTCCAGACTGACATAGACATCTATTAAATGTACAACAACAAAATATCCTCACACTTCCAGTCATCCAATCTTCTTAGTCACATCCGTCCAGAGTAACACAGAGGTTCAGAATGACTTGATGTGCTCCCACATGACTCTTCAAGTTCTCACAAATGTCTGAAATACTTCCTGTAGACCACAGTGAAGGGTGACCTTGGAAAGGAAAAGTTGTTGAGAGGCGTCAGTGTCTTGGATTGAAAGTCCACGTCCAGTGTACTTTCACGTCAGTTGCAATGCACAGAGAGAGCTGGTTTTCTGGATAAGCGGTAGGTGGTTCAAAGCACTTCAAGCTGAAAGTAATGATGAAAAAATGATTTGAGAACCAAAGAAACAGTCATTCTTCTAGCAGAGTATCTCAGAGTACTTCAGCAACAAGAGAGTAGTGGAAGGGATGGCTGAGAAACAGAAGATAATGTTAATAAAAACTTTGTTTGACACTTTACATCTCCCATGTGCCCTGCCACACGGATGAATCATGCTCTTAGTGTAAAGGCCAATAAGGTAATATGTCTCAAAGGTGGCAGCAAAGAGAGATTTCTCTGCAGCTAATTATTTTTATTGCTTTGCAGCTAATGTTGTTTTTATCACAGCAGTTGTCCTTCATCATTATTTTTTCTTTTGATATATTTCTTCTTAAATGCCATTTCTTTTACTCACGCTTTTTGATTCCTCATTTCCTCTCTCCATATCCCTAAGACAAAACTAAAGTATCTTTTCTCCTCTTTCATTATCTGTCTAGCCGCTTGGCTCAGCAACGTGGACATCTAGATTTCCTTTTGAAGATGCTAACTTACAAAGTCAGATTGGGCACTAATTTTAATGCTCCTATACTGAACTTCTTAAATCAAAGCTAAAATTTAAGCAGGCCAAAACTCTTAGAAGCCAATGCCACAGGCAGAATAAAGGATAAGATTGATCTAAGGTTGTTTTCCAAAAGGCTAACATCAAAGAGCCATCACTGCCTATTCCCAGAGCTATGCAGAAGGCTGGATTTCTTGGGCAGATTTATTTGTATTTGAAAATCTTGCTCTTGGGATGAAGGTTTTCAAGTGAGATTAAGCTTTTCGATACACCAGTGCCAAAGCACTGTGGTGACCAGTCAAGAGGCAGTAAATGGGATTAAAGTCTTTTGTTATTGTCTTCAGGTTTCTTTAGTTTCCCAGAAGTTATCAAGCCAAAAGGAGACCACCACCACCTCAGTTATTTCTTCCTGCTCTCCCTCTACAGCCTAGGGCTCAGAAGCACTTCCAGCAGCTTTTCTGAAAGACTCATTTTTCACAAAAGTAAGCTGGTGCTGCTTGATCTGTTCCACATTTCACTTTTATCTGTATGTTCATTTATTTGTTTTCAATATTCCTATTCCTATCTAGAAAGATAACTTCTGAACAGAGTGGATGGCACATAAGGAAATAAAGGGGACAGATGGATTAGAAGGGCTGAACTTCTTTCTCTTCCTTGTTATTCTCCTTTATTTATGCAGCTTTCACTGCAGTTGTCCCATGAGACATTTTCAGTGCTATCCCCTACATCCTCATGCTTGGCTGTAATGGCAGAACTTCTGTTTTGCCTCATTACAGAGCCTGACACATCTTGGAAGTGCATGTGTCACCTTGCCCTTCTCTCTTTCTTCATGTGCTGCAGCATATACATTTGTTTTAGTAAACAAATCTTAAAAAGCTTAGTCAATTTTATTCATAAATCCAATTTTATGAAGTGGCTTCAGTTTATGCTTTCAGCACATGCTGTATAAGGGCAATTATATATTGACTAAATACTGGTTTGACATGTATAAGTGATGGTCTGAAGTAATCCAGATCAAGTTCAGACCCTGTCATAGGAATGGATGGTAAATGAATTGTGACTGCTTCTGATGGACTAAATTGAGCCCTGGCTTTAAAGCTGCCTTTAGATGATCCTTTTTGGCATGCTCTCAGTGCGTGTCTGGGTCAAACATTTACAGTGGGATACTATTCTTTTTTTCTTCCAGGTAGGGTAGGCTTTTTTTTTTTTTTTTTTTTTTTGGTGCTTGATGCTTTTCTATGATTTAACTTCTTCATATTTTATGTCTGTGTCTCAGTGAGATATTTATGCATCCACTTAGCTTGAATACATTGCAGTCAAGGTTAGAGTATCAAAAGCAAGTTACCAATTCAGGTGGTAGTCTTAAGGCCCAACACACACTGTAGACAACCTCATAAAAGGCAGTCACAATGAGATTGGAAAGTACTTGGTTGATATTGTCTCCTTCACTCAAATTATTAATGTGTTTATGAGTAGTTCAAATGAATGCTGCCACCAGTGCAAACATTGCTAGCTCAAGGCTCTGCATACATAAGAAGATGTAGATCCTCTCTGTTCTTCCACTATTTATGCTTTTTTTTTTTTCCCCAATATATAGAATTACTCACTTTTACTTTCTTCATTAGAACTTTTCCTTTTTTCAGTATAACCTAATTTTTGTTAACACTAATGTTTATTGATAATGCTATTTTTGTTGGCACTGCAATTTATTCACCGAAATAAAAGCTCTGCATACAAATACCAATAAACTTGAGCAAGCTAAATTAAGATAAGCTTTATACCATGCTGGGAAACTTGTACCTTTTAAAATAATAGAATCATAGAATGTCCTAGATTAGAAGAGACCTCAAGGATAATGAAGCTCCAACCCATCCGCTACAGGCAGAGCCACCATCCGCCCCATTTAATACTAGACCAGGCTGCCAGAGCCCCATCCAACCTGGCCTTGAACACCTCCACAGATGGGGCATCCACAACCTCTCTGTGCAGCTGTTCCAGCACCTCACCACTCTCATAGTAAAGAACTTCCCCCTGATATCCAACCTAAATCTTCCCTCCCTCAACTTAAAGACGTTTTCCCTTGTCCTGCTGTATCTACCCTTTCAAAGAGTTGACTCCCCTCGTGTTTATAGATTCCCTTTAGGTACTGAAAGGCTGCAATGAGGTCATCCTGCAGCCTTCTCTTCGCCAGGCTGAACAAAATAAGCCAGCACACCCATAGTAGTAAAATTCTCCACTTCAGACCAATTCTAGATGTATAACTATGTTGTTTCTGGAAGCTCTTCATGAAATGAAAATAATATTTGGATTAGTACAGCTGAAGTAGAAAAGCCTTCGTGGAAATGACCTCTTCCAATTCAGGTAGGAGACGTGTTCCTAGCTCTGCTGAAAGCAGAAACTTGGAAATTTTGAATCTCTGACAACAATGTGTAGTACATATGTAGGGAAATTTCTTGCCTTCCTTTCTTTTTAAAATTCTGCTGCTAAACCTTACATATTCCAATAAACCGATGACAGGAAAAATTAAAAAAAAAGTAGATGTTTCTAGACTAGATGATAGGGCACAGGACGTGAATTTTAAGTGCTATCAATTTGGATGATAGCTTTTCATAGAAGAATGAAATATATGCATGTAGACATGTTGTATGTAGTCCAAAAAATAAAAACTTTTTTTTATCCAGTATCTGCAGTCTTAAAAGATCAAAAATCTCAAAAGTTGGATACACTTTAATTGGAGTACCATTGCAAAGAATAACTATTCTATAAGTGAATAGTTCTAGAAGTGGAGTATTCTAGAAGTGAATAGTTACTATTTACTATGAAACTTCAATTAAAGTGGATTTCTATAAATTTATTTCCCACAAAAACAAAATCAAAAGTTTCAGTCATAATCTATATGTGGAAAATGCATTATTTTGTCCTGATTTAAAAATTTCCCACTGTTTGGCATCCTGCAAAGTAGACTTATTGAGAGGATAAATTAGGCTTTATTGTTATTGAGAAATAATTGGACTTTTGCTAATCATTTCTAATGAAGAAAATTTTGTTATCTGTGGGACTGCCAGCAGATCAATGCAAGTAATTTTTATTCTAGGGAAACATTTTTTTATAAATTAGATATAGGAAGTGGAAGAATGTTGTTGGCTGATAAAATATAAAGGACTGAAAAAAGGCATACTGTTTTTAAAGTATGGGACATAAAACTAGTTCTTTTTTTTTCTAGCACTAAAGCAAAACCACTGAGTTTTGCGTTAGATAATAAAAACCAGTGATTGTGTAAGAACAGAGGATGAAATTTTCCATTTAGTTAGACGAACCCATGTGGAGACAGGAAACTTCTCTGAATATTGTTATTAGATAATAGTTCATTTTACCATCTCAATTAGCACCTCAGCTACTTGTTATTAATATTTTAGATGGGGTGAACAAAGTCCCAACCAAATAATGTCAGTGTTGTCCTTGGAAAAATTTCAGGCCACAGAAAGAAAAAAAAACAAACCTATGAAATGGTTGCTTTTGTCAAGTTTCGTTGTTGTTACAGTCTTATATTTTCTCCATCTCTGATGGACATTGGTCCTTGGTATGGACCCTGAACTGGACATTGGACAGCAGTGCTCAAGTAGTGACAGGAGGTGTCTGCGTGTCCCAGTCCTTTTGAACCATAAAACACCAGCGTTCACCCCTTTTTTTACTACAAGATTCATCTTTCTGACCTGAAGCTTTCATTTGTATTTTTGCTGCAACCAAAATCTCCAGGTTTTGTCTAATCTCTTGTGTGCAGCTGTGTATTATCTACCTCAGTAAACTTCAGGAGTTGATGGAAATAATGTTAATGTTTACCTTCCTGAATTAGACATCTTGATAAGTAGCTGCGTGTGGCACAACAGTATGCAGGGATTTAGTGACAAACTATGTTAATTGTGTTTATCAAAGAGAGCATAAAGAGGTATAAATCAGCAGAAAAATGGAACTTTCAGAGGAAGCAGCAACGTGGATGAGTCAAATAATCTTTTCTTTTCAGGCTTGAACTTTTTCCATACATTCTGTTTTGAACTCTTCAGTTTTTGTCCTGCCTGCAGCCATCTAGCTCTTCTGAGTGGGAATGGGACTGAGAGATGTTATGGAGTTGTTCTTCATGTCTGGCTTTTACCTGCTATTTATATGGTTGGTTGATTTGTTACATGCCAGGAAGGTTCTGGCTCTTTACTTTCTATGGTCTCTGTAGCCAAAACTTAAGCCAGAAAAGGCTGCACTGTTCATAAAAATGCACTTGATGTTATATATTGGCATGGTATCTATGCCTTTTTATTGTATGATTCTCTGAGAATTTCACAGAGATGTCCTATGGTAAGTAAATTTTTCCCTTGAAAAACAAAATTTATTTGCCTCTTGAGCACCAGCGTGATAGAAAAATTTGACAGGGATTAGTGTTTGACAGGTTCTGTTTTCTAAAACAGCTCACAACCTGCTTTGTAACCTGAAAATTCTTGTTGTTTCTTTCAAGTTGGAAAGTGAATTTTTGAGAACTTCCTATTATTTGTGCAGTGGCTCACCTAACAGAGTCTGGGCAGTGCTGTAAGATACAGAGCTCTGTTGAATGTGAGAAATACAGGATGTGTCCCTCCTCAGCTTTACCCATATATGAACGCCAATTGCATTTCATGATGGATTCATTTCTTCCCTTGGGTTTACATGTCCTATTTAGAACACACCAGAAGGCACTAAAACAGTATGTTTATTTGTTTTCCTTCCCCAATATCCATCACAACTGGCTTTATTAGAAAATATAGAAAAAAATAAACTAGAAAATTAGAAAAGCAAATGCACCTTAGATACCCCATGGTACGGGGGCACATCAGTAGGAGCTGCAGCATTGAGCAATATGAATCTAAGATTCTATGGCAGTTCCTTCAAGTAGAATTTCATGTCATCTGCTGGCTCTATGGCTGATGGATACATGCAGTCATCTATTCCTCCTGAGGGAAGTGGTCACAGCCCCAAGCTTGCTGGAGTGCAAGAAGAATCTGGACAACACACTTAGACATATGGCCTGATTTTTGGGTGATCCTTTGTGGAGCCAGGAGTTGGACTCAATGATCCTTATCTAGTAGATCTTCTAGATCCTTATCTACTTATCTACTAGATCTGATCTAGTAGTTGATCTAGAGTCTGGCAGCCCTGTCTGTGGCAGGGGCATTGGAACATGGAGATACTTGAGGTCCTTTGCAACCCAAGCTGTTCTATGATTCTATAATTCTGTGATACTTATGGGTCCCTTCCAACTTGGGATATTCACTGATTCTACGATTAGCACTGAGCTGACTGCTGGTATCCAGCCCAAAGTGTCTGAGTACTTGTTTTGTGGCAGCGGCCATACTGGTACCTCATGAAGCTTTCCCTTCAATGCTGCATTGAACTCAGCTCAAAGTAAAACAACTGCTTTTGAAGGTCTCCTTTGCCTTTCCTTTAAATTGCTTTGAAGTTAATCCAATTTCATGGCTTTTGCATTTTACTGGAAATAGAAAAAAAAAAAATCCCTGCCAAAATGTAAGATTTTTTTTTTTTAAATCTTTATGAAGCAAAAGTTTGGCATTGTCACACAGCCCAGGCAATTTTATAGGAGAAGGAATAAGATACATGAAAGTCTGGTTACATTTGTATATTAATTGCTTAATTATGTCAGGCTGCGAAAAACAATTCTTAGTAGCAGCAGCAACATTACTGTTCATTCAAGTAATAAAATATATTCTGCCTCTGAATCTGCACTTTTGTTCAGTGGAATGAAAAATAAGAAGCAGTAATTACAACCTGGAAAGACTTTTACTGAATACATAGCATATTTTTCAGCATTCCTGGCGTCACAAACCAAGAGGAATTCAACCTTCTTTCCTCAGTCTATCCGTTCACCCACCTCAGCACCCATGAATGCTGGAGTTGGTTGATACCAGGTAGATACAAAAAGACAAACAAGGGGAATAACCAGTGTTCAGGTGCATAATGGGCAGTAAACATCTCTCCATGTCCAAATTATCACCTCTAGAACCTTTGGAACATTTAGCTTAGTGTCCTCTTTGTTTGTAGTGTGGCAGCAGAGTTTGCTGTCTACCCTAGGGAATGACTGTCCCTGGGCCATCAGTTTCAGCCCCTATTCCTCCATGGTGCCAGCTAAACTTCCAGTTTAGACTAAACTTCCCAGTGTAGCTGAAAAACACCAATTTAACCTATTCACCTGGACTTTCAGTAGCCAGCAGGAGATCTTTCCAGAAGGTGATTAATTTCATTTCTTTTGGACTGTTGTCCCTGGAGGTGCCCATTTTTTTAACAGCTCAGTTAGCTTTAACTAATTATATTCATTCTGTCACAAGTTTTTGGCAAGCTACTGATGGTAATTCCATGCTTAGAAGGGAATACATTAACCACATTGAAAGTACTATAATCATCCCCATTTTGTAGTTGAGAAAGTGAGGCAAAGAGGCTGTTACTTGCTTACTCAGTGTCCTGTAGTCAATTTATGGTACAATAATAGGTTCCCAATGTACTTCAGTACATTAACCATTAAATAAGCTATTAAGTTGCCCAGGCATTCAAGTTTATATAACAGTTGTCTTGACACAGCTGATTGTGGGTTGTTTTTAACACATTTATAACCTCAGTGATTGAATTCATAGCTCAGATTTCAGCTCCTAATAAAAGAAGCTTCTAATATTTGGCAAATGGTCTCCAGATTGCTTTTATTTTTTTCTCCTGATACTTAAATATTTTTGAAAGATTGGTAAGTAATTTTAAAACTGGTCACACTGCATCTGACTTCAGCATTTGGACGTAATGAGTTGACTGCGGGGATGTCATGTTTATGTCAGAGTGATGCATGAGTCACACTACTTTGTCATGTTAAAGGAACACTTGTTATTTTTAGAATTTGGCTTATAAACCAGACATATTCCCATTTGCTGCCCAAGGGTGAAAGAGTAGCTGTCATTTTACTGACAGCGCATATTGCACCATATGTCCGTCCCTGAACTCCTGCAAAGTTGGGTGAAAAAGGCAAATGCAAAGTGAAACTCTCTCCCCAGCTTTAGCCTTTTCAAACATGCAAACATTCAGGAATTATTTTAGTAGTTAATGTAGTCATCCCCTTCCCCACCACAAAAGAACCCAAACAGGGCCCAAAAATTCAGGCTATGATTCCTGTCCTTATACTAGTCACCACTGTGACCAAGATTCTCAGGGACTGGTTTTGTTGACCTGCATGACAAAAATATTATTGGGAACTGAATTTCTAAAATTACCTAACTCTGTATCATCAAGAATAACATTTTACAGATTTGTTGAAACTTGAATCTACTATGAGTGCTTTTGTGCCCATGATGTTCCCCAGTTTCACCTTTTATCTCAGTAGGATAAAATGTGTATTTGTGTGACAGCTCCCAGTGGTTTTGTTGTTGCTGAATCATTGAGAAGGAGTTTATAAGAAATAAATGTAAATTATCCAGGGAGCTTAAATAAGAGAATTTTCAGCACCTGGAAGTGAATGAGGATGTGAAAAATATTGTGTTGTACTTTGGAAAAAAAATAATAAAAAATGTTTTCTGCTTTTTTATTCACCTCTGAGCAACCTGATTTAGCTTTAGATTTTCCTGCTCATTGCAGGGGAGTTGGCCTATATGGTCTTTAAAAGTCCCTTCCAACTCTAAGGATTCTATGATTCTATGCTACTTGACTAATTTCAGATATTATTTTCATAGTTGTTTTTTATCTTAGCTGGACATCCTGGGATGAATTAATTCTTGATGCAACTCTGCTGTTTTCCCCTAAATTGCAGTAGGAATAACATTATACTGCTGCCAGTTCTTTCCATTCATTTTTTATTATAATGAGGAAGTCATTGTGACTGAAATACAGCACTAAGAAAAACTCCCAGGAAAATTCCACATACAAAATGAGAATTGATGGGCCAGCTGAAAGAAGCCAAGCCCAATTCCATACACCTGCATCAAAAGTAACATAGGGAGTAAATAAGAGTGGAATGAGGCATGAGTAAAATGACATAAAAGAAAGTCGTAATTGTTACTAAGGCATTTTTAAAATAAGCAGATATAAATTTAGGAAACTAAGAAGTGGATGAAAATAGAAAAGAATAAGGAAAAGCTGGCTGCAACTAAGACCTTGCTTCTTTTCCTTAACCCTGTGCAGAATGAATCACAGATGTATGCTTAAATTTAAGACTTCTTTGTAAATATAGGAGGTTACTGGACTTAAATATATTTTCAGAGGCCTTAGTGTTTTCTCTGAAGGAGTCTTTATTTGGTGTAAGAGAGGAACAGCACAGAGAATTTGATCATATACAAGCCTGCTGTTTTTGGTGCTCAAATTCCTGGTCTGAGGCTCCCAGAGCAATACCTCTAAACCCAAATTTCCCAGATGTGTCACACAGCTGTAGATTAAGGGAGAGGCAATCAGACGGGACTTACAGCTATTCCTGTTCTGCTCTGAGTATTTTATTACTGTTCTTAAATTGTATGACACAAATAGAATTAGCCACATGGTTTTCAATAAAGATAGTTTTAATACTAATTAAACAGTGTTTTTTGTCAGATATGAAGCATATAAAAATATAACCATCCCTTAGTATTAATATTGATCTCTAGATTGAAATTTTGCCACCTTTTCTTTGTCAAATAGATATAATTCACAGCCACTTACTTCGGCTGGCAGTTGCTTCAAATTAGATTCATATAACTCAGGAAATATGCTCAGTGATTCATCTGCAATTTTCTTCTACATGCCATCATTGAGAGATCTGTGTTGGCTTTGTGCTTTTCTTTTTTCTTTTTTTTTTAACCTGCACTAGACTTCTTTTTGACTGGAAAATGAAACATAGCTGTGTCTTTTGTTCAGCTACTGAAAAGGACTTGAATCTACATAACTGCAGGCAAGGAAAGTTTGACAGGGTTTGAATTCTGGTTCTGGCAGAGTATAATTGTGCTGAATATGTTTTTATTCATCATAGGTCACAGAACTTATTATACTGGGAAACAGGCTCTACCAGCATAGAATTCACTCCTCATAATGCTGATTCCATCACATTCACATACACATTTCTCACTAAATTCTGTCACTTTAAACTCTTTAAATAATTTGTCTTGTTGATTAATATAGTTTAGGGAGTGCTCACTAGAAAAGAGACAGTAGGATCAGAGGAAAGGTAACACAGTATGGAGCGAGTGGTGCACCAAGGATGCAACCAGTCCATCCAGTCACAAGAGCTGAAATAATGCCCCAGCACTCACCCTGTAGTGGTCTGCTTCTAACTGCTGAGAGAGAAAACTTTGAAAATATAAAAATGCATTTCATGACTTATGACACATAGAGTAAAGGATTCTCAAATCACTTGTTTGAAGCATCATGACTGGTAGTCTCTTCTAACGTGTGGGATTGACAGTACTGCAACATAATGCTACTGCAGCACTTAAAAGTTTTATGCATCACATCAGATGGCATTACTTTTGTTTAAAGAATCTATATTGCTATCGCTGAGTTAATAACACACTCTGAAAGCTTTGTTGGTATTAATTATGGGAATACTCTGAGCAAAGCAAATAATATTTTCTTCCTTTAAGGCACTGAAGCGGACACATATCAAGGACTGATGCACACTTAGAGAGGAAAAGCTTTGAATGTGACTTTGTTAGCCCACTCAAGAGCTTCCCATTTCTAATTTTTACACTGCAAAAGAACTAATAACACCTACATTTTTCACCCAAGTCATTGGCTCAACTACTGTACTTTGTCTTGGGAAATTATATTTTATGAGTACTGTTTTACCTTTGTGTACATGTTCATAGAAAAGCAAGTATTTTTGAATTGTATAGCAAGTGTGTGGAGGTAGCAAATTGTTCTGAACCATTATTTGTAAGTTTGCAGTCTTAGCAAAGTGTGTTGCTTGTCTTTCAAGATTTGACATGCAAGATAGTGCCAGTATGCTTCCTTTATTAGAAAAATCCAAACCACATGGAAAAAAAAAAAAGGTAATGGATTAGTCATCAGCCAAAAATAAAGGAGCAGGCAAAGTCTGAGACAATGGGATAAAGAAAAAGAAAGAACTTCCATTGAAGTTGGTGTAAATGTACAACAGGAGAACCTATTTCCTCCCACCCAGAGTCAGGTTGGGTCCTGGCTGATAACGATGATAACGATTAAATGAACTTATTTTAGTTTATAAATGGTAAAAATCTGCTTTTAGGAAGAAGGAAATCCATCTACTATTCAGTTCCTTATACATCACTATGCTTTGCCATCAGAAATGTTCACCATCATTAACCTACAGCACTACAGAAACACAGAAGAAAAAAATAATTGCTTTAAATCCCATTTCTTTGCATCATCTGAAGCTGGCAGGGAAAAGTGGATGAAGTAACCTGGAGAACCCCAGTTCTCTGTGGGTTTGTTTTTTCTGTTGTGCTGGCAGCTCACTAGCACTACAGCAGACAGAGCTCCAGTTAAATCAGGTCTTGGTGATCCCAATCTACACTTGATGGGAGCTGCAAAGACATTTCATCTCCTGAATTTCTTCCACTGGCCTCAGCACAGGTATGAAGAACAATGCAAGCCACCCCCCTATGGAGATTTCAAAATGGGACCCGATCTGGGCTTTTGTTGAGTAACTTTTTTATAAATTCAGAAGATGCATAAAAATGTTATTATCCAATGCTATAAGGTAGAATGGGGAGGGGAAAAAAAGAAAAAGACCAACTTGCATAAACAAGAAAAAGCCAGAACAATAACAGAAAAGGACAGGTGCTGTATATTGTACAGCTACTGCTTTTTTCTTTTCCTCAGCTTACAGATGACCTAGTATATAAGGCACAGACTGGTTGTAAAGACTTGATAAAGAAGAAAAAGCATTTCAGCGATGAGCAGAATTTTACTCAAGGGACTTCCTGATCATCTTTTAGAGATAATGAGGAACACCTGCTTCAAGCTGAGCATTTCATAGAATGGCTTAGATTGGATAGGAAGGAACCTCAAAGATCATTCAGTTCCAACCTCCTGCTGTGGTCAAGATTACCAACCACTAAATCAGGCACCAGATCAAGTTGCTCAGGGCCCCCTTCAATCTGGCATTAAACACCTCCAGGGATCCCATTTATTGGGATCAGCTGCTGCCAGGCCACATTGCCTTTTTTATTTTATTTTATTTATTTATTTTTTTTTTAAACCCACAAAGCAATAAGTCACAAGAATTATGTGAAGAGTTATGAGTGTGTCAATATACGGGAGTGCAGGCTGATGCAACAACAAGAGACTTTAATGGATAAGAATTTTGAACTGATGCATTTTGTTGTATAAAGATTATACAAGTTAATATATTTTTAAACTCACATTGTAATGTTATTATGACTTTTTAAGCTTTTTCTAATCCATCATTCACTCTGAAATCCAGCTGTGATACATATCCTGTTATTTGACACATAGCTTCATCATTAGTTATTATTGACACCTATTTGAGACCGAGCAAGACTGATTGTATGACTGGAGGTTTTTAAACTAAATATTTATTCACTTGTGCTTTCAACAGATGGATAAAGAAGTGAAATATTAGCTCCATTTTCTTCTACATAATTGAGCCTTGCTTTAATTAATCCTTACAATTAGCATATCATTTATAATTAGGTTATTGCCACCTCTGAGCTGAAAGCCATCAAGAACAGCTGCAGTGATGTTCTCTGCTTTTAGGTAGAAATGAGCTTCTTGATGGGCAAAAAAAATAGGAGCTATCTGATTTTATTAGTGTGATGCCTACTGGAACACAAAATACAGAATCTTCATTGCACTAGAAGATAAGTTAATAATGCAAAAGTACATAGATTGATATTTAATAATTCTGTGTTTCTTATCTTCAGATCTTACAAGCTGTAAGAAAAAGGCAGGAGATGAAGCAATCTTGTGATCTTTCCTGCAGGCCTCCTAGAGACAGACACTTCTAACATTAGCTGTCCTACTGAACTGGAGATAAAAGCCTTAGGTTCCACTTCATAAACAAATTATTATACATCAATTTAAATACATTAATCAATAGAAGAAGAGCAATTGTAGCAGTCATTTCAAAATGACTGAGTGACCACTGTACAAACCTCAACTGAAGAAGGTGGTGAAACTCATACGTGTGATGGAGACACAAAGGTGAAGTCCACTCACCTCATTACTTAAGGGTAAGTCTAGAAAATAATGTTCTACCTAGCTGTAGATGCACTCTGTGTGTATTTTTGTAGCCTCAATTTCTACAATCTTTGTGAAACTTGCTGTTGAGAATTCATTCAAATGTTATTGCGTCTGCTATATTAAGATATGTAATGTAATGGATGACGTGAACTCACAGGCAGAAAACTGGCTTTCTCCCTGGGATTTTCTTATAACTTTCTGTTTTTAGTTTACTCTGTTAGCCTGGTTGGTAAACTCAAGAATACACATATACAATTCACTTAACTATAAATATTTCAAGAGCCAGGGAACCCAGAGAAGGAACAATATGATGGACATATCAATTATTTTATGAAATGTGGGACATTCATGTATTTTTTCCAGAGAACCATAAATAATACAGTTTAAAACAACGGACCTATTTTCCATCACAGAAGTGAAAAGAATTCATGTTCAAAGCAAGAGAAAAAATGGCTTATTCTGCTCTTCTGTATCCTTTTACATAGCAATATATTGTTCCCACTATGTTAAAGAGAAGACAAAGTATTCATGTTTTACTCCTCTTTGAGGCAAATAATCTAGGAGGAAGAATGTCTTTTTTTTTTTTTCCCTTATGTTTTAATGTATTCTCTTTATTATATCACCAGAAGTCCAGGGAACTTCATGCAAATTTTCCAAGTGAATAAATTTTAATTCTATGCTGAATAAGAACAGTTTTTCTATGTAATACTCTGCCCATTTATGAACAGAATTAACTCCAGCATCTTGCTAACTTCCCTACTATACTAAAGCAAGAAGTTTGAGTTATAGTTTCTGGAAGAAAATGGAATTGTAAAGTGGTAACAGAACATTATAAGAAATGGAGAGGGGAGAAAACAAACAAACAAAAAAAAAAACAAAAAGCTTTTTCCATAGGCTAGAGGAAGAATCTGTCACTAGCGTAGTGCTGGGTGACCTCTGAGAAGAATGGAGGTGAACAATCCATGGAAAGTCTCATAGTTTTTTTGAAAAAGCGAGAGAAAAATTGTGAAATAATGGGAGAAAATCTTATTCTTTTCTCGCAAAAGAGATGAGCAGATTAAAATTATCAGCAGAACAGGGAACAAAAACAGCTAGATGAGGGAACCTTGGATCAGGCAAGGAGCAAAGCTATGGGGAATTTCCAGCAGGCTTCAGTGAAGTTCCGCAGAAATTCTGGGACCATCAAGGCTATCTCCTGGACTCTTCTTCACCTTGGATAAGAAGTCATAACTTTGCTTCCTAACAAGTAATTTTGTTAATGTCTTGAATCTTGAAAATGTCTCAGATCTTCTATTTCTTCTATTTCTCTTATGATCGTTTTCTTATTGAAGAAAAGAAGAATTTTGACAAAGTCATTTGTGGTAACACTGTTATTTAACAGACAGCAGCCCAGATTTTTTAAGTTTCAAAATGACCAGTTGTGAAAGTACATCTATGGTTATGGGGGAAAAAAAAGGCACTTTGCCTTGCAGTGACCTTCCATTCAGTAACAGTTAGGAATTCAGGGATTTAAGTTTTCTATCTATTTTGCACTTATGTTAGACATGTCTTGAGCCATCCCTCAGAAAGACAAGGCCTGCAAGGAAAAAGTGATGTTAGATATCCTAGCCTTTCAGATAGGGTGCTGTGTGTTAGATGTCTGTTGAGAATGCATTATGCAATCTATGATTCCTGAGCTGTGGCCAAAGAAGTTAACTGGCCAGTAACGTGCAAAGAAAACATGCTAACAGTTTACTACAATAGATAAACAAGTTTCAATGTGCAAGTACATTTCTTGTTGCCATTTTAGCATACACTATCTACCAGCATAGGTTGCTTTGAGAACTACTGTATTAGTAATGGAATGTACTGCATGATTTCTACCAAAGGACCTCATCCCATTAAGAAAGATAATGAAGGATCACTATACTTGTGTTTTCAAGCATAAAATTAAGGCATTGCAAAATATAAACGTTGATATAGGTTTATAAATCAAGATGGATTTCTGTTTGCCTGGAGTCAAAGAATCCTCAACTCCAAGAATTACAGCTATTCTGCTGAAATGAATGCATTAGTCCCTTCATAAGGACAAACTGTAGAGGAAAAAAAAAATTTTATTGGACTAGTTGAGTTGGAAGAAGAGCAGGCAAACTTTAAAGAACCAAGAATGTATTCATAATTGAACATGAATCAGCACATTTGAAACCAAGGACAGTCTGAGAGCATTATCTTTGACCTTATCCTTGTCATGACAATCCATGAGACAATGAGGAAGGAAGGGTTGTCTGATATTTTTGGAATAGAACATGGTGTTGGAAAATGGAGATGTGATGAGCTTGTTGCTTCTCGTGGGAGGGGGATTAGAGTGTGCAGAATTGTATTATAATTTGCTAGAAAAGCTTTACTTTTGTAACTATAACTTTTAGCCACTGGTCAAATTACATATTTCACTTCCCAATATATATATTTTTTTTTCGTAGAGATGGGGATCTTTTTTATACGTTACTCTCAGGGACTGAGACTAGGACATTGTAGAAATAAAAATTTTCCAACTGATAACAGGCTACTTCTGTCTGCAAGTGATATCTGCTTGACATTGCACAGCAAGTATTTGGTCTGCTACTGAAATGTTTATGCTAGGGAGTGCAGCACCAGTGCAATAATCAAGAGCTGTTATTCTACAAGGGCTGTGAAGGCTGTATGTATCTGCCCTTGAGAAACTGCTGTGTGATATTAAATAACTCAAGACTTGGAGATTTCTGTGAAAAGGATCACATTTTTGATGTGGTAGCACATTAACCAGTTACTTTTCCAGCAGTTTCATTTTCCTCATTATTTAATTTTCCCAATCACACATGATAGTACATTTTTCTTTTGGGTTTTCCTGGGGAGGAAAAAAAAAAAAAAAAAACAATGTTTTTTTTTTTCTTTTAAGTTGAGAGTGTTTCTTGCTTATCTTTATTCTTCCCTTTTTTGAATCAGATATATATTCTTTGCTGCTTTGCTTCAGATAGCAATTTCTGAAGGAAGAATTTTCCTTGTGTCAATAGGTTCTTGTTGCCTAGGAACATTTTTCAATTTGCCACTGTGTAGGTATTTAGGTCACTAGTGAATTAATCCTTTTAAAATTATAGCTGCGTAGTCAATCACCAATTCTGAACTATCCTACTGAGAATTGGCAGTACAGTACTTAGTTACTCATGGACTGAAAAGTAAAATTAAATGTTCTGCTTGCAAAGAAATTTTATGAGAGGAAAGAAAATGGTGTTGGTTCATAAGAAAATGTCTGTGCTCTGCAAATGTAAACTCTGCCGTCTTCTTACCTTCACTTAATTTACCATTGCTGTCTGAAGGACAGATCCTATTCCAGTTATGATTCCAGCAAAACTCCCTTTCACTTCAGAAAAGCGGGATACGATCTCACAGTAGAAAGATAAACTAGTCCTTTTGATTTGAAATCTTTTTCAAGTTGCACATGACCCAGGGATCTGCCTTTGCCACAAGAAAGGTGAACAGTGCCCTGGATGTCAGGCAAAGCATGGCCAGCAGTTTGAAGGTGATCATCCTTCTCTGTCCAGAACTGGTGAAGCCAAACCTGGGGTAGTGGGTCCAGTTCTGTGCTCCCCAGACAAGACCTGGACATATTGGAGACAGCCCAACAAAAAGCCACAATGATGATGAGGAGATGCATCTAAAAAATTAAGAAAGTTTCATATTTTCTACTGATTGCTACATCATTTTTTTTAGCACATTACTGAGAAACACAGTCTGTAATTGAAACTCATTTTTCCATCAGCCTGATAGCTGAACCTGCTATTTCCAAGGAATATTTCTGAAGAAAAATAACGCTGGATAGAAAATGATTCAGAACATGCCTGAGGTCACATGATTTCCTCTTCAGAGAAGAATTCTGCCTCAATTCCTCATTACCATATCTCAGAGCACACGAAGTATATTCAGAATTGAATAACATATCTCAGGCATGATTGTGATAAAACACGCAGAAAGAGATATTAACTGCCTCGCTCTATAAAGCATCCCTGTACGTGCTGCTCAAATTGGAGAATGGATTTTAATTATGCAAAGATTAGGTCAGAAAGATTAATGGGATAATAAAATGAGTGTATCAGACACAATGATGTTTGCTCCAGTTGCACTAAAATATTCTTTTTATTGTTGAAAAAATATAATAATGAATTTAGGAAACTTATGAATGGGATCTTCAGCTAGTGTTTGCCTTATTGATGCTATATTTCATGGATCTTTCCTAGTTTTACAAGTACCATGATAGCTATATGCATGACAGTAAGTGGAAGGACAGCATAAAAAAGAGCTAAGGATGGAAAAGGCTGACATTCAAAAACAATACTGAAAGCTTTCCTTTGGATGATTTGAAATCTGAGGCATTTAAGTTGCATTCTACTCACTGGAGGGTTTCCAAAGTATATTTCTGACATTCTCATGAGGAACATGTTTAAGTTACTTTGTTGTGTTTTGTATCATGTTATATATGTAGAATCATAGACTTATTAAGATTGGAAATGACCTCTAAGTTCACTTAGGCCCCTCTTGCTCAGTGCCACATCCCCATATTTCTCAAACATCTCCGGGGACAGTGACTCCACAACCTCCATGAGCGGCCTGTTCCAAAGCCTAACCACTCTTTCTGGGAAGATTTTTTTTCTAATATCCAACTGGAACTTTCCCTGGTGCATCTTAAGGGCGTTCCCTCTTTTCTATCACTGTCACCTGGGAGAAGAGGCTGACCCCTGCCTTGCCACAACCTCATTTCAGGTAGTTTTAGAGAGCAATAAGGTCTCCCCTGAGCCTCCTCTTCTCCAGACCAAGCAACCCCAGTTCCCTCAGCCACTCCCCATAAGACTTGTGCTCCAGACCATTTACAGCTTCATTGCCCTTCTCTGGAACACACTCCAGGGCCTTGTTGTTTTTCCTGTAGTGAAGCCAACTGAACACAGTGCTCAAGATTTTGCCTCACCAGAGCCAAATGTTATGTTATTATTTTATGTATATAATTTTTGTTGAACCTGGGAACCAAACTAAAGAGTTAAGACCCTGTCTATAAAAGACATTTAATAGATAAAATGCACATGAAGGTGGTACACTGGGAGGTAAGGCAAAGTCTCAGTAGACTGCATATATAATCAAATTTTCAGTATGCATATACATTTTGTTCTTCTATACTTAAAGGCACTCTGGTAAATATGACTTGAGGAAGTGAGAAGAATGTGATATAGCAAGATAGAGAAAAACTTTTGGAAAAACTCTTTATAGTGGTAGTTGATGACATGATGCCTGAGTTCTACGAGGAAAAATGCATTTCATTTGAAGTAGCATTTTCTGATCATTCTTACTGATTTTTCCCGTAAGACCTCTTCTAAGACCTACCAGAAATCTCTCTCTTTTTTTTTTCTTTATTTTTTTTTCTTCCATTTTTATTTGAAGTTTTAATGCTCTGAGGGATAAAATGCTACTGATCTCTTTTCTTTATGCCAGTTGGACAGACTCTCCAGTTGTGCCAGGATGGTTCACTGGAGACGGATGGTTCACTGGAGACACAAGGTCACTCTCTGTTGAGATGAGAATACCTTCTGTGTCTGTTACTGCCCTTCAGGTGTGCTACAATCCTTTGTGGGACTTTAAGGTTGCTTCTCAAGTTCTATCCAACCACTACAGCAGTAATTGGATGCTGACTTCCAAAATCTTATTTTCTCATTTTGAAAGACTCATGGTAACAACGTGGTATTGCAGAGTGTTTGTGAATTGTACTCCAGAGGCACCTATGCTCCAGGGCTTGACAAGTAATTTTTGCAGATTACATGTCATTTCTTAAATTCTTTGGGAAACTTTAGCATGAGAAGTATTATGTAGACAGTTTACTTATTTTTTGCTAAAATAAAAAATGCAAACACTGGAATGAACTAGCTTACTGAGGTGCAGAAAAGCAGAGAGAATTTCTTTATAAACACAATATTTCCTTACATTTGTTTAGTGCTATTCTAAATTTTCCCAAAGACACATAAGAGTGCTGAATATTCAAAGGACTTCAGCACTTTTGAGTCAATGCAGACACTAAGGGGGAAGATTTCCATAGCAACAAAATTATAGAAAGGAAAATATGAAAAATTGTTGTTGGACAAGGATATGAAGACATAAGTATGTAGGGGGTGGGAGTGGTATGGAATCTGTAGGGTTTTATAAGGCAAGCAACTGAGCCTTGATTGCTCATTTCTTCAAAGAGAACAAAATCACCAGCAACTCCCCACTCTACATTTAATCAGATTTGCATAAATTTTCTAAGTGATCATCCAACTCTTCCTGAGATTCTTACTTCTATGGAAATGAAGATACTAGTTACTTCTCTATTTTTTAAAGGATGAAGTAGTGTAGGCTTTCCACGTGACTGACCAGTGGCATACAGTGATATAAGATGCTTAACTGTCAACGACGTCACATAAACTGTATATTGTGTGCATTTTCCAATTACCAGAATTTCGTTGAAGTATTCTGTTGAGTGATGTGTTTTTTATTTATAAATCTTCACAATGCTATAAGTCAACAAATAATATAAAATACATTATAATTGATATATTTTTCTATGTCTTGCATGCGTGACTACAGATAATTAGCATAATGGCTGTAGAGATTATTATTAAGTAAAGTCCACAGTCAAGACAGCATGAGGATAGGTTTTCTGATAGGAAGAAATATGAAAGCCGTGTCTGAGAGCACTTGCATTTTTAACATTTTTTTTTTTTTCAATGGTGTTTAAATTTTAATATGCCAACTCATGACTATAGTTATTTTTAATGAAATGATATTACAGATATAAGGATGATGCTCTTGGTGAAAGGTTGAGTCAAGGTAATCATGGGGTGGTCACGAACAATTTCAGTTTTGCAGAGCTGGAGTCCTTTTCAAATTTCCTATTTTGCACTGTGTTTTTATCATGCTTTTCCTAAGGAAATGTTCTTCAAATTTAGATACAGATAGTGTGGAAAGGTCTTTAAGCTTCTAACAGCTACAGTCAGCAACAGAGCAATTTTTCTGGGTTGGGGAATGAGTGCATAATCCTGTAAACACAGTGCCACCAACTGCAGCCAAATCTTACACTTCCACCTTGAGAATGGGAGTGGTTGCTAACTCAGGCTTTCACGAAGAGAAGCGAGATATAAGCACCATAAATTACTTGTTTCTATGGAGGAAAGAGGAAATGAAAATAGTAGGAGGAAGTACAAATAGGTGGCCATGTGGGAAGGAGGGCCTGGAAGTGCAAGTGTACAGTGATCTGTGGGTGCAGGAGCAAGAAAGATCCTTCCTCTGAGGGTAGAGAACAAGAAAACAAACAAACAAGAACAGTGCTGTTGTGAACCAGAGTTGCTTTTATGTATGCATTCTGCTTGTGATGGAGATATTATTTGAAATAAATCAATAGTAATTCACTTAACAGACCAATACTGATTCACGGCTTCTCCAAGAGTAAATGGTGACTGATTTTTCACCATCTTGAAAACAAAATGGCTATGGCCTCCTTCACATGTGTTGTATATTCTAAAGAATTTTGTTGGCTTTGCAAAACCTGTAAAGGTATTTCTGTCTCTCACATGCACACATGCATTCAGATACACACATGCATATATGTAGGTAGTATGTCTGGACATGTATTACCTTACTAGTGACCTTTCTGAACTGTTTCCTGTTGTGCATGGCACGTTTCTTGTTAGCTGCGTTGCTGTTGTCTGTTTAAAACCAGCAGGTTGTACCACACATTTTTCATTTTCTGCAAACTTTCTCATTGTCTTTCATGCTTCTGGATCCAGATGTTCAGTTTCTGTATTTCCAGTATGCTTCAATGTCCGTGACTTCTTCATCTCTAAGTCTATCTCAGCCCGCTCCTATCTACTTGAATAATTTACATCTGAAGAACAGTTTGCATCCTCCTATATTGTCTTTATACCCTCTCCCGTTTCCCTGGTGTCTGACAGTACTCATCCTCTTTTTTCAGCCAAGCACATTAATTTTTAATAAATTTTTCATCTTGGCCTCTGTTTGAAAAGCCCATCATATATCGTCTTGTATATCTGAGATTGATTCTTACTAGCAATATTGCAGATTATTTTATTTTGCTACATCTAGCTAAAATCTCATAAGGTTTAGATAAGAATTCAGTAAGGTTCTTATCTTATCTGAACAGATATAACCTTATTTTACCTTTAGAAATCATAAACATAAAAATCAATTTCAGAATTCTATATATACATTTAAAAAATTCAAGGAAATCTTGGATGTCAAGGGTCAGTATTGATGTAATTGTACAGTTAATTGTCTTATTGCAGCAAATACTAAGTCCATGGAAAATTACGTATTCTGATTTTTTTTCCCTTTTGAAAATTTTGCTGACCTACCACATGTTCTGATAAAATTAAGGTCATCTTACCTGGCAACAGAAAATAATATGCTGAATAAACTTGCAAACTTCAATGATAAGGAAAAGGCAGCTAGCAAGATCACATTTCAAGAAAGTTGCTAGCATCAATCTGTAAAATCTGTTCTAAGTCATTCTAAGGAGCTGTGAAAGTGAAGTATATGATGAGACATGCTTTTTAACAGTTTAAACAAAATGACATTGGCTTACTCAGAATAATCTCCTTAATGTGATACTGTGGTTAAAAACAAGAGCAGCTTATTTTAACTTCCACCTTCCTCTGGGGAGAATCTGTTTTTGTGCTGTGGTTGACTTGTCATGAATGCTAATAGTACATTTAAGAAAAACTCAATGCACAGTGTTGATAAACAGATTTCAAAGCTGATGGCACAATGGGATTATTTAGACACCCTATGACATGCACATTTGCACTTAGAATTGTGGTCTGGTATTATGTGCTTGTTTCCAGGGTTGAAGCTGCAGACACTGAGGAAACATTTGTTTTTAGAAGGCACATGAAATATACAACTATTCCACCTTGTAAGAAAATAATCTAAGTAGCTCTTCCTATTCAATCTTTTGGAAATGTTAGTGTCAGAAGTCTGGGAACAATGTGATCTGTGATCACTGGAGATGCCCAACCAAAATCAGAGAAAGCTGAACCAAAAACTGTGACTTGCTCTCCATAATTTTACATTCTAGTGCAGTGGGATGATGAGAGACATCACGTTACAGTTTCCTGAAAGAAGGATGTAGAGATATGTAGCTCAGCCTCTTCTCCCAGATAACAGTGATAAGACAAGAGGGAATGGCATTAAACTGCACCAGGGCAGGTTCAGGTTGGGTATTAGAGAAAAGTTCTTCTCAGAGAGTGGTCAAGTACTGGAATAGACTGCCCAGGAGGATAGTGGAATCACTGTACCTGAAGGTTTTCAAGAAACATGTAGGTGAGGCACTCAGAGACATGGCTGGTAGGCATTGTGAGGGCAAACTGACGGTTGGACTAGATGATCTTATACATCCTTTCCAACCTTAATGATTCTGATTCTAAATGCTATCAAAGGCATACTTGCTCAGAACTAGAGAGTAATTAAATTTAATCACAGAGGTGATTCAGTAAATCGTGTAAGTGAAAGTGAACAAGGCTATCGTGCTTATCCTAAACTTACTGTATGGTAACATTTGTGTTCTCACTATATTAAATAAAAGCAATCTCTGATGATAAGCCATTACAAAACTTTGGTACTTCAGCATGATTCTATAAGATTTGTTTTGCACTGTAGATAAAAGGAGTTTCTCCCATCATTATTCTTATAAAGTAAGACATGCAGTGCTACAGCTCTTTCTTGGCTTAAATTGTAGTTAAATTAATTTTTCCCTTTTAAAGAGCAGTCAGATTTAAAAAAATAAATAAATCGGTAGGGAATAAACAACCTTAATATAACTCTTCAGAAATGATCATTTCACAAAGAGACTGAATAGGTATTTCCTTTCAGGAACTACAGAGACAAAAAAAAATCTAGAGAGAAGCAAGAAGAGATCCTCTTCAGTTCTGCAGTTCTAATTCTTGTTGCCAGATTCCTAATGGATAAGACTTAAAATAATCTAATCTTCTCTTAAACTTTCAGCACCTGTAATGTCATTTGATATATTTATTACATGCACTAAGGTCTTCATCCAGATTCTTTCCAGTGCTCTGTGTGTGAATACCACGCAAAGTTTTATAAGAAATACTACTTTGCCTAAAAGTTAGTACATTCTGATTAACATCCATCTTTCACTTTAGTCAAAAAAGGTTTGTCAGTATAGCTGAAAGAAGGGGGACTTCTTTGTAGGAAGGTCTCATTTCACATGAGAAGTAAACCCATGAAGACTTTCTCCGTATTCTGCCACTTTGCATTAGAATTCAGATCATTTAAAATAGGGTTTAGAAGAAGGCTTGAACAAAGGATTTGGAAGGGGAAGAGAACACAATGGATCTGGTGACTATCCACCATTTTAACACTCTTTGTGTGTTTTTCTTGTTTTAAAAAAAAAAATGTTAATATAAGGAAGCTTTCTTCCTTATGCCATAGACCATCCATCCAATAGCAGATGACCCTCCAGAGGATGGATGCAAGTAGCTCTTTGTGTCCCCATGTCGATATGCAAGAGTACAGCAGCTGTGTCAGACATCTATTCAGGGAATGTGGTAGTCAAAGCCCCAGGCCTGGCTGAGAGATGTTGGTTAATATTAAACACTGGCAACGCAGGCTCCAGGCAGGTTGGTTAAATACTGCTATTTACATGCGAAGCCAAGAGCCTGGCACTGCACATTACATCTAATCATTTTCCTTTTTCTTGTCTTAAACATTCAACAAATTAACCTGCAAGGTTATACATTATTGGGTATTATAGTCCATAAATCTGAAATAATGGTTTTTACACACATATGTCTGCTGTAATGCTTTTACATTCAGCACATAAAGGACATTAACACTAAAAATCAATTTTTTAGAGAGCAAGTAGTTCAAATACCACTTACAAATAGTCACGGTACAGAATCACTTAACTTCTATTCTTAGATCCTATCACAAGATATTGTATTTTATAGGATAAAATATAAAATATCTGAAGTATTTTCAGTGTTTTAGCATAATGTGTGTCTAAAGATGTGGGTTTTTTTTTCAGTACTTTATTGACTTACTTTGTTGTTGTTATTGTTAAAAATTACATAGACCTACTTGAACATCGAGCCAAAACAGTGCTAGTGCTGATTAATCAGGGAATAAATTACACTAAATTACTGCAGGATTTTTGGAGAAGAACCAGTCGTGGATTTTAGGAAAAACTCCCATTAGCTTTTGTAGAAGTTATACAAGCAGGACAAAAGAAAAATATTTGACAGAATTAGCAATATTAAAAAGTAAATGGGCTTTTCCTGTTATTGCTGCAAGGTAGAGGGGTAAAATAGACTTGGCTATCTACAGTGATTTGTCTCAAAAGGTGGGTCACCTGTTGTTTGCCATCTTCACTGCAAACCTCTCAGCATCTGAATAAAACAAAAAACTGTGGTTGCTAGGAGATTTGATAATTATCAGATATAATAGTGGCAAGAATTATTTCTGGTAGTTGAATGTACTGATAAAGAATAATTAATATCATTATTTATTTTGCTTTTGGTGGTGGCTTGAAAGTAGATGAAGAAGAAAATAAGATAAAATGCTTATTAATTATCCCAATCAAGCGAAGTTCATGATACAAGCAGACACTTCCAAACACTTCTGCCAGAGTAGTTAGCTCACCTGCAAAACTTAATTTGCTCTTTGGGCTTTACTGCTGTTGTCAGATCCCTTAGGACTTCTTCCTTCCTTGGAGTTTGGCTGCGGGGACTTAGGGACAGCTTTCGTAGTGGGCTGTCATTGGTGAGCAGTGAGAAACCTCTGGTGGGACCTGCTCTGCTTCTCTGGTGACAGCTTTTAAAATCAGGCTTTCACTGTTAGTGTCTGAGATACTTCGCAAGTAGCTGTTTGATTCTATCTCTGCTTGGAGCTGTTGAGTTGTCATCCTGGTTTGATCTCATATCTGTTATCATTGTTGCCTTTTTCCCAACTTACATATTTATTCTGTCACTGGAATGAGTGCATTATTCCAGTCCCAACTTTTGAATTTCTTGTCTTCTAATAATTGAGAGATCTAGCTAGATAGTTGGCTTTAATGACTCCAGAAGCAGACACAGCATTTGTTATAGACTTAAAAAAGCATTACTGTGGGACTTAGTTTAAAACACAGAACGAGGATTCCCAGGATACTGGGAATGATAGGAATTCTAATGCAAATTGCCTTTTGTTTCAGAGAAAATGATGGCTGAGTGTTTGTTAGAGAGAAAGACTGATTTATTCAGATTTTGGCATAGGTTAACACTCACATGGGCAATCGCATCTCTTGAAAAGAGCAGTTAGTAGCTGACCAGATGGCAAAGGGAGTCTCTGTTGCACTGGATCTCGTAGTGGCATATTCAGCTGGATTGATGCAGCCCCAAAATACGGTTCTGGCCAGTTCTTATAATCCAGCTGGCTACTTGGCCACCCCAGCACACGCATAGTTCATAGATATTGACATTGATTAATTAAAAATATATATACTAAATATCATTATTACATAGAAAAAACTATCTTACATGGAAGTTAACTGCATCCCAGCCAGATTCAATATACACTTTCTGTAGGAACAATTTCTACTGAATGTTTATAGATGTCTTATCTGTGCACAACTTGATCCCTTCTGAAACAGGACCTACACAGGGATGCCTCTGGAAGGAGGACTCAGTCTCTCCATCAGCAAGAGCAGCACCTTTGATGATCTAGATTGGGTTGGGCACAGCAGGAGCTGCCTGTGGATATCTCTAGATCTGTCTGATGTTCCCACCTACAACAGTATGTCAAGAACTTTATTCTGGCAGTTCAATCAATCACCAAGCTGCAAGCTGATCCATTGACTCAAACCTGGCTCATCTTTGCAAATGACAAGTTCCTGGACCATGCAGGGAAATTATGATTAGAATGCATGGATATGTATACTTGCACAACCCTTGTAAAGCAAATACATCACAAATATAACTAAAGAACTAACTTTATTTGTGTACTTATGACTCATTCATAAATTATGCTCCCTAAGTCTTGCCAGACTTTGACCTTAAGATGCATTACTGTTAGAGAGACAGAGGAGTACTGTAGTGGGGATAGTAACTGATCCCTGAAAACTGATACCAGACAAGAAATTGAAATTTTGGAAAGAATTTATTGATAATTTATTATGTGTATGCATTACTGCTGGTTAGTGGAATAATGTTCTATAAATCCTAAATCCTTTCTATCTTGCAGTTCTTCATACCTATATGGAAGACATTCTTGTCTTGTGGAAGCAACATAACACCCCAAAGTTCATGTCTGGTAGTTTATATGTGGCATTCCTTTCTTGTTCTGCTGTGCTTGCAGCGTGTGAAATAAGAAAATAACAGCAACTAAGAGATGCTTTTTTTCTTTTTCCTCTTCCATTTCTTTCATTTAAATCCCTTTCTGGCAAGGCAGGGCCCCAGTCCAGCAGGTGGCAATTACTTATTTGGCTGTGAGGAACACTGGTTGATTAGGAGACCAAGCATGGTACCAGCAGAACATCACAGTATATGTCTGTGTCTGAATAAGACAAAGGGACTTGCACCTCACATCAAGTGAAAGTAATTTCTCATATCAGGTTTAGCACTATGTAAACATGATTGAATTGGCTTGACTTCTCAGCATATATCTGAAAATGTGTGTGTATGGATGCATCTCCAAATATCCAGAAGATGATGTAATGGTCTACAGAGCTGAAATGAGCCATACCATTACGGTTAAGAGAGTGGGATTTGGGAAGGAATGTGACTTACTATGCCAAAAAATATATCTGTACCGCTAAGAGGTACATAAGTAAATCCATGTTTTTTCCTGTAAAATATCTCGAGCATTGTAAAACAAATGAAAATTTCCTTTTAGGAGTTCCAAGTGAGTGGTTTCTTTTCCAGTGGTTTTACAGGATGCAGAAAATACTCTATGGTCTAGCTATGGAAAAATTAGGCCAGACTTATTTATACAAAATTATTGAACCACAACTAGTTGTTCACTCTGTGGAAGGAGGCAAGATGGCTTTTAATAGCATTTTTGAGTCTAATGCTGTATTCAGGATAGTAAAGATTGTTTTTCTCTTCAAAACAGATACTTTCCTCCGTGAGAAGAGTTTTAGGAATTTCTTTTTTTCTGCGTGTGAAGAATTTTCTGAGATCTAAAATTCTCACTTTCTATAAAACCTCAGAGAAATACATGAAATTTAATTGTTATTGAGAATTAGACATCATCAACATTTAGTACAACTGCAAACTGGGAAACAGAAAATGCTGAAGGCAATTTCCAAAACATTTTAAGCCATCTTTGTCAGTTCATATTTCAAAAAATAAAGAAAAAAGCTAAGAATAATATATTTCTTATACCTCTGAATTCTTAATAAAGTTGATATTTTACATTTTGGCTGGCTCTACATGCTGTGGACTAGATGATGTATAGGTTTACTCCTGCAGCAATTTTGTAAGCTGCCTGATATGGAAAATGGCCATACAGATTCCCAACCTTCTCTCTCTTCCACATCTCCTTAAATGTTTGGCCAACGCTTTACAAGAACAAAGCCAAATATTCTCCCTTATGGATATCCTATCTGTTTCTTTAATCTGTTAACTTCTGTTAAACTCACACTAATGATGAAAATTTAGTTAAAAATATATTTTGTGTTGCATTTTTAATTCCAGTTTTCTTTCAACAAATTAAAGCTTGTTTGGACAAGTGTAGTTAAGTTTACAGTCATTAAGAAATGACATAGAGAAATAGTAAATGAACATTTAATTGTTGTTGTATTTTTATTTCGATACATATCAAATTTATCCAAATCAATCTTTATCACATTTTCTTGTTATTTCTTTGAAAGATTTATAATTTCCATTGATCTTATCTCATAATTGAGTATTGTTTAGGCTTTAGATTTATTTTTAATCTAGGGTGTACAAAATTTACTGCATAAGAAGCATTTCCCATATAATACAAACTTTTTACATATGGGAGAGAAGAAAAAGTGCTCTTTATTTAACACCATTGGACATCTGTGAAAAAATAAATGGAAAAAGCTGGTCATGAGTCAGTGTGTAGGCTGCTTAATTTCTGTAAAAGGATTTAGCAAAACCAGAAGGCAAACAAAGAACAATTTCAAATGACATTTTAGCATTTTTATACTGTGAAAGGGAAAAAAGGCAAAGGTCGTGTTTTGAGAAAAGATGGCTCTAATTCATATAGAAATGTATATGCATCCAATTTGCTGTTGTCAGAAATATGCTGCACCGAATTGATGATGTGCATTTGAATAGATGCTAAGATACTACTTATGGGCATGACAGCACTACCATCTGTGTACTGGCTTCCCAGATAAAATTTTTGTAAGTAGCTTGCATTAAGAGAATATTTAGGGTAAATACTCTTTGTCTGAAGCATGCAAACAAGATGCTAGGATGGAATCCAGTTCTTCAGTTCACTTTAGGGAATGAGAGCTTCATCTGCATTATCTTACACTGGTAGATAATAGATAACAAAATACTACCTCAGAACAGAGGTAACAGAACAGAGTTTTCAATCCATGTTTTGTGCAAGACTGATCTTTCCCTGAAGCTGGCTACAAAGCTGAATGGTTTTTTGAATTTGGAATTCCGTCCTGAACTTTTCTGAGTGTCACAAGTTGAAATGTCTTGTTATTACCGGGAATATTTGTCTTTGTTTTCTTGTTCCAAGAAATCTTGGGAGGACTAAGAATGTTTTTAATGTCCATCTGGTTTTACATGACTATCACTCAGATGAATAACACAGTTTGCAGAAGAATAACTGAATAGCCATAAAATGTGAAGCATCAAAGAGATGCAGATGGAATCAAAACAAAGATAGCTTTGTTTTACTTGCTATGAGTAGTTAGTCAAAATAGCAGCTCAAATCGGGTGTAGTCTCATCAAAATTTGAGTATTAGTTTTGTGGAGTATATATATAGACTTAGATGTTTTAGGGATCGGTGGAAGAAATATCTCTTGACAAGGAACAGTTTTGACCTTTTTTTAAAAGTTGGTTTCAAATTAAAATATACTGTGACCTTTAAGTGCTTTTCTCCAAAGGGAACCTGTCTCTGTGTACAGCCACAGACAAAACATCTTGCAACATTTTGCCTACAGGTGTTTAAGGCCGGGTTGGATGGGGTCCTGAGCAACCTGGTCTAGTATTAAATGGGGAGGTTGGTGGCCTTGTTTGTGGCAGAGGGGGTTGGAGATTCATGATCCTTGAACTCCCTTCCAACCCTGGTGATTCTATGACAATTTGAAGGAAGACTGAAAGAAGGATAATGCAGTAGAGTATGCTTAGAAGCTTTGAAACGATTCTTGGTTTGCACTACTGTAAATTGATTCAAATTGAAGCTGTTTATAAAAACAAATGGAGTTGTGGCTGCATAGCTTAGATCTAATCTGTGCAGCATTTATTGGGTTTGTACTAATTACTATAAGTTGTAAAATCCCAGCTGATATTCTTTTATAGATTTGTTTTCTCTTTTTTTAAAATTTTTTTTAATGATTATCCAGGAAATAAGAACTATCCTAAACTGTACTAAGACACTGGCAGTTGTATTTCTTAATAAGATGGACGTCTTCCCAGAAAATGTTACTTCATTCCTTCCTGCTTTCAGACATTCCAGTTCTAATTTCAGATTGTACTGGCATTGCCACAATGGGTACAAAGAGTAATTTTCTTCCAAAGCAAATCCATCAACTGTGATCTACTTCACAGTCATTACCTTGCCTTTCTGCATATCAAGTTCTCCTGTTTCTTTGGTCCCACCTGAACTAAAATTGTTATTGACTCATGACTGATCAATGACTCTACCAGTGGCCAGAAGTCTGAGAAACAGACTTTTGTGGCAGACTTTTGATACTTTCTTGTCTACCAGAAATGTTTGAAATGCTTTTGCAAGTTGTTTTTGTTTCCTGATACAAATATTAAGCGTTTTCAAAAATAGTTTCATTAGAATTAAATAACTTTTATTCTTTTGCATACGTCACTCATTTGTCATAGGAAATCTCAACAACAACACGGGCTGTCAGAGCTGTTATTTAAGCAGTCACATTGGTGCTTACCCTGGCTGAAGGCAGTAATCTACAGAATGAAATGCCTGGAGGAAAAAACAGGTGTTCTATTAGACTTTGATCACAGGCGAAGTCAAAGCTTCCGAGTGGTATTGAATGGCACATTGAATGGTATTTTCTATGTTAATGATTTCAGAGTATGTGCCTGGTACATGAATCAAAAGGACTGTACTTATGGTTTGGTTGCAAACTGTTAGTGCAGTTTGACTCCCATTTTGTTGGTTAGTCTCTGTCTCCTCATGTCTTTTCTGGATTGTAGTTATCCCTTGTAGAATATGTTGAAGTAGAATATAGGAAACACTCAATAGGAAATCATAATTAAAAATATCTTTGCCTTTTGTACCTACCCACAAATCAGTCTTTCAGGTTTCAGAGACCAATGAATTTACTCTTAGCATGTAAAGACAGGTATTCTTTTTCCAACTTATTTCAGAGCACTCCTGTCATCCAGAAGAGGAAGTACAAAAATCTGTTGTAGAACATTTAACATTAAGGTCTCCAGAAGGTGAGTGTATCATGTCACTGTTTGACTTTCTGCTCAAGATTTACAGCCCTGAGAGACTAAGCATCCTCAGCAGAACTATTTGAAGTTGCTTCTTGAAACATCTTTTCTTCTTTACCCAGTATGACGTGGTCTTCATCCTAAGTATAATTTTCCCTGCTGTAAAAGAGGAAGAGTCAGTTGTAAAACTAATATTCTAAAGAAAGTACATTGAATAAAAGAGCTGAGCTGTTTTATTAGCATTCTTCCAAAGAAATATATTCAGACTGGCATGGGTGCTAAGTTATTCAATTGAGAAAGAACACATGGTGATTTCTAGTGCTGGTCAAGACAAGATTTCTGCTGAGAGCTCAGAAAGAAATGTATTTCACTGCATGCATTTCCCAAGCCAAGCCAATTCCATGCTCCCAGGAAAAAATTGGACACACGAAGGAGTGCATTAAAAGGTGGGTGCAGCTGTACTAGAATTTCCTAACCTTATCCTTGATGCTTAATGGGGAGGTGCTATTTATGTAAATGGATACACAGATTTCTCTGTACTCACCTATCAGTCTGGGGTTCTATTTGGGACGTAGAGGACTCTCCTCCTGCTGGCTATTGCGTATGAAATGGGTGCATACACTTTGGAAATCAAGAATTTCACAGAAGACAAGCTTCCTCCTTGGTTTTGGTCCCTTTTCTAAACATCCTCCTGTGAGTATACACCTGTTCTCAGTGTCATGAAGTTATGTAAAGAAGAACTCTATACCTGAGGAATCAGTGCTTCTGCAGATGCTGCATATCCTAGAATGTCCCTTCCACATCCATAATGTGCAGTCAAGGGAAAATGTTGAGCTTACAGACTTTACCTTTCTTCTTAATCTTCCTCCCATGTATGTGCCTGATAAAGATTAAGATGGACATAACCTTATTGGGAAGCCAGTTTTCTCCCAATATCTGGTATGAGGGTAAAGCCAGGGTATGTTGGGAAGGCAGGGGATTGTCAGGTGAGAGGGGAAGGGCAGAAATCTTGAATCTCCACCCTCTCCAGTCTTGAAGGAGGGAGGATCATGCCCCCAGGGAGGAGCAACTGTAGTGCAGAGCAGTGGCTAACACAAACAATCCTGTTCCTACATTTCCCCGTGGAGATTTACTACTGAGCCTTTGGTACTTTGCTGAGATGACTAATGCACACATAGAGCAACAGTGGAAATATTGTCCCAGTGTGACAGAGGTAACACCAGAGGGCACTCACTGATTCTTAATCTTTCACCTTTCGGCATACAATACTCACCCAGTCTCTGCTGAGTTACTGGAGAACAGCCTCTCCTGAGGTAGAGGATTTATAAAAGTACATAATCTCTAACTTATTACTGCTCACATTGAGATACAGTTTTTCAGTGGGGGACTCAGATCCTATCAAGAAATTTCTATCATCAGTAGAGGGGAAGCTGCATGAATGAATCCCACAGTGTGTAGAAAATGCTGTGCTTTCAGCTTCTAATCACTGCACACTTTCCTGTTTGTTTTTCCTGAAGTGTATCACAGTCTGCTGTAATGCAAATCTGGCCTTTCTGTTATTTGTGTTTAGCAGCGGGATCTCCAGGTTAGTTCCCTGCTTGGTGCTTTACATTAATCCATTTTCTGATTGGAAAAGATGTGAAATTTACTCAAGAATGAAATTGTATTCCACATCATTACACTGTTCTCATTAAATCTATTATTTCCACATCATTGCCCAAGAAAATACCCCATGCAAGAATCCTCTGAGAGTTCACTTCTCTAATTCACAGGACAATTACAAAATTGTTTTTGCCACAGTGGGAAATGTTGACTGCTGGGTCACTTAAATTCTTGCAGTGCCAGCTAATAAAAAAAAGCAACTCCTTCTGCTTGCCAAACAAGAATGCAGCAACACAGCTAGAGGATATGAAAGGCTTTAATTTTATTTTTTTCCACTTTTGCTTTGTTTTTTAATTTTCTTTTGTCCTGAAAGAAGATATTTTTCTGGGACAAGTAAATAAGATTTATTTTATTTTCAAGGTTGTTGTCTTTCTATTAACAAATGAAATGCAAATGCTTTTAAATCAAGCAACCCACTTGTGTAAGTAGATTGCAGAATAATATAGACAGAGTATGAACTGCCCAAAGTATTTCATTGTGGCATCCTCCTGATAGTAAAGTAAATCTTCTCATGTAATCCCTTCTAAGGGCTTTACCAACAAATTTGTGTGCTTTCCTTATTCCAAATTCTCTTATTTTCTCTGCTAGTCACGGAAGCATTGACGAAAACATTTTTATAGAATCATTAAGGTTGGAATAGAGCACTAAAATCATCTAGTCCAATCATCAGTCCATCATCACCATGCCCGCTCACCATGTCCCTCAGTGCCACATCTCTACGGTTCTTGAACACCGCTAGGGAACGGTGACTCTACCACCTCCCTGGGCAGCCTGTGCCAATGCCTCACCACTCTTTCTGAGAAGAAATTTTTCCTAATATCCAACTGGAACCTCCCGCAGCACAGCTTAAGGTTATTAACTCTCATTCAATTGCTCTTGCCTGGGGAAGAGGCTGACTTTCACCTTGCCACAACATCCTTTCAAATTGTAGAGAGCAGTGAGGTCTCTCTCCCTTGAGCCTCCTCCAGACTGAACAATCCCAGCTCCCTCAGCTTCTCTCCATAAAACTTGTGCTCCAGAGCCTTCAAAGCTCCATTACCTCTTCTTTGCTAAGATATATTTTTGTTAGTGCTGAAAATGAATGGGTACTTTCTCCACACAGTGCTGAAAAAAGCATTCTGCAAGGGACTGTGTGGCCTACGGGCTGATCCATGCTATTCTGAGCAGGGATGTAATTGGGAAAACCACTTACACATTCAGCTGAAGTTAATGACAAAATCTAGTTTATTCCTTCTGTTGGAGGTTCAGGGCAGCTTTGCAGGATTTGGAGTATCTCACCTTACATTTCCATTGTCAAAGCCTGGACATGTATGTGCACTGTAAATGTATAGTCTGCTTCTCAGTTGTAAAAGTTTGAACACATAATTACTGTGGCATGCTTAATTGATTTCCCACCCAGACTGATTTTAATGAGGGCATGGTTGACTTGCCTTTGGATTCTGTAAAAAAGACCAAAAAATATTGGTGTTTGCAAATATTCTCACAGAAGGAGCTGTGTAAACTCAATGTGCACATGGAGATTTTGGCTTATCAGGTAATTAGTGTTCCTCATTTGGATTTCTTTTAAACACTGACTGTTCATCCTGAGAAAGCCTGAGGTATAGTTGATCCTCAATGTAAAAAGGTCAATATGGGACTCTGCAATCCTTGTATTAGACATCCACATGAAAGCTACATTTCTAACTGTCACTTGTAGATTATAGAGACAAATACAGTGTTAAATCAAATTTCACATCAGCTTAAATTTGATCCTTAGCTGAATCTTGTCTGTAAAAGGAGCCTTCACTGTCAGTTCACTTGGAGACTACATGTCTGATATTAGGGAGAAAGATCCCAGTCTGATATTTAATTACCAGAATGAGAACCCTCTTAAATGTATGACTTACTGAAACACATTCAAGACAAAGAGAAAAATATAGCACAGCATAAGCTAGAGGAAGACATGGTGCCTGAAGAGCATCAAACCAAACCAAAACAAACAACTCACTCTCGACACAGTGTTTTCAAATTTATTTTTGACAATAAAAAGGAAAATAGAACAAGAATTGATTCCTTATACATATAATCTATTTTCATGTGTTTCTATATATGTAGTTACACGTCTGTCCGTGGTGCCTTCCAGGTCATCATGACATACATCCCATTGAACTTGCCTTGAAATGTGCCACAGACTCCATACACAAATCTGTATGCTACTCACACTAATTTTCCTGTGTATTTTCCAGTCCTCACAAATGTTCATACAAGGTAAATGTTGCACAGCTCTTTAAATAGGTAAATATGTTTGCACAGTGACTCTGTGGTTATAAGATCTGTGCATGTCATCATCCATGTTCACATTAGCAGCAAATGCAGTTGAGTGTTTAAGATTGAATGTTTACAGAGAAAAATAGGCTAAAAAGTTGTCAATTAAAATTAGTGATTACAAAGTTATCTAGTGTTTCTTTATCAGGAAATATATACATAGCAGGAGAGAAAATGCACACATTTCATTTGTTTCTGAGTGAATTCTTCTTAAACATAGTTACTGTCATGACAGATCTTCCCTACCCTTGTTTTATATATATATATATAGCTATATGTGCGTATATATACTCACTTTCACTTGTAGCAGATGGCATTTTTTTTAATCCAATTAAATATTCCTCTAATTACATGACAGAGTTGGAAAAAAAACGTCAACAGATTATTTTAAAAACATTTCTAACCGCTACAGTGTTGGAGACCTAAAAAGAAAAAATAATATTTAAAATTATGCAGTCAGCTCAAGCTCACTTAGTGATTTTCAAGATGACTGAGATAGAAAATTGGTACAACTCATAGTACCCTATCCCTTACACTAATTTATTCCTTATGAATTCAAGCTTAATAGTAAATATACTTCCAGCAGAGTGAAGCATTTTCATATACAGAAACGTACAGAAAACAGCAGGAGAACTATTATCAACACTGCCTTTTGAAAGAGTTATTTTTTTTTATCCAGCATGAATTTATCTGTCCTGTTATTCATTTACATCATATTTGTTTTGATAGTACAAGTATCATAGTCAATATTTGTATTTAGCATTAGGGAAGCCTGCAGTCATGATTCTTCTACGATTTAGAGTATTTCTGTAAAAAAATTGTGGTTTCAACTCTCATCTACTTTTTTTGTTATTTACAGAAAATTGTTTAGGCTGAAAAAGAAATCCGGACTGTTTTCATCAATAATGATATGTAGTTGCTGTGTTGCAAAGACAGAATATTTTGCATGTGCAGTTGGTTGCTATGGGCAGTAGCTGTGTCCCCACTCATTTGCTTTCTCAGTCTCTCTCCAGTAGGATGAGGGAGAAGAAAAATGTGAGAATAACTCATGAGTTCAGGTAAAAAAAATTGTGCATTTTGATACAGAGGCCCTCACTCACCTCCTCTCAGCAGAGGATTGATACCCACCTGTCTCTGAGCAACATTATTTTGACCTTGGCATCATGTCCAGTGATAGTTTTATCAACACTGTTCTGATAAAAACTATATAACACAGTGCCATATGGGCTGCTATGAGGAAAATTAACTCCATCCAAATTAACTAAGGCTTGATTCCTATAGATTACTATAGGAACTACAGGACTTATGCAAATATCTACATGTGAAAATACGTATGAGTAGAATATGCATTTCACTGTGGTTATTTTTATAAGCAAATGTTGTCTGCCTTACATGAATGACAAGTAAAGCTATGAAAGTCTATGAAAATATATCTGTAAGAAATACGGTGAGAAGGGTTCAAAAACCGACTAAAATATTCCTGTTGTCAGTGCTGTAGAGAAAAACATGATATAGAACTTTTCAGATGAACTGTGCACAGCCAGCTTTGAAGAGCTCCATTCCAGTTAGCTTTCTCTTGAACATAGAAAACTATTTCCCAAAGACTCTGTGTCATGTCATTCTTTTTTTTTTTCTCAGATTTTTAAAACTGAAGGAGAGTTTTACTACTTTTTGTTCTTTAGGGAAATAAAAAGTATGATGATGTCAAACCCTTATATTCTTATTCCATTTTGCTTTAATTTTTTTGTTTGAGGTGAGACTGTGCTACCTTCATATTGATCAAATCCCGATCTTTGAACTTGATTAGAACTTCTGTCTTAGGAAAGGCTGTGTATTAAAGGCACATTTTGATGAGAAACTTTTATATTGTTCAGAAAGTTATATGTGAAACAGTTCTACACTGCACCCTGCTGAAAGAGGAAGTCTTCAAGCCCTTCCCCCACTGCATACAACAAACAAATCCTTCTAGTTCAGTACAGACACTCATTTATGACTGCTTTGTGGGGTGAAACAAATTGTTCATTCTTTTACCAAAAGCCTTTGTACTTTCTCTATCAATATCTAAATCAAAGACCTGGGGAAGAATGCTGCCTGTATGCGAGTAACTCATCAGCCTTTGATGGGTAGTGTCCCCATTCAGAATAAACTCAGAGTTTTCAAACTTCTAGCCAAGTTCTTTAAAAATAATATATCAAAAGTTTCCATACACTCTGTAGAATTCATAATAACTTACACTTCACCTTTATTTTAACTTTTTAATATTTTTTCTTCTAAATTCCAGTAACTCACCAGCTCTGCATGGTACTACAGAAGATGCTTGGAAATGCTTTGCATGTTCTAAATGAGAGAGGACCGTAAATATTTTTGCACTGGTGGTTCTTGCAAATGCTGTTTTTTAATACTCCTAATAAATTCCAGTTTCTGTATGTTACACACTCTAGGATGATGTGGAATATGTAAAAGATATTTCTGCCACATTTCACAGTCTTAAAGTACACAAGAATCAAAATCGTTGTTAGACTGGAGGTCAGTAAAAATAAAAGGGAAGAGAGTAGTGAAAGTGCATATTTTCATTTGGGCTCCATGTGAGCTCACCAGGCTAATGACATACATTCACAGTTCTCATGCCTGTTCAGAAATATTCAGCACTTTCTACAACAAGTTTTGGAGAATTTGGCAATTTAAACATGCATAACATTTTAAATATGCAATAAATTTATATGTGGTGCAGGCAGAGGAGGTTTAATAGTTCATATAAATATTTCTCCTGAACAAGATGAAATAATTTCCACCTGGACTGTAACTGGGATGAAAGAAATGAAATTTGGAGTTTACTCTTTAAAATTTCTTTTATAAAAATACAATCTTATAAATTAAGGAAAACTCACTAAAGCTCTCAGTTAAGATGATGCGACATGCTTAGCTCACGCCAGCCTGGCTGGGAGCTGACTGCAAGGTGTCTGATTGTACAGCCAGCAATGTAGCCCATGAACCCAAGCTCTGCTTCTCTGAGATTTCTTTACACAATGCTGCCTCATCGCTCAATCTGTAAGCATTTTGAAAAGCTTTTCCCCAGATGCTGAAAGTTTCAAGGGGCATCAGATACTGCTTTCGATATTTGATGACGGATTTTAGCACTAACTGAATTTTCAGAACATTTCTAGTCTGAAGAATGTCTTTGTGTGTGTGTGTGTGTGTAATCTCTATCTGCAGTCAGTCCATTTCCCACAGGCCAGAGAACAGCTGTGAGACAGTAATAACTTTCAGTCACTGCTGAATGGTCTGAATTTGACCCAGATGTGAAAAGGCTTTTACTTTTCATTTGAAAACTTCTGTGTTTTATAACAGCCTATTAGTGTCTATTTTCATTACCAGTTGCTTAATTCCCCTCTTGTTTCTGCTGATGGAAACCACTCACAAATGTCTGTACTACAGGTATCCTGACAATTGCAAAAAACAACCAAAAAAACCCATAAAACAAGGACAAGAGTACTAAGATTTCTTTGGTTTCCCACTTTCTATGAAAAGCATTAGTAATATAAAGAATATAAACCAGCACAATTCAGTGCATGTTTCTTTCTGTTGTGCCAGTAGATGTTATTCTGAATAGATACCATGAAAAGTGGTTGATGGATACCAGAATAACTGCAGAATGTGAAGTTCTTATTATGTATTAATTAAAACCAGCAAATGTAGTAAGTAATTCTTCACAAACATAATGTAATGTTATTAAAATGAACCCACAACCTGAAGGGTTAGAACATGCATTTACAGGTCAGGATTCTTTAATGAGAAAAATCTCACATACATATTTTCTTCTTATTTCTTCTTTTTGCTTACTTTCTACAAATAGCTTTGTAAAACAAAGGATGTTCTTCTTTGCCTTAATACACATGCATACAATAAACTAAACAGAAAAAAGTATTTTTAAAGTGGATTTTGGAAAGGAAATAGGCAATTCCAGTTAGATAGCATTGCATTGCCAAGCTCCTTTCTGTAGTACTGCATTTATAAAAGAATCAACAGTTTGATGGAGGGATTTTTGTATTAGCTTGGGAGTAAAGAAGAGAGTATTTCCCAGTGTCTCATTTTCCATCATTTGTAATTTGATCTAAGCTAAAAACTCCTTTTAGGATATGCAACGTTTCAGACTGATGTGAGAAATCTTTTTGCTGCAGAAAAAGCTGTATGCATCAAACACTGAAGCACTGGAAACCTGTTTGGTTGGAGCTTCACTAATTCACCATTTCTACAGGATGATTATATGTTTGGTACTTTAATTATTTCTGCACCTTCAGCTTGAAGGGCTGCTTAAAGACAGCTCGCTTTAAAACTGCTTGTAAGTCTCCTTCACCCTAGGACTTCTGCTAGAGAAGGCACTGTAGGAAAAAATATCAGATGGTTTGCTAATAAAACTGTGCATGTGCCTTCAGCGTTACTCTGAAGTGCTTTAAAAATTTTGGTTGTTCTTTCCACTTTTAATGCTGTGAGGAAAGATGATCATGTGCTTCAGATCAAAGCTCTAAAAAGGGTTACCAAAGTCTCAGCAGATCCCTGATCAGTTTAACCAAAAACGAGCTAAACAGCAAAGCATTTCCACTTCTCCAGACTATTCAAAACATGCAGATCAGGACTGTTTTGCAGCAGTCACAGGACATTATCCATAATGTACTGGCTATTTGTACAACAAAGACTTGTTCAGAAAGCCAACAGCACCTTGGGCTGTAGCAACAGAAGGGTGGCAGCAGGAAGAGGGAGAGGATTGTCCCTCCCTGCTCTGCCCTGGTGAGGCCCCATCTGGAGTACTGCGTGCTACACATCCCCAGATGTTCACAAAATCACCTTTATTAGTACATACTTTAATGAACTGCATTTAATGAAGGGAGATTTAAAATAGTCATCAGAAAGAAATTCTTTACCCAGAGGGCAGTGAGGCCCTGGCACTGATGCCCAGAGAAGCTGTGGATGCCCCATCTCTGGAGGTGCTCAAGGTCAGGTTGGATGGGCTGTGGGCAGCCTGAGCTGGTGGGGGCAACCAGACCATGGCAGGGGGTTGGAACTGAGTGGCCTTTATGTTCCTTCCACCCCAAACCATTCTGTGATTCTATGATTCTGTGATTCTATGTTGTATATGGGGCATTCGCACTGTTGTACTTTGGGCTCTTCCTAATATTTCCTTGTGTGGATTGGACTTCTGATACACTTCCTAAATTCTCAATGTTGCTCCTGCTCTGTGCATGACCATTTAGATAATAGTTTAGTTTTGCTGTATTACGTGAAAGACAGCAATTCTACACAAAAGCATTTGCATTTAATCCTTCTTTACTGGGCAGAGGTGGTATTGATCAAGGATCAGTACAGCCAAGTGCTACTGCCACCTTTTTTCTGGACACATAAAATATCAAAGTGCTTGTATTTACGATGACCTCTTTTCACTCAGGGCAGGAAACTCATCCAAGGAGCAATTTATTTTTGAAAGGTGGAAACAATTTTTCCCTCATTTCCAGAGAGAAATCTGCAGGTATCTGCTAAGGACAAGAGCAAAGACAGGACACGTGCTTCTTTCCCCATTGTGTGTATCAGTATTTCCCTTCCTTCAGGCACTGAAATGAAGATTGGCTTCTACATAACTTTGTTGATTAGCTTTTCATCACTAAGTTCTGAACCTTGTTCTCCATTGTGACAGAGTAGATGGAAATACTAACTGAACAGTTTCATACGAAAGCAAAGATTAATTTTCTTATGTCTGTCGATGTTAACTAAAGCCTCACTACAAAATGTCTGACAATGTCTTTTTCTAACATACATCACCAGTAGAGTAAAGCTTTCTGTGTTTGAATTTTCTTCACCTTCACATCCAATCCATAATTTTTAGAAGCACTTACATATAGGGCAATACTTCTTCAATTTCATACTTCAAATTTGTCTTGTTGACCTTGAAATGTGTAATATTTTAGAAGCTCTTCTATTCTTTTTGTCCTAAGATACAAATTGTGGGAACACAAGAAAAAGTGTTCAGAGCAGAAGCTGTGGAGCAAGATAAACAGCAATAAATTAGTGCCATCTTTCTTTGCAATGGTAATTATCAAGATTTGAGTCTATAACTTTCATATACTTCATATATTCACCAAGCACTTGCTCTCGCTTTTTAAAGCTAGATTCCTAGAAAGACTTCTCTGATGCTTTTATCTTTCCCAACACATACTCAATTGTCGTCAGCAAAGTGAAATTTTCTAAATAAAGGTATTTTTTTAATAGTGAAGGAAAAAGTGGTACACATAATTTTATAATAATATATCTAGTCAGTGCTCTTCATGATTCTGGGCCTTTATGCTTGTGCTATAAAGTTAAATGCCTTACATGCAGGTTATTGCTTTTTTTATGTTTTCAGTATGTTCAGGGTAATCTTTTCTTCTGTCTTGGAAAGTCCAGCCAAGTCGTTTCTGACTTATTTCTGCTGCAAAATGGCATAAAAATATTTTTCCTTCAGCCTGTCCCATGGCTGTCATTCATGAACAGGTGGAGGAGCTGTTTGCTCTTGAATGAGTTCCAAAACTTTAGCTTGATTTCTGGAGATAGACACTCACTTCTCATGGTCTCCTTAATTCCCCAAGGGAAATCTTAAAACTGTGGAAAAATCTAAACCTATGAGCCTTTTGGTTGGTTTTGTCAGCTTAATTCCTAGCCATCACCAAGAAGAGAATGTGTCTCAAATCTTATTTTTGTTTGCTGCTATATGTCATGTATTCAGCAGTGGCCACATCTCCCCATATGGTTGGGATTTTCATAATTCCATGCTTTGGGCATAGTTTAGGAAGGACATCCTGCAGCATTACTGCATTATTGAGCCCATTATTTCCCCTTTGTTTTTTTCCTTAAAGAACACCCCTGGGAAGGATTTATGGCCATCTCTCCAGTTGCTTCAGGCACAGAACTTCCTCTGCATTCTCCATTGTCTCCTTCATTGTGACTTACGAGATCACAAGGTAGCTCTACTTGATTTTGGAATGATTTAGCTACTCAGGGGTTTATACTGTCCTTCAGAAATGGCTGTCACTGGAGATAGTTTGGAGATACATTTTGTCACTAGCTAAGTGGTATCAGTCTTTGCACACAGTCATTGTGCTATATATGTTTTTCTGGCATAGACAGTATGTCTACAGAGGAGAAGCAGGTGTCAAAACGAAGATCTGATTTTATCTGAAAATAGTAGTAAAGCCAAAAGTTTTCTACTCTCATTTGGTAAAGTCTGTAGTTTAGTAATCAAGCTGAATTTTCTGCTATTCTGATGACTGTATTTTTATGTAAAATGTGCATTTATCACTTTCTCAGTTTGGTTTGACTTGTTTCAGTGAAAGCAGTGAAGGCAGCTCATGAGAAGTAGGACAGAATATTTTTGTCTGAGTGTCTTTTCTACTAGGTTTTTAACATTGCTGGAATATGTTCAACATCTCAAATATCTGTTTCTCTTTTTATCTCTGTTGATAGGATGTCATTCAACTAAATATTAGATTATTCTGATGAGGTAATAAAGACTCCACCTATCACACTTGCCGGTGTATAACTTTCTAAAGTTTACAACGATTTTAATAACAAGGTTTCAAGGGTGTTCTATTTTATTTTGTCAAAATTTTTATTCTTTTTCTTTTGCCACATGACTTCACACTTCAAAATTTTTCCACAGTATTCAAAACAAACTTTCTAGGGAGGAACATTAGTATTCCATTTTGAGGCAACCTGAGTAGACTTATAGCAAGGACCAGTTATGCAATCAATACATTTTTAGCACACATAACAGAAATGCAGTTCACGTGCAAATATTGAAGGAAAATATCCACTTTCTTAGAGGTAGAAGTTCATCCAAAAGCATCTGTGAAAATAATGTCAGTTTAAGCTTCTAAGCCAGTATGATGGGGATCATTACACCCAAGCAATAAAACTACTTTTTTTTTTTTTTTTTTTTCTGAATATGTTTATACACTGATTTCCATCTGGTACAGCATGTGTTGCTTACATCTTTTCTTCTCCTTGAACTTGATTGTCCACATCACTGTCCCAGTCAACCATAGAGTCCTCTTTCCCTTCCAGCTCTGTCCCCTAAGAATATCTCAGTAATTTTTTTTAATGTTGTTTTCTGTCCCAATACAAATGCATTACCTTTTCACCTCTAGAAGAGACCAGCTGCTAATTCCAGTTCTAAGCAGTTGTAATCCTTCCAATCACAGAAGCCATTTGTTTCCCCATATACTTGTCAAGGTAAGGTCAGATATTTCAAAACAAAGACTGTGCTCTCAAAAGAGTTTTCTAGGACCCAAATCTTCCACTACGAACCAGACCTTAGAGCCAAGGATATGCAAATCCTTGCATGCCATTGCCTGATACCGGATTCAGCAAGACTTTTCCAACTGTTTCCAGGTCATTTAATACATGCTTCATTAGTTTTAAGGATGAAAGCACTGGAGGCACTGGAACTCTCTATATGTGCTTCTGTAGAAGACCCCTTTAGCTCTCCAAACTCTTAGGGATTCAACATCTATATCTTCTGTAAGCAGTCAATCCAGATTCCAGTTCCTGGACTGATGGACTGATCCCATAGTAGATTTTTTTTGAATTAAACTGTTCTACCTTTTTACTGATACCTTACGACAACCTAGCATTGGCTATGAATTAAATAATTCTACCTGCAAACCTGATGAGCAGCAACTTCAATTGCAGCCACATACCAGTGTCTGTGTTGCATAAAAGCTACCCATGAAAATGCTCATTTTAGAAAAAAACGTGATTTATACATTCTTGCTATTTACCTTTGATGTTTTTTGAAGCCTCAAAAGGAAGTAAATGGTCACATGGGATGATCATAACTAGAGATCCTAAGGGTCCTTTTGGAAAAAAACTTCAGGAATTCTACAATTTAGATACTTCTATCTTAGCTCATGACCCTAAGATCTGTTTGTATTATGCAGAACAAATCACAAACCTAAGACACAATTATATCTTGAGTTTGATGAGATGACTCTCATTTTAGAAGTTATTTTTTCTATTGCCTGCTAAGGAGTTCAAAGGAGACAAAGTTAGACATAGAGATTTCTACGCTAGATATAATTCTTAAACATTTACCCCAAATCTTTGAGCCCATCACAGAAATTCCAAGACAATGGCCAAATGCTGTTTTCCTGTCAAACACAGACATTTTTGTCTTGAAGACCCCCTGAAAAATCTTTGAAGAATGAGGTCTCTGGGAAAACCTGGCACACACTGCCCAGAGAAGCTGTGGATGCTCTATCCCTAGGGGTGCTCAAGGCCAGGGAGGATGGGAACCCATGCAGCCTGCTCTGTTGGATGGTAACCCTGTCCACAGCAGGAGGTTAGAAATGGATGATCTTTAATGTTCCTTCCAACCTAAGCCATTCTATTACTCTATATTTTATTCTGAAGAGAATGTATACCTATCAGTTTTTCCTTCTCTCAGTACAAGGAAGAGGCTATATGCTACATTCTATTATGAACTATAATCTTTGACTTCTCATAGGCAGAATGACTTCAAAACACATGTTCAAGCCATTTGCTGCCTTCTGTTAAAGCTCTTTACCTTACACTTAGTCACTGTCATATTGCTGTCTATTACACAACCATTTCTGAATGACTTCTTGAACTGCTGCTGTTGTTAAGATCTTTCTTGCCGCACACGTATTGAATGGACGACTAAAAGGATGGTTTTGAAAGACATAATTTTATCCATCAGTATTCTGGTGGTACTTACAGTCAATGTTTGTGATCTTGTAACACTGAATTCATTGACTCTACAAAGATGTTAGCACTGAAAAATAAAAGCTTCTTTGGAAGGCCTATGTGTCTCTAATATCTTTATTATACATCAGTGAGTGAATACAACTGATTACCAGTCCTCGTCTAGAAGTTTGATGAGCTAGTGTATGCAGAGTACTTGATTACCTGAGTATCTTATTTTTCATTATTTCTTTTCTGAGAAGAAGGAAGTTACAGTTTTTGTTTTTCTTTTCCAGTTGTACTTAAATTGTATACATTTGTTGGAGTATGTTTCTCATGTATAAAAAGCTTGTAAGTCTTGATATTGCTAATTCAGAGGGGCTTCCTAGAAGTCAGAAGATTGATATGCTCTTTGTTTCATCTTAGTATTCAATGCATGAACTGATAGACCTTTTCCATTATTATTTGAAGAATGTTCTTTAACTCTGGTACAAAAACTGTGGCTTCTTTATTCTACAGGATCAGTCTGTTTCTGTACTCAATCATTTGTCCAGGACATCAGATTTCTCTTACTAAAATAACCATATTGTATACGTGCCTTGCTTGCACAAAAATTATATATGGAAATGACTCCCATGTTTTCAAAGGAGATTTACTGTTTAATCAACAAGAAGCCACATGAGATCTGCATTGTTTGTAAAAACATCAAGTAAATAAATCAACATTTCTGATGTAAGTCTTCAGCATTTCTTGAATGATCAGCAGGGTCATGGGTTGACAGTATCTGTTATGATAATAATTAACTGTTTTGATTGAATGTGGATTTGAATATATTCTGTCATAGACTCAACATCAGTTGGACTCATTTCTGTAAGTCCTGTTCCTCTTAAGAAAGGAAAATTACTATTGTCAACATCTCTCTTGGAATTTAAACCATCATTATATGTGAAACACAGCTGTCAAAAACAATTTCTTCTTGTTTCTGTGGAAAAAAAAAGAAAAAAATCAATCAGTATTGTGAAGTTCCCTGACATGCTGAGTGCTAATATGTGTGTTTTCATCTGTACCCTGTATGTTCATATCTCTGCCTTCTCTTGGAAACCATAGTGACAAAATTCTCATGTTTTGTTTTGAAGCTACTTTAGAAAAACCTCTGTGCTGTAAGATGAATCATCCAGCTTTTCTCTTGGCATTATAAAGGCCTTCTGTAAGGAGCAGGCAGCACTATTATGTCTTTCACACTGTTCTTATGATTGCCTATTTATTCACCATCAGAGAAGCCTCAGCCCTTATAATCTTCATTTATTCCTAAAATGTCTTTAATGTATTCAAAAATTGCCACACATTTTGTTTTGGGATGATGCCAATCCATATTAATTCTATTTCTCACACTGCAACGAGAAGAGTATGAGTCCAAGAAATTATACATCACTTTTCTGGGTCACCTTAACTATGACAAATGTTGGAATTCTCATTTATGTCAACAAACCAGATATAGTATAAAAAATATCTACTACTCTCCTGTTACCTACTAGCAAGCTAGTCATACCGTTGTAGAAGGCTGTCAGAAGACTTTGCTCTGATTAAGACAAAAGCTTAGATTGCTTACTGTGGTCAGAAAATCATTTGGAGTTCTCTATTTTACGAAACTCATGAGGGTCTAAGAAGCAGCTGTTGTTCATATATTCTCACCAGTGAATTTCTTCTTTTGAGAAAGGAGCAATAATTGCTCTATCTCCTTTTTAAATTGGTGAGAAAATGATTGCATGGTTGAGAACAGTATTGACACTCTTTTTCTGTAAATTTTCAAATACTTTCAGATTATTTAGCACTGATTTCAAAATGTATGAGATATCAGTCTAAGACTTGCATAATGTAAACTGTTCTCCCCTTGCTTGGTTCTCTCTTCACAATGAAATGCTATACCAAAGAATCATTCCTGCACCTGTGTGCTCATTCTTCTAACACTCATCTTCCCTTCCATATTTTCTTTACCAAATCCTTACCATGGCTGAAGCAGAATGAACAAGTCTGTTCGTTCATGATTGAAACCAGAAGTTGAGTGCACACAGACCCTTCAAGTGTGGATACAAAATGAAGTTATCTCTAATATTATTTCTCTACAAACACAGAACAGTAAAAAGAAAATCATGAGAAATATAAAGTCAGTTCTATTAGCTACTTGTCACTCTGCGAGGATGCCTTTTCTCTCTTGATCCAAAAGTTGTTGCTGGGATTAAAAAACTCCATGGCACAAAATTCTTTCCTAAAATATTTTCAGTAGCTTAAAATCATTTGATTTAATACAATGGAATGAATAAATCACACATTACAAAATATTCCCCTCCCACCTACTCTAAATATTATTGAGTACTATTTAATCTCTCTCTACAGATATTGTACTATATATGTTTGCACATGTATGCAAATACAAGGACCTTTTTTTTTAATAAAGAGTGAATTCCAGGGCAGATCCATCCCATCTCCTTTGTAATCACAATATAACAGCTCATATTTTGCAAATGAAGTAGATGTCCCATTGTTCCACAAACTAGACTTCACCAGTTTTGCCCAGACACAAAGATCAACTTGGTCATAGATATGGATTTACTTTCCAATAGCAGGATATGGATCACTTTATTCCTTCAACTGCGTGGATGATTTGGACTGAAGACGTTCTGTCTCTTTGTAAATTATACTATAAGTCCATAGCTCTGCTGTCAGTATTGACATTGACCATAACCTGTCTACTGAATTTATATATGGGCTCAGGACTGATGCTTTCCAGGTTTGCTCTGCCGGGGTGTGGCATTTCCTGACCCATCCACAGTTTTGTTAGAACTAATGTAGTGAAAGAAGTTTCTCTACTCAGTCAAGTGTCTGTTGCTATTTTGTTTTACATGTCATCATGTAATATAATTATAGTTTTATATAGATAGTAGTAGCAACCAGTTGTTCTAGCTAGAATTAGATATTTATGACTAACACAATGAGGTAGGGTGCAGAAATACTAGTGCGAGAACAGAGGCATTGAGAATTAGAAGCGTGGAATGTTGGCAGCAGAACGTAGGCATGGGACCATAGGAGGTGGGGCCCAGGATGACACTGACTTCGTGCCATAAACAATTCATTAGTATTCAGTTGAACGTACCTGCAGATCTGCAGCTGGACAAAATAGTTTTTAGGGGTAATGGAATAGAAAAAAAAAAAGCATTGTACGTTGTACATGTATATGTGGCTGGAGAAAAGTGTACATACATGTTTAAAAGTGCAGTTCTTCCTCTTTGGCAATAAACAAGTTCTTGAACTTGAGTCTACATATATGACATGATGATATGTCACCTGGGGCTCTGATCCACACTGAGATCAGCTCAGAATTTAACAGTAGTGTTAAAATTGAAAATTATATTAGTTGAACAAGAATAGAATAACAGGTTTCACCAGTCAAGATCTAGTCTGTTGTTTACTTCCTAGCATTATACCTACTTCATGACATTCTATAAAACACCTCCTAGTTAGTATTAGCTTCTATGAGCATTTTATCCTGCTACATTGCAGTAATTCGGTGCCACTGTTTTTATTCTGGATCATTAATTTTCTTGTGTGAGTGCAGCAAAGATGCATCCATTATCCTGAAATAATTTGAAAATAGGACATTATTACTTGCATTTATTCTGGAACATCGAGGAAGAAACATTTCTGATCAATTCTTTCAATTTTCTACTCATCAAATACTGGCTTGCTTTTTGCAGTAATTTCTCCCCATTATTTGTAGAGGTAGTCTATTGTGCTGACAAGATTCAAAGGAGTTTTCTATCATCTTTTCTTCCCAAGGGAAACAGCAATCTGTAGCTATTTTCCAGTGTTGAATTTTCATAAAAGCACTTGTCTCGAAAGTTTTTATGTAATAGTCTATTATAGCAGATAGTTTTATTGCCAAAGAAGAGATAAATAGTGAAGGTATTCAAAGCACACAATTGCACACTTGCTCTTTCTTCGTTCAAAACAGCGGAGTAGGAAGTATTATTTATTTGCTTTTATAAATATTAAGAAATAATTCAACAACCAAAGAGCAAAATACTTTTAACATACATGTATTTTTCTAACTCATAAATAGTGGATGTGATGCACAGCAAGGATAGCTTTCCCTTGCAACAATTTTCTTAAGATATATTCTCTCCAGGAGTTTATCATTAAATTTTCTGTGATGGTATGTTTTTACTTCTGTACAAAATGTAATCATGAACTGAGTCAGAAAAAAAAAGCAACAAACCAAGACTTATTTATATTTAGAAAATCAACAATATTTGCTCTGTCCACATGTACATGATAAGCATTTGAAATTTCTTGTATCTTACAGGTCACAGACTATGGTCAGCCTGTGAAAGAAGATGTAAATAACAAAATAAAGTCTATGAGAATATGTATACTGTGAGATAGCATTGCTACCTTTATCTTACTGTTGTGTATCTCCGGAAAAGAATCACATCACCTCCTCAGATTCTGCCTTTGGATCACCTACCACTACAAATGCCATCATGGCATTATGAATCATGGAATCATTTGAGTTGGAAGAGATCTTTAAAGGCCATACAGTCCTATTCCCCTGCATGGAACAGAGACAACTGTGGGTCCATCAGGTGCTCAGAGCCACATCCAGCCTGATCTTGAGTGTCTCCAGGGATGAGGCATCCATCACCTCTCTGAGAAACCTGTTCTTGTGCTTCACTGCCTTTATCATAAGAAACTTAGGGATATAAGAAATGCAATGTGATATTCAGTCTGCAAGATATTAAAAGTGAAGTGTTCAGTTGATTACTGTTCTTGTTATATGAAGCTGTCTTTAGCTTGTTGAAGTCATTTAGAACATCTGTGGAGAGGCTTTCAGGGTCAATTTACATCACTGTTATATAGCATCGTTCTCTTACATGGCCTTGTGCACACACATTGAAGTGTTACCTCCAGTAAATAAGTTCATGTATACTCTTTTTGAAATGTAGGACATAAAAGTCTTCAATGATTGTGGAAAATTTCTTGGTAACTTTCACAAGGAAGTCATCACAGTTATTTTGGCATTGTACAAAATGGTATTTTTCTTCTGTCAATAATGTTTCAATAGTGAAGAAGGGTTGAGACAATCATTAACACTGAATCACTGGAGTTTTGCAACTCTAGCAACAGTAGTTTACTTCATAATTTCTTTCACTAAAAATAAAACATTTGTGACAGAACATGTTCTTAGCTGGCTTCCCCACTCTATCTTTTCAATTTACAAAATGAAATGGAGGAATATTCTGGAAACAAATTATAGGAACAAAGAATTCTGTATGAAAGCACTACAAGTCACATTTTGTAGCTTTTCCCTGAAGACCTGTATATTACTTATACAGTAAATCTTTGACCAACAACAAGCACTCCTTTGTAAATTTGCGTCACCACGAGACCTTTTGCCAAATGGAGGTGACTCCACTCTCATCTAGGAGGCACCAAATCTCTTGAGAGCTCTATCTCAAATTCTCATAATCTTTTTCAGTCTGATGAGTCAGAAACAGATGTCCTCTGTCTTTTGAACTGCCATCTGCTGTAACTGGCTGGAAGATGTTTGTCGATTTCTGTCAAAGTGTATAAACTTTTTTACTGAAAAGCCTATTCTTCAGACAGCATGTTGAAGAGCAGCCCTCGAAAGACAGCAGATGTTTTTGAGAGCGTGGCAAAGTTCCACTTCTGTTAATTTTCTTGTAGTCCTTTCAGAACAGGAACTGGATGCCATTCTCATTCATTCTGAAAGTTTTAAGAACTGTCCAAGCTCTATAATGAGAATTTCTTCACAGTCATCTTCTGCTTGGTTGAAACAGATGGAGTCATAATAGGTCTCTGAGTCATTCTTAAGCTGGTGCAATAATTTGTATGTGATGAATATTTGTATGTGTTTTATGTGGTTTTTCATCTGAGGATCATGCCTTTTGGGTCAGTGATATTTTACACTAGCACATAAAGTGAGTTCCTTAAGCATGGCGGTAGGTAGGCAAGGTGAACAAGATGGCTATTTTGAGAATATGTCTATTCATGCTACTTTAACCTTTAAAATAAAAGCATATAAGATTTACTGACTTTTTAACTTCTAGAGATAGCAATATAATTGTAGTATCTTTCTGATATATTTCATGTCTTGGAGCTTTCTGTATCTTGTACTGCCATATATGAAGCTCCTTACCATGACAGTTCCTCCTTCCACCCAGAATGGAATTTATCAGGATTAAGTTGTACCCATTCTACACTCTGCATAAGGAATGTGATTTCTGTTGTCTCCACCTTTGCTTTTTCGTTCTTTGTTTGAACGCTATAAATTCCATGCCAGGAATTTACATTTTACAAACTACATTGGTGCTTTAATTGTGAGAGAGATCACTTGTCATAAAAATTGTCAGTCCATTCACAAAATTAGTTACTTATGAAATAAATAACATCTTAAGTGCTGCTTAGAAACTTATCTTCACCTACAAAATAGCAGTTGCTCTGAATGCTATAGATCATCTGCTCCTTTAATCATTCATAGCATTATTGTCATATGGTCCGGTGACTTTGCAGAATTGCCTGTGTCACCTGCTGACCCCAGAGAGTTACATGTTACCACCTCAAAAGAGTATAGCTTCACATGACTCCCTGAAATCAAGATTTAACTCATTAGTGTTCAGCAAAATTGGAATTCCCTTAGTAAGGAGAATATTTCAGGGAACTTGACATTCACATGCTTAATTTTCAGCCTAATGCATAAATCTGTAGCACTATATCTAGTTTCCTTCACTCTTGTTTTAATTTAATTTCTATATAACAGAATATTCCTGGGACATACACTAATAGCCAAAAATAAAAGTTTTTTTAATCTAATACCCTAATGTACATTCTGCCATTTTCCACATGTGCATGTGCATCTGTCAGTCCTGCCATTCATTCATTAATGACTATGGATGCAAATACAAAGATGTTGAAAAATAAGCTGAGTCTTCCTCATACAGAAAAATATTGCATGGATTCTGAGAGGTCAGAGTTCCGAATAGCAATGGAATCTTATATTTTATTACAATAAAGAGTCTATTAATGGCATTGCTGATCTAATATTCATACTCATGCAATCATAATCACAGAACTCTTATGTAGGAAAGTCTTTCTAATATGATTTAAATAAAAAGAACAAATATGAAGACTGAAGATATGAGCACAGGAAACAGATATATGACCTAAAATTGTAAAAAAAAAAGAAAACTAAGGAGAAAAAAGGAGTTGGGAGGGAATATTCCATGAAGAATGGGAGGAACGTCTTATGAAATTCTGTAGCATTGTTTCTTCTTATTCATACTCTTAAACAAGTGAATCGCTGATTCCAGGACCAAAATCAATTTTCCTTTCCATGGATAGAACATAGTCATGGATTTTCAATTTTAATAATTTCAGATATTTTAGTTCATGAGAAACAACAGCAAAGGTAAACATCTACTGAATTTCACAATTACTTATTTTGTAAAATTCTTTACCAACCTTTCATCACAGATGAGTGGGAAGTGACTAGAAATGCAGAAGGCTATCAAAAGGGATACCTAACACTAACCACAACTTCATGACAGCAGCTAATGAAAAGAGTTGCTTCTGACTCAGCAGATTCTGGTCAACAAAGAGAACAAAAATTGTGTGTTACACATGACATTGGCAGAACTGTACATCCTTTGAAAATGAACCCAGCTAGCACAGCCAGAAAAAGTGTTCAAGATGCAGCGACCACAAGCAAAGAAAAGTAGAAATGTTATTTGAGATGCTAACCAACACAACCAAACCATTGCTCTTTAATTTTTAGACCAGAGGGTAGGTTCTTCCAAAAGCACAGAGTCTTCCTCGTGCCCAGAGATCTAAGAAAGGATAAGACAATGTTCTTAGCCTGAGAGTGAAAGAAAGTTGTTACTGGTGTGAAGACAGTCCTTTTGACAGCCTCAGTGTTGTTAAGGTGAGGTAAGATCTTACCAGATGCTCTTGTTTACAGGGAATGCTGCAGTAGCCTTCAATCTTCAAACCTAATATTAATGAAGTCTTACACAAGTATTAACTATTCTCACCATCAGCCTGGGATGTACATAAGCATACAAGAGATTATTTTTTTTTTCAGAGGAAAAACAAACTGTAGGGGAATAACTATCAGTTGTAAGATTAGACTTCAGAGCTTCACAGTGAGTACATGTTTCTACTCATTTACTATTGCTGCTAAAGAAAGAAAAGAAATGTTCCACTTTCAAGTCAAACAACTCAAGACTGTTCTGGCACTTTCTGGCCTTGCAGCATCATGTGATGGCAGAGTGTCTCTGAAGCACAAAATGCCAAGTTTGGTTGTAACTCTTCAGACAGGTGGGCCCAGAGTTTTCTGGGAGCAACAACCAGTGCCTGTTAAAAAACATCCTGTTGTTTCTCAGTACCCAGTTTAATAACGAATAAAAGAATCACAAACTACATGAAAAAAAAAAAAAAACCTGGAGGGAAAAAGTGAAAGGCTTTTTAATCAGTTTTATTGCTGTCACGAACATCCTAAGAGAAATGAGAGGGCAAGGGACAGAGAGCCTTTAACTTTCATTATTCAGTATCTCCAATTGTTTTCATGTAGTTTCTAAACCTTTGGTAAGATTAATGTTTTTTAATAAGTATTCATTTCTTTCTCTCAAATGTTGTGTTGATAAGCTTTTTAGATTATGAGATAATGTAAAGGACTTCAAAAGCTTATATAAGCAATCCCTGTAGGCTTCCTGAATACAACTGGGAGTAAAACTAACCGGCAGTCGGCAATGAGGCAATTAGCCACAGGATGAAGTAAAATGGAGGCAGATACTTGACAATTATGTATGCATCATTACTTGACTGTGTGCTTATGTTTGTGTGAGTGAAACTGCTATTTTTTTATTTTTTTTTAATAGACAAATAACAGAAATTCATCAGGGGAAGCACTGAATCCTCCATTCTCATTCTATAGGAAAAGCTGTTAATTTAAGTAAGATCCATTCTCATTCCATAGGAAAAGCTGTCAATTTAAGTAAGATAAAGCCACTTTTAAAAAGGTGCCTTTGTATTGCAAACTTCATATTTGATAAACTTGTAATAAAGAAAGATCTGAGGGAGTTCCTCATTTCTTTTGCATAGTAAAAATCTAAATAACTCCATTGATGTCAATTACATTATACTGATTTTCTTCTGAGATTGGAATCTAACCTTTCTCCACTACAAACGCATCACAATCACAATACAAAGAGTGTTAAGTAACTTTTCCTTGGGTAGATGATGGCAGTAAGATAACAGGTCTGTTCCTTTCCTCTTTTCTTCCTCTGAGATCACAGTCATTATAGCAAATTATATTCAAATAGTAACTTCCTTTCATAAAAGTAAAAATGTAGTGGTACCATTCAGTGTGACAGATTAAAGGATTTGAAAATGTCAAAAGACTAAAAACATTTTCAAGCTATCAGCAATTTTCACTCATCATAATTGTTCTCTGGTCTTTGTGGAATTGCTCTGCAGTCATTTGCAATGAGAGCAAACGTAGCCCTCCCTCACAGTTCAGTGACTGGGCAGAAGAGCTGCTAGCCTGAATCATAGAGATTCAGCAAAATAATTTTTCCTGAGGAAAAAGAATCTCAATTTGAGACCATTGCAAAGACTGAAAAAAACTAGTTTTTGACCACAGAGATTTTGTAGGAAGATCACTACTAGCAGACTTCAATTGCTTTGATTTCCAGGAGTGATGTTATTATGTGTAAATAACAATCTGTATTTCCAATTAAAAAATGTCTATTTCATAGCATCACAGAATTTAAAGCTATAAATAATTTCTCTTTTTCACTTGTTCTCTTATAATTCTGCAGCAGATTGCCTCCAAAAGGAGGTGTGGTATGATCCAAATTCTGTTTGGTTTTTTTTCAGTAAATGGAAATCCACAGCTTAAACTGTGTTTTTAGCTATGGACTGCTGCATGGGAAGGGAAGGGAAGGGAAGGGAAGGGAAGGGAAGGGAAGGGAAGG
>JAPSGF010000008.1:22154849-22197955 GCA_035772895.1 Perdix hodgsoniae
TCTCCCCATAGCTATAAGCAGATTAAAAGATTTCTAATTAATGACTGCAATCTCAGAGAATTTAATGATCTGATTGATTATGTGGGTTTCTGTGGCTGTGAGGCCTCCTCTGATTTAGTTAGGGTTTCTGTGAGACCACTTATTCATCGGTGGCACAGCAAAAGAGATACAAGGAAAACAGAGAAAGAAATCTAGCTGCTCAGTTGGTGTGGACCAGGGAGATGGCAACACTACAAGTGATCTCATAGGGAATTGGTCCATGTGCTGGATGATAGGTACAGTTCAGTGATTTTGCTACTGATTGGATCTTTCTCCATTATGTTTCTATCTCCCTTACCTGTAAAAGAAATATGTGCTTGGGACTTAATGGGTGGTTTTGTTTAATTTTCATACTACTGCTTTTGTGTAACAAACACCAAGTAGGCTTCTTCTCCCTGGTAACTAGAGATAGGAAGAGAGGTAATGGTGAGGCAGTGAAAATGGTGGCCTGCAGCAAGAGTGCAGCACTACAAACAGATCCATGGGGCCATGATGGTGGTAGGGTTGAGCAGGGCTGCAGGGGAAACAATGGAAGAGAGAAATGACAAAATGATTTCATGATGGGAACAGAGGAGTGTTGGTACATCTGGATTGGAAGGGAAAGGAGGATATACAATTCAGTGTGAAGAAACTGAAATGATGTGTCGCATCTCTAACATAAGTTATATATTGCAATTAAGCAAACTCTCTCCATATAATGCTATATAGGCATTTATATGCATTGTGCATATAATACATATGTATATTACTCCTTTAATATATACCACTATGCATATTTCAGGTCATATACTGTATGAAAGACAATGTTTTCAGAAATTACAGTTCAATGTGGACTGTCACTCAAGGTTTCTTCTTAACACAAGTTAGTGGTGATCCTTCTGCTGAATGTGTTTAGCTTCAATTTCTATGAGTTTTGATGTCATTTGCAATCCTGATTTCCCTTGTATAAATAGTTTTGTAAGTAAAATTATACTGTAATGCTTACAGTTATTTGATATGCTTTCTCTAGCCAATGTATCCAATGTATCCAATGTAATTTTCCAATGTTTTCTATTTTTTCCTCTTTAAGTTCAAATAATTATATTATTTCCTGCTTTCCTGTTCTTTGATCATTTTGACACGTTGTCAAAAAGACACTTTTTGTCAAGAAACCACTTTCATGAGTCTCCACTGTAAGATTTTCTCTTATTTCTTCCTTAATTCTTGAGAAACATTGTGCTCTGAATTTCACTGTCTGCAATTTTTAGTTTATATTTTTTATTTTACCCCTCAATTTCTTTATGAAGTGGTAAATCAGATCATAAATGCATTTAGTGTTATCAGAGCAGATCAGTGTGCATGCAGATGTAAGAGCTTTATTGTACTTTTTTTTTTTTTATAGCTCTTAAATCAACATGGATTTACAGAAATGCAAATGCAGCCATTCTGTTCTTATGCACAAAGTTTACCTGAGATGCATAAACACAAGGAGACTGTAAAAATGAAGAGACAGCTGTTATAAAGACACGTAGGATAGTCTATAGGCTTATAGAACTTGGACCTGCAAATCTTAGAACTAGTATAAGAGGAAATTTGCAAGGAACGAAATTTAAGCATTTGCCAAGGGAGTGTTTTGGCTGACAGGCTAGATGATCTTTTGACTAAATCCATCTAAAGCCTGATCCTAATGTGGTTATTCTGCACAGGCAATACTTCCATTGCTTGCTCCACTTGAGGGCAACATGAAATAAGACTTTGAAACCCACTAGGATAAAAGGTTGAACATTCTAACCAGTGGGTGATAACATAGGAAGGAAGGTGGCAGTAAGACTTTGAAGTTGTTGTTTAAATATTAATAATCAGGGGCTTTGTAGTGGAAGAATACGGAGAATTAATTGGATACTAAGCTGCTCAGTGCTGTCACCAGAGAGGCATCCATGAGTGTGCCAGGAGGCAGAGCAGAGGCACCTGGAGAACTACTGCTGCCAGGAACAGAGGCACTGCAGGGCTGTATGTCTTTGGGCTGGCAGCTGCTTTGGTTTCAAACCGTGTCCCTCTTTGGGTCCTTATATTCTCTTTTAGGTATAGCTTTCTAATTTTAGAAGAGTTCAGTCCATGATGGACAAGTCTGCATCTAAAGTGATATGGGGCTGTGCAAATAAAGCATAGGTGGAACTCCACAGAAGCAGTAAAGAGCCATCTTATGTGATGTGCCAAACCTTGTCCCATTCCTGTGCTTGGTCAGGAGACAGGAATAGCACCCTCTTCATCTGTATGCTTGAGCTGAGATCCCTTCCCAGTTGACAAGACCCAAAAGCAACTGTGGTGCTTCCTGGATCTCCCTTGGATGAGCAGAGGAGAGGAGCCTCATAGCAGAGGATTTGCTACAAAATCCTATGAACACCAACCATACCAAGACATGATGTTTATAGGCATGCTCTCCTAAAATAGTATTCATTTAATAAAGCTAGATGAACAAACTCCAAAGAAATTAGCATAAAAAATGGATAGAAAGAGAAGTAGATCTGATATATATGATAAATAGTCCTCTAGCTTTTTTTTTTTTTTGCTATCCATAGAGTCTGTGAAATATTTCTGGTTGCTGTTGACATCACCTTAAATGTGCATAAAAGGTATTGTTTCAGATGGAAGTAAATCTCTGAGAGGCCAGCTATAACATCAAACTACTGACTAATATCTAGGGACGCTTTTCCCTGTTTCTGATGATTATGTGTTTGCTATGTAATGGGAGGCCCTACATATGACATCTCAACAGTTTTTTAGCTATTTAGATTATATCTTTAAATTCTGAAGCCTATGGCTTTTCTTTACTTGTGTCTGCTAAGTGAAAAAAGAGCAGTATTTCAATGGAAGGTACAGAGTTCTGACAAGTAGTTCACTTTGGCAGTGTATCACTTCTGTGAGGGAAAAAAAGAAATTTGTAAAGTAATGTAGAACATTTAATAGATTACATGCCAGCTGTGTGCTGTGTTTTCCAGTCTCTGTGCTGCACACGGGTTTCTCTTTGGAAAACCAGAGGAAATAAGGTTTTCCTCCAAGACTTAAACACGGGTTTGTTTGACACGCAAGTCAGGAACAGATGAAGCCTTAGATATCCATTACCTGTTGTCCCTCCAATTTATAGGAGGGAGAGGAGGTTCTTTTAATATCTGTATACCCGGTGTGAGATTAAGAAACAACGGTTCAAATGTTGGTCCGACCAGTTGATTACAGAAGTTAATTAGGGAAACGGGGAAGGGGAGGACAGACGCTATTATGAATTAGGGCAGTGGGTAAGGGAAGGAGGGCAATAGAAAAGATAGGAAAGAAGAGGCAAGGAATCTTTAAAGGAAGCAAGAGGGAGATGGTCACCACCATGGGTCCAGCCTGGTTCCTAGCTCAGTCTTTGATCTTCAGAAGTGGTGGGTCGTTGGGCATTGTTGTTCTGTTGACAACTGCACCAACCACCAGGACCATGAACAAAGCAATGATGGCCCCTTTTCAATGCTTTCAAAGTGGTCGAGTCAGCTGTCTTTGGAGTAACAGCTCAAATCCAAAGTGGTTGAGTCAGCTCTCCTTGGAGTGGCAGCTTCTGGCCCTGCGCTCTCAGTGGAAACTCCTTTGTTCCTATCTTCCCGGCCTTGCCAGCAGATAAGAGGGAGCAGGTAGGCACCAACTTGTACCTTGCCTTCACAGGATACAAATGGAAGGATTCTCACACCTGTAAATTGCCCAAGAGCAGACACAGATTTCAAGGGGCAGACTCCTTTGGAAACCTTCTCTTTTCACTTCTTTCAGGTTTCTAGCTCTTGTTCAAATGCCAGCATTGCTCAGACAAGAAATTGACAACAGCACACTTTTCCTGCAGATGGTTTTATGAGCAGTTTGAAGATTTTTTTTTTTTTTGCTTTATCATCCATGTGTTGCAGCAAGATTCTGCTATGGTAAGGCCAAATCTGGAGTACAGTGTCCAGTTCTGGGTTTGTCAGTTCAATAAAGAAAGGGAATTGATGGAGATAGTCCAGCAGAGGGCTAGAAAGATGATGAGGAACCTGGAGCATCTCCCTTATGAGGAAAGGCTGTGGGATCCAAGATTGTTCAGCTTGGAGAAGAGAAGACTGAGAGGGGATTTTATGAATGCTCATAAATGTCTAAAGGGCGTGAGTCAAGTGGATGAGGCCAGACTCTTTTCTATGGTGCCCAGTGACAAAATAAGGCGTAAATGACACAAACTGGAACATGGGAAGTTCCATACAAACATGAGGAAAACTTCTTTACTGTAAGATGACAGCACTGTCACAGGCTGCCCAGAGAAGTGGTGGAGTCTCCTCCTCTGGAGATATTCAAGACCCACTTGGACACCTTCCTGTGTGACCTACTCTAAGGAATCTGCTTTAGAAGGGATTTGAACCATGTGATCTCCAGAAGTCACTTCTAAACCCTACAATTCTGTGATTCTGTTATTCTGTAATATTGATCATCTCTGTTAATCAGAAATCCTAATGCAGAATTACAAGAGGCCCTTGGAGGCATGATCGGCATGCAAAGAGCACACTGCAGCATGAGAATCAATGCTAAACACGTATGAATGATAAAAACTCCTCACTAAAGCAGCAAGATAAGGGGATGAGATGGCACCAAACACCACAAAGAGAGAATTCCTGAAAAAAGCTAGGAAGCTTCAGGGAGGTAGTCAATGAAGAGGCAAATTTCAATGCACACGAGAGAAACACAGCTCTTTGTGCCCTGCAAAATTCATGGACCTCTGACTGATAAAGGGTGTGGATAACTTATAATGTGAATGCTCTGTCCCCAGAGGTATTCAAGACCAAGTTGGATGGGGCCCTGGGCACTCTGGTCTACTACCAGATGTTAAGGTTGGTGGCCTGGCCATGGAGAGGAAATGAAATTTGGTGATCCTTGGGGTCCTTTACAACCCAAGCCTTTCTGTGATTGTATGATTCCATGATTCTGTGATTCTATGATAAAAGCTGAACACTGAGTCAGATTTTCACTAATAAATTTCTGCAGTTCTAAGGAACATGTAGAATATCTTTTCATTTCTTGCTTCTACCCCAATTCTAGTCCCAGATGCTGCTCTCCACCCTGATTCTGGTTACTCTCCTTTCGTTATGTTTGTTCATCTCTTTTGCAGATGTATGTCTGAAATGATTCTGTTGCCCTTTTTTTCTTTGTAAAAGCTGAAGGCATGAATTCACAAAAGCAGAAATACATGGATGGATAACTATGAGAACTGGATGCCCAAATGATCTTCTAGGTGCCTGAGAAAACATTTAAATGCCACTGACATTTAAACCATTAACAAAGATAATATTGCTGAAAAAAATAGTGCCTGGTCTTTTAATACTGCTTAAACTCCTAATGCCAGGTGTGAATACTGCCAGCACTGTTTTGTTGCTGCAGAATTCAGATATTAAAGCTTAACTGGAAGCTCATTTACTGGAAGAAACCAAGCAAATATCAGACTAACACAACTTTCTCCCACTACTGACATGCAGAGAAGTCTGCCAGGACATGTTTATTAGCTTCCACTCCAGGGAGATGCATGCTGTGGCTCCACTCAGTTTAATGTCTTATCTTTGTAAACTACTATTAATGCATTTCAAACATAGAACATGGAGATTCTAGTCTTAATTAGGCAGCTGATGCACTGAAATGGTAAAGGGAAGTGAATTACAGGAAATGAGTATTCTAAACTGCTCAAAGACATTTCCTCATTGTAAGGTGATTGTTCAGTGTAGAGGCAACAATATCATCATTGTGGGGCATTTCCATTCATAGAGTGTGTAGAGTGTGCAGATGTCAGATTTCATTAAAAAGGGAATGAAACCAGAATGTTTGTGTGTGTGTGCGTGTGTGTGAATGGTTGCAAAAATAAAGTCTGGAATCATATTGCAAACATGCACCTTTTTTTAAAGTAAGACAATATAACAGCTGAAGGAACAAGAAGAGAATCATGAAAGGTCACTGTGTAGCATTGCTAAAGGCACCTGTTTGCCCTGACACCTAAAGATGAATGCAGTTTCTACATTCTAAACATGCATACTGCCTGGTTTGCAAATGTAGCCCACTTATTACCCAGTCAGACTTCCAAAAACCAAGGTTGTAATTAATAGCGAGCCCCAAAATTGATGATGCATCTATTTCTGAGCCAGAATTTCTTCCTTCAGAAAACAGACTTTGAACTGCAGCTCTCTCAAGAGGCAGAGTTATAAAAAACTGCATCTGAAATTGCAAATTGAATGGGATGACGAATGGATGAAAAAGTAGGAAGTTTCATTCTCAGACATGCAAGCCTTTAATCAGTGTCAAATGCTAACCTGGATGCTTCGTGAGAGAGGAAGTACAGAAGGGAAACAGTCTAAATGAAACTATTCCAGGCCAAAAAGGCAAAGACAAAAACAAAGAAACAAGTGGGGAAAAAAAAAGCAAAAAACAAAGCCGCTAGGATTATATCATACATTGACTGCAGATGAGAACAGTTGAATTAACTTCTGCCTCTTTGTACACCCTTACAAAGTTAATGAATTAACTTAACAAAACACTCACATTCCACATTTAGTCAGAAATATATATTTTTAATTACTATAGGTCCTGGAGTCACATGCATAAATATTGGTGCAATAAAATATATTTCCATTGACTGTTTGATGACAGTTGACATAAAATTGTGCTCCTTCACGTATTTAAGAACTTCAGCCGGCTGAACATGCTGTTTCAAGAAGTAAAACAAAATTGCTCTTTAAACATGTCCCTTCACCCTCCCTCCCCTTTTAGATGGTCAAGTAAATTAAAATAGAAGAAAAATGAGAGAAAGAGAGAGGTAGTCTGAAGACAAAATATCACAAAGAAAGTACTGTCGGGAAGAACTGCTCCTGAACAGAAAACTTCAATGAAAAAGCATAATCTTAAAAATGTTGTATAAGACTCAAATTTTAAGTGTTCAAATGGTTCTTTATTGAAAATCCAACTGGGTCAAATAAATAATGATCATGATCTTTCAGTCATAAAGGAGCACAATTTACAGTTCACTCCTATTTTCTTGTTCTAGGTATATGTATGTACTTTCCAAGTTATTTAGGATCACCTAAACATATTTAGGACAATGAGATACTACTTGTCTCAACCTCTGAGGACAGAAAATGGAAGACATCCCATCATTGGTGGTGTTGTGGTTGAGTTATTAACTGAAGTCTTTAGCAGAGATGCTTACCCATTTTTCATGAGTGTTTCATTCTTCGTGACCAGCACATCAGCTGTTTATCCCATGGTCCTAGGTTCTGGGATGTCCTGAGGTTTTATAGAGAACTGGAATGACTGTGAATTTTAAATCCAGTTTGCAGTATTTTTACCCACATGGGTAGATGTGGTGCGGACGGACATGGTTAGTGGGCATGGTGGTGACAGGTTGGGAGTTGGACTAGGTGATCTTATCAGCCTTTTCAAACCTTAATTATTCTATGATTCTATATTTTATTATTTACTGCAAAAGGGGAAAACGTTTCATTTTGAAATGGCTATGCAATTAAGACTCTTGATTGCTAACGATTAGCAAATAAAGTATAATATCGAATTTATCAATTAAAAAAATTAAGAAATCCAATCTGTTTGGGATTGACACAGTATAACTATATATTACATTATATAGTTATATAATATAGAATAACTATAATATATTACATTTGTTCCTGAAAAGGTATCAGCATAGTGAGCTCATTAATTCCAAATTAAACCTTTCATTCTGACCTCCCTACAACCACCCTTTCTGCAAAGGCTCTGCTTAGTAGATGCCCAGGTGGTATTCACACATTTATTGCATTATAGAAGGAGACTTGAAAGGTTCTTACCACTTGAGTACAAATAAATATGAATATTTGGAATTATATAACTTAGTAAGGCAGCTTAATTCTTCATATGTTTCTTATTCTTGTAGTATAAATATGTATGACTTTAGGTCTTATGTGACATCATATAATGTTTAGCCTAGAAATGGACCAAACTCTGACCTTCATCTATCAGAGGATACTTGGCCCAAAACTGTGATTGCAGCAAAATCTGACACAACAGAAATACAGGGAACAGATAATGAGACCAGAAGTTAAAGCAGGTTTTTAAAACACACTGACGCAAAATTAAGAGAAAAAAAATAAGAAAAACAAAAACAAAAGCAATCAGAAACTAAAAATATATATCCTCTAAATGTTTTATTTATGTTTATTTTTAAAAAATTGCCATTATCCCAGACTTTTAGCTGTCATAAACATGAATGTTGCCTAAAAGCTATTAAAGATAAGTGTACAGAAGATAACTAAAGATGAGTACATAGCAATTTTGGGGGAAGAAACAGCAACTTCCTTTGCTTGAGGCATCTACATTTACATGTAAAGCATGGGTTTCGGCTCATGAAGCCTTTTAGAAGCTATCTATATGCCTAGGTGCTTGTGTTCTCCACAGTGCTAGCTGAAGATATGAATTAAGTGTTAACCTTAATAAGGCATCCATACAGCTTGACTTAAATAATGCTTTAAATCTGAAATAACTGACCTGGCAGTAGTTCTTAATTACAACCTAGCTGCTGAAATTATTAAACCAGTACCATGGCATCCATGCAGCCAGTTTCCATTTACAGCACATCTGCAGCTAATCAAATCATCTCGTGCACCCCATGCTGCTTTACAACCCCAACCAGGTTAACTGAGGTGGAATAATTGGAGCTAATTGTTGCAGTACAGACAAGCCACGGGTAGATTTAAACATTAGGGCATTACAGCACCATGTATTTATGCTAGAGGGCACTCATAATTCATTCTGAGTCATAATACATCTTGGCATTTGTATAACATATCAAGGCACTGTGCCAACAGTAACTTCCAAGGAGTGCTGTGAGGTAGGTGTGTACATCAATCCCTGTTTTACAGATGAGGAAACTGAGGCAGAAAGGTGTTTGACCCAGATCATAGCAGGAGCCTGTGTTAAAGGATGACACTGAAATCAAGATCTGAAAGTTATGCTCCTTGAAAAAAGACAGTCCATACATATATATAGGGCTTTTTTAATCTATGTGTGTGCGTACAAGTGAATCATGGATGTGCCTTTTTATTTTTAAGATCAAAGCTTGCTTTCTTACTCTAAAATCCTATGAAAAAAATATATCCATTTAAGGCTGTAAGCAGAGCATACAAAGGACCAAATCTCCATCCTTGCCTATATAGTAACAGAGCATTCAGTAACAGACTGAGCTGTAGTGACACTTGAACCCCATGGGTTTCTCAGCATCAGATCACAATGGAGATTTTTGTTTTGTTTTTCCTAGCCATCACCTATTTGCTAGCCTTCAGGAGCTTTACTCCTTTGTCTCTAAGAAGTTTTGTGGAGTATTGCAGCAATGTCAGCAAACACCTGTATAACACTCTGCCTCCTCCATGGTGTTACACATCTCCAAGGACAGAAACTCATTTCAGAAAGTAGGTCTTGCCTCTGACCTATCTTCACAGTTCAGGGTGGGATAGCTTGGGGAAAATAGGCTGAATGGGAACAAGAATGTGGAAGTGATTTGTCTGTGGCAAGAGACAAGCAAAGTCTCTCTTGCAGGGACATGCAACCAGATGTCAATACTTTTTGTCCAGACACTTGTCTGCATGAGTCCACGTATATTTCATGACATTCTGAGTCAGCTATTTCATTTCCAGAATGCAGCTCAACAAATGCTGCAAATTCTCCAAGAGTGTTTATCCTCAAGACTATTCCATTTTACTTCCTATGATCATTTTGATTTCTATGATCATGCACAGAATTTTGTTTTCTATGAGAATGTTCTCAGAAAACATATATCCTACTATTCAATAAAGATGTGTTCCTGCAGTTTAATCATTACATCATGAAAAAATTTCCTATGAGAATCGACATAATGGAGAGGATGCATTCAGGGACCTGTGGGATATATGGCATGAGGGATGGAGAGGTAGGAACAAAAACACTGAGTTTTTTCAGAGGAGATGCTGGATGTCTGGAACAGATAACCTTTCTGACACCTGTCAGCTTCACCACCTGGCAGACTACCTTTGATTCACTGTTTTATCACCCTTTACTTGTTCTAAGTCTTCAGGGAGAGACAGCAAAAACTACTGCAGTTTCAGTCTCACAATCTGAGATCTTCTAAAGAACTGAATGGCATGAATGGTTGCTGTACTTTCAGCCTTGCCAACTCATCCAAAAAAAAATGAACTTGGGAATATTTCACACTGTATGTTCTTGTTGCCTCTCCCTGAACACCTGTATCTTCATTATCATCATCTTCTCCCTCATGCAAAAAGAGATCATTCAAGTGTAATGGGAAGCAAAACAGTGTAATGATGATGGTTATCTGGTCAGGGAACTGAGAGGATGGGCTGGAGAACCAAGGAATAAGTAGGTTATTGCTGCAGGAATGTCTTGAAAATGAGCTTTCAGAAATCACATTGCAGAGAAATAGGTTTTGATATCACTTGTGGTGACACCCAACCAGGAAAACACAGCCATCACCATGGGTCTTATTTGACCAATAATCACTGGCAGTTTTGAATAGTTGATATCAATGAAAAGTTTGCAACAAATTTTAGCTGTTAACAAATTATGGAAGAATGCAAGTAGATTTTTGAGATGACTGAAAACTGTTTATGGACAATCTGGGTAGGGTGGGTACTTTGGATGAAGTATACACTGTGAATTATAGCTGTTCAGCTCTTGCAATAGCCTGGAAGTCTCTTAGGATTTAAAGCAAGCTGAACAACTGACAATCTTGCCAGAATTCAAGTGTGGTTTTATAATATCTGTTTCAATAGGCTGAACTGGATCACTCTCAGTAGCAATTATGTGTTTCACCAAGCATCTGGAAGCTTCATTGATGTTTATATTTTCCTGCAAGTGAAAGAGAAAGAGGTTGATTAGTCAGTATTAATTGCACTTTGCTGTATATTTCTTGCATATAATTAAACTTTTCTCTGGGCAACATCAAAAGTTTGCTTTCCTTAATAAACAGCTAAATAATGCTTACTCTAGGTTTTTTTTTTTGTCTGTTTTTTTTTTGTTTTGTTTTGTTTTTAATTAGTGAGGTTTCATGTATTTTATAATTCACATCTCCTTTAAATTATACACAGATCTCACTTCAAATTACCCAAAGTCTTTGTGATGTGATTGCTTTAATAAACTAAACAAATGCTAAAGAGATGTTAAAGACAAATGCCTGAAGTAAAGCTCCCAAATCCATATATCATGACTTGAATGATTGTAACTCTGATTTTCAAAGCAATAATTTTATATCAGTAATTACAGCCATTAATGACTTACTTTTTAAGAGACTTTTCCACAGTTTTGGAAAGGTTTCTGTATACACTGCTTTCAGTGAAATTTCAGATGAATAGTTTCATTGAAAAAAATAATACAATCTCCAGTTATTCACAAAACAGCAAAAATAAGCTCTATATCATTAAGATTCCTCACTTATATTTGTTGAGGCTGAGTTATCTCCAAAGTGTTGCTTCAGAAGAGATATGTCACAATTGGTTTTATTTTCAAGACAGAAATCCTCACCCCAGGGACTCAGACTGGAATGCACAGCATGTCTGTTCCTACAAAGGTCTCCCACATCACGTTCAGCTTGAAGCAACCCTTATTCAACAGAAGTAGATGTAGACTAAGCAGAGTTGAAACAACCTCATCAGTGAGACACAGCTCAGCACAATATATAAAATAAGCAGTAATACTGAGTAAGGATAGTAAGGATATTTTAATGATAGCCACCAGTGTAGCTGGAATGAAAAGTCAGGTTTTCTGTCATAAAATGCTCTCTTCCATTCCAGCTACTGGCACATACTTTATGCAACTTTTGGTTGGACTTGACGATCTTAGTGGTCTTCTCCAACCTTTATGATTCTATGATTCCATGATTCTACAGCAACAGATTGAAACTCACTGCTGATACGGAATATCATATCACACACCAACAGTACATATATATGTAAATCCATATACAAATATATGTATGTATTGATGTATACACACGTACTTCTCTTGCTCCAGGAAAAGTATGTATTATTTGCAATTTAAGGCTGGTCCACATTTCCATGTTGTACCTGAAGCTTGCTGTATTGAGACCACAGCCACCCACACACACAATGCCATGAAGACCACCTTCAGAAAATGCTCAACATCAATGCAGATAATAATATATTTATATAAATAATATTATAATATATAATATAATAAATAATATAAAATATAATAAAATAGCCTGCAAAATTTAATGTGAAACACTTCCTTTGTGTGTGTGTCAAAAAAGTCAGATGAGATGTTTAAGTATGAAGTTTAGCTATAAGAAATAAACTAAACTGTACAGGTGCATTTCAGTAGGGATGGTGCAATTATGTGAAAGACCATAGAATCATAGAATAGCCTAGGTTGAAAAGGACCACAAGGATCATCTAGTTTTAACACCCCTATTATGTGTAGGGTCGCCAGCCACCAGACCAGGCTGCCCAGAGCCACATCCAGCCTGGAGATCAAAAACCAAAGCAATGGATTCTGCGAGGCTGATTTCTAATCCTCTTGCAATTTATTGCAAAGCTCCACAAACTCCTCTGTGAGCCTCACTTTTGTACTACATTAAAAACTTGAAGTCTGTGGATTTAACTGAAAATGCTAATTAGTGCCAACAATTCACAGGATTCTTCAACTTCACAACTGAATTTAAACATATGAACTTTGTCCTATAAAGAATATCCATTGGTTGTAAAAAAAAAGAAAAAAATCTTTAGACAAGCTATTTGCATAGTAACGCCTGGAAAGTAAAAAAGTGCTGAGAATCAGGTCTGCACCGAGCTGTCAAAGGGATACAGCATCACATGGTTCTCTGGGACCAGACAAGCAAATTCCTTAGGCAGGCACCAAAAGTCTTTTTCAAGACACCGTGAAATTTTCTTAGAAAAAAACAGGCAAACAGGCGATGAAAAATGTCTCAGAGCTGCTTAGTGAGATAACGATAAAACAGGATTGCTAAATGTGAAAAAAAACATGAGTCTTTCCCATCATGTTTTCTGTTATAAACTGACTGGTAAGCACTTCATTTAGCTATATGCTGCTTCTCTTCAGCACATAATTTTTCAAGAATGCCTTAGTGACTCTCTCAGACTATGCCCAAATCCATTGATGTTGACATGTATTAACAGCAATCCACTTTGTCAGAGACATAAGATCAGCATTTTATCTGAGTGGGAAAGAGGAACGGACTCCAAGCCCACAGAGACATAACATGGGTGTAGGAGACTGTCTCTTATCCTCACTGGTGCTAGAGGAAATTCCAGGTTCCTAAAACCAGAAATTCAGAAAGAAAGGCAATGCTGTTCTACCTCAACTAGAACTCAAACCAAATCAAAATCAGATTATTAAACCTTCTTTTCTGCTTTTTGGGAAGAAAGCCAAAATTGAACATGAGAATATTGTTTTGACATAAAAATTCAAAATATTTAGTTTGGGAAAAATTGAAATGAAATGTTTTTCTTTTTTCTGCATTACTCTTTCTCCTTTTTAATGAAATGAATTACCAAAATTAACACATCTTGCTCATTTCTCTGTTAGCTGCATTTTAGTTTGAGTCTACTGTTTCACAGATCTACTGATTATTATAAAGTTTATTCTGGGCTCTCACCATTCCACCTGAATAACTCCTGATTTTCAGTTCATGCCCACTCTCTGCCAGAGTACCAACTCCATTTCCAGCTGTGCTACTGATTTTCTGCTCTTGGTTCTGAATTAGTGGAAAGGAATAAATTCCATAGCATGGGAGTTTGAAACTGGATGATCGTAAGGTCCTTTCTAACCTAAGCCTTTCTGCAATTCTATGCAATGATGAAAGGAATAAAAGGTCCCATCCACACTGTGTTCTGGATCAGTCACATTATCATCCAGCTTTTGGCCCAGTGACTCCTAAATGAATGTGTATTCGAATGGTCCAAACTGTGCAGCTGAAAATTTCTGCCAGATGACAAGGGAGCAAAAGAGGAAGGGTGACCTCTACAGCCAGCACTGCTGCTCTTACGTTTGTATCCAACTTTAGCCTCTAGCCTCTAGCTGAATTTCAGAACCTCCCATGCTTCAGACGACAGCTGGGATGTGGTACAGGTGAGTACCAGCACATTAAGACACTCTCTGCAAGGAGTCTGTGCTCATGACACCAAAGCAGCTCTATGCCTTGACCACCCCCCTTCTGATGCTGTTGTTGCCTTTTGTTATAACCCTAATCCTTGTTCCAGTTCTGTTGACCAGACATTGCTTGATTCTGATCTATCTAATGAAATATTGATTTCTGCACTTCTCCTCCTACAGCGTAGGGGGAAAAAACCTAACAAAATAAATAAATAACAGAAAAAAAAATCAATACTCTCCTAGGGAGAAAAGCAGCTGCAGAGAGTAGGAGGTGATCTGCTATCCAAACAGACCAAAGAGACACCCTGGGATCTGACAACTTCAGTGGAGAAGAGGTGTTGGAAAGCAATCTAGGAAAGGACAGAGAAAAAGGAGCAGGTACAAATCCATCCAGCAAATACAAAGATAAAACAATCAAGATGTAAGACTGGACAGAGAGGAATAATCAGACACCTTGCTGATCGTACTGAAACATGGACACAGACCCCATTAAGCCTAAAAATAAAATTATGTTTGAAAAAAATAATATATATACATGAGAGAGAACAGAGTGAAATGTCTTTCTATGTAGAAATGGTTTAACTGTTGCCACTATTACACATTTTGTTCTACATGAAACACCAAATGAATCGTGATGACTGCTGCAGATCACCTTCCCTTCAAATTGTCCAACTGTGAGAAAAACAGGTTCGTGCTACCCTGGATGGTGAACTGGACGAAGGGCAGAACTCAAAGTGTCATAGCGAATGGGGCTACATCTGACTGGCAGCTGGTCACCAACGGTGTTCCTTAAGGCTCTATTCTAAAGTTACATCTATTCAGCACTTCATCAGTGATCTAGATGCAGGAGTTGAATGCATCATTAGCAAGTTTGTTGATGACACTAAGCTGGGAGGTGCCGTTGAATCTCTGTAGGGATGAGAAGCTTTGCAGTGGGATCTGCAGATTGGAGTGTTGGGCAGTCAACAACTGTGTGAAGTGCAAGGAAGCAAAATGCTGGGTGCTGCATCTGGGATGGAGAACTGTCAGACATGGGCATAGACAAGGTGATGAGTGACTGGAGAGCTCAGTAGGAAAGGACATGGGGATAATGGTGACAGCAGGATCAACACAAGACAGCAGCATGCCCTAGCAACCAAGAGGGCAAACCAATGATCAGATGTGAGAACAGCAGTAAGAAGTACCAAAGGAGGTTCTGAAGAGATATTAGGAAAAAATTATTTCCATGAGGGGGGTCAGACACTGTAACAGGCTTCTTGGAGAAGTTGATGCCTCATGCCTGTCAGTGTTCAAGAGGCACTTGGACAATGCCCTCAATAATGTGCTTTGACTTTTGATCAGCCCTGATGTAGCATTTCAGTTGAACTAGGTAATCTTTGAAGACCCCTTCCAACTTAATTACTCTGTTATAACAACATGTGTGCAAACGTATCTGCCAAAAAAGGGCACTTGTAACATCTAAACCATCGCCAGTTAGAGATGTGAACCCTAGATGCTACTACTGGAGCTGAAGAAAATCAGCTTCTCATAAATAAACATTTGCAAATTCTAGAACACCTTGATATTACGTGGAACTCAGTGTCAACCACATGGTTTCCCCATTTTCTTTCTATCTTGCAATAAAATCCAGGAGCAGGGATAAGGCTTTAAAGACCTTTTAATCTGCACTCCTATGCAGCAACCGCTTTGAGGGAATGGCTACACAAACTCCCTTATCAGAGCTCCCTTGGAAAGTACTGGCAGCAAAGACTTACTAAGATGTGCTGTATCACCATGGTTGGATTTCTAGGAAAACATAACAGCACAAATTAAAAAGCATCCAGGTGCACGAACATGAAACTCACAGATATGAATTGCCGTGACTGCACTACCAAGACCACGATAATTTCTGGAATTGAATTGCTAGAACTCATTGAATATGCTACAATAAGAAACCTTCCCATCGGGAGAAGCAGATCAAGTGTGGATTCAGGGCACTCCGCCTGAAGAAAGGCTGGTTGCAGTCAGAGGCATTGTCAGCCCCCAGAACTGAGGAATAAGAGCAGTATGTCCTAACCCAGACCTCAGCCAAAGGCTCCATTAGATTCTCCTAAACTGAGCAACTTGATTGTTTGGAATAAAAAATTATGAATTTTCTTTTTGGAGGGAAATGTCAAAACATCCAGGTTTGTATAAGAGGTAGATATAAGTAAACACATGAAATTGCATCTGAACACAAAAAAACAATTTCTCACAGTGGGAATGACTGAACACTGGCACAGGTTGCTCAAAGAGGCCGGAGACTGTCCAAATTCAGAGATGTTCACACCCCTACTGGACTCCATCGTGGGCCACCTGCTCAAGGTGCCCCTGCTTGAGCAAGGTGTCAGGTATGATGGGTATGACCTCAGGAAGCCCCTTTTTCAACAGTTCCGTGATTCTGTGAATATACCGCTTTCGACCAGCACTAAACAATATATTTCATAACAGTGATCCAGAGAGCTATTGGATATATCTGATGCCTGTTGTGTGCTCTGAAGCAACTCTTCTTTTAGTTCCAGGAAACAAAATCAACAATGTATTTACACACACACACACATATATATATGACTTTATATCTGAACTGAAATCTTCTGACAGCCTCACATCTTGGTTTATGGCAGAAGTCAAAATATTTTCTATGGTTCTGTGCAGTGTGATGGATTAGATTTTGAGAGGGGGCAAATTAAAAAGACAACAAGATAATGTAAGGAGCAATACATTACTTATTGGAGGAGTCTGGGTCAGAGGATAGAGTGACTTTCTGAAAGGTTATCCAGCAGAATAGCACCAAAGAGGACTCCTGATGCCTAGTCCAGTGTTTGGGAGCTACATTCTATACAAGCTGCAGGAAGGACACATTATTACCTACCTTTCGTAAAGAAGGAAAGATGATATAACTTTCTCCAGGTCCAAATAGGATGTGTCCAAGCAGCCTAGAGTGAAGGTCTCAGCAATCAGTCTGCAAGACCCTGATGGTAAGAATCTGAAAAGCTTGCCTACCAGACCTTCTGGACAATGTGGACAAAATTCTAACGCCTTTTTACCTAATTCTGATGCTGACAGCAGGATTATAGCATGGAATGAGGGACTCAAGCACAATCATAACACAGCTATGGAAGAAGTAAGATATTTAAATTCACTTATGGTATTTTCATATCAGGTATTTTCAAACACACTCCGTTTTGCCTGATTTGTCTGTTCTGATGAATGGTTCCATTTCCATTATGAAGTGATAATAAGCTTAACATTGATGCTATTCTAATCCAAGTTAAAAGCTTTCATCTTTGAACTGGAAAAATTGACAAGGATGGTTTAAAGTCTCAAAAAAGTGAGTGGACTTCTCGGTTACGCTAGTGACATGCTGGATAATCACAAGTGTAACACGAATGAGAAATTTTCTTCCTTTAAAAAAACACATTTTTCACAATATTATACAATATTGTATCATAGAATGGTTGGGTAGGAAGGGGCACGAAAGTCCATCCAGTTGCAACCCTCCACCATGGGCTGGTTGTCAGCCACCAGCTCAGGCTTTCCAGGGCCCATCTAACCTGGCCTTGAGCACCTCCAGGGCTGGGGCACCCACAGCTCTCTGTGCAGCCTCTGCTAGTGCCTCAGTAACCTCTGAGTAAAGAATTTTCTCCTAACATCCATCCTAAATCTCCTCTCTTTCAATGTAATTCATTAAATAATTTCCTAATCAATATGAGTGAACCAAAGACGCGTGTAAAATACACCAGGTTTTCTACTGGACTTATAGCAATAAATAAAACATGACCATATTGCATTGTGCTGTTGCTCAACAAGGTTCTTCTTACATGAGAATATGTCAAAATAAGTTTTATCTTTGTAGGGAGCAGAAGACTGGAACAGGATGAATGTTTCCTTTAGATTAATGTAAGAATCCAGGCTAACACAAGAGAATACATTAGGTGGATCAAATGATTTATATTAAAGTTGTTAAGAAAAAACGGCACCAGGGAATAAAACAGTGATGTTTTTGGTGTAATATTCTGGTGTTACAGAAAAAAATTACCAACCATGGACAGCATAAAATATAGTAGGTACATATACAGCTTGCAAGGCAACTAGAACTAGAAGATGCATTTTTATAAATAATCACCTTTGTTTTTCCAAAACACATAAATCATATTCAGTTTGTTATGAAGGCGATAACATTTCCAAGCATGCTGGCAGAAAACCTCTGGAGACCTAATTATTCCATGATACCACAAAAAGAGTTATTACTTATTTGAACTGCTAAAACTGTTAGCTGCAATATGATGACTTCTCTGTCAGTGTTATTCCACTTCAGAAAAGAGTTTCTATTTTCTATAGCAACCATAGGCACGTTTTTATATACCCCAGTCCCAAGTTCTATTATTTAATATGCCCGAGGCTGAAAGAATACTGGATATATGCTACAATGAGTATTTTAAAATAATAGTAATAAGAATTTCTGTTTAGTAAAAAAAAAAAAAAAAAAAAAGACCAAATGGGGGAATGATTGTGATCAAATTCACCATAAATGTGATTTCACTGTCTTTAGTGTGATTACTTTGCTTTGAATCATTTTAAAGCCTACAATTCTGGATGGAGATCAGATGTGGAGATCTCAGAATATCAGATCCTAGCCTGTATCTTCAAAAAATAGTTGGATAAAAGGAATGGGGGCCTCAATTCTCACTTCTCCTCTCAATGGCTATTGAAGACAAGTCTTGTCATAGCTGGATTACTTTATATTCCAACATGACTTCAGTGGTAAGCAGAGGACTGCTTGGCCAGCAGTATTTCTAAGCTAAATGAAATAGGAAGAATCTAGATGATTATTGTTATTTAAAAACTCAAAATCTTAAGCCTATTTGGCTTAGAGAAACTTAGTCTGAATTTTCCTCTTTTGAGATATCTTTTAATTGTCCTTTGCATGAACCTTTCCATGGTTCTGCCCAAGACAAGCCGCCCTCCATCACCATGCCACCTTTGAAATTGTTTGTACATGTCACTAGAAATGTGTTGTTCTTAATAGGTGAACAGACATGAATTGATTTCTAGAATTCAGATTCCTGTCTCATAGATTAAAGATCAGTGACCAGATGCTGATGCAAACCAAAAACTGAAATAATGAAACCTCTATCCCTCAATCAAGATCTATCCTGTACCTCTATTCCATCAAATTCACATTATCTCTGTAAACCTTACAGATCCAAGCATTTTAAGCCATTCTGCTGTACATTTCTTTTTTTTTTTTTTTTTTTGGTAATTTTGCCATTAGACCCTGAGTTTTTAGTGAATTTCTTGTCCCCAGAAATGTAGACTCATGTACATGTCAGGAATGAAGAATAAGTAGTTCTGAAGTAGTTCTAGAAATCGTTGTCATGACAGAAATGAAATAATCGAAATAGTGAAAATTCAGCTTCCAGCAACTTGAAATTAATTGGAAATTAATGAAATTAATTGGATACAATTGTTGATGATAGGAATCACAATATGAGATTTCCTATCTTTCTATTGAATGTGATAGAAAAAAAATTGGTCGCACTGTGATAGAAACTATGCAAATATAGTAAGTGTGCAAGTCATATAAGCTAATTTTAGACAGCTATAGGGAGGATATAGACAGTTAAGATCTCTTGACAGTAAATGGAGAGCTACTAGTCCTTTTAGGGAGATGTGTCCAATTCAGGACAATACAGAAAGGTACATTTTTCTCCATTTACTCTGAGAGGTGTCTAGACAGCCACATCGCAGACTTCTCACTCTGCTTATAAAGAGTTAGAGGAAAAACGTGATTCAAGGCACTGAGATGAAAATGTAGGTGGAACTCAGGTATGTGGGAACAACATATTTATTCAAAAACGCCCATTCAGCATCAGAAGGGGCCAAACACTCCTCGGTTCTGTGAATATGAGCCAAAATTGAAGGCAGACAAAAGGCTGGAAATGCAAAGCAAATTTATAGAAAAAGAGTTGAAGACAAAGGCTCTGTTAAAAAGACTAAACATACTGAAAACTTTTGAAAATACAATGGTGGGTATTTGTTCTGCATATTTATTTGTTCTTGGTCACATCCTTTCTTCATAAACAAAAATCTTGTCAAGGTAGAGGCAGAATCTTGTCTGCTAGAGGCAGAAGCTTTCCATAATTCCTGCATAGTAACCTTATTAAAGTTACCTGCATTTTTGGAATACAGATTTTTACAGATACTATCACAATTTCTTTTACTTCCTTTTTTCCTTTTAGTTCCATTTCTTTTAGTTTCTTTTAGGTCCTTTTTTCAAATTAAACTACGTAAATGAAAAGTCCCAAAGTTATTACAGTCTTTCACAAACTATAACAATTTGCAGGTGCCATATAGTCAAATAGGGTCTTTGAGATGGTTCCCTTTATAGAACCTCAGTCTTAGTATGTCAGCTTTGCAAATTTTTATGGAAAGGTCATTGAGAATAAGAGTCTATAACACTTAGACTACTATGAGTGCTGCCATGGATTGGCTTTCTGGAATTTAACACAATGAAGCTCTTGTCTCAGATCAGATTTCTAAGGGACAGTGGTTATATAAACATTTAGAGACAACATTCAATGCAAGAATTATGGAAAAAAACTTCATATCTTTGTAAGAAATAGGCTTTGCATCTTATCAAAAGTCATCTGCTTCCCTAGGCTATTACAAAGTATGTTGTTGTCCAGTTGTATATTTGCTGCTGGTCTATAATCCTAAAAGAAGTTGCATTTCATATCATTGCTTATAATTTGCATTGGAATAAAACACCTAAGGAAAATACAAATTACCACAGAAGGCTTTATGAATTTGCAAATTTACCATTAATTAAGTCCAACAGAATAGAAGCATTGCAAGTTAGACATTTCAACTCTGTGAGCTATTTCGGGAACCAATTTCTCTGTACAAAGAAAAATTGAAACATTACCTTTGCTGATGTTTCAAACCAGCCCACGAACCCATTTTCCTTGCAGAACTGATCCATCTTGATGCCGTTGTTCATAAGAACATCTATTCCCTGGTCACATTTGTTTGCTAAGAGGACTGTTGGCACAGGTTTGCCATTTGGAAGAACAAGCTTAGAGTCCAAATCTTCTTTCCATTTTGTCACAGCTTCGAATGTTGCAGGTCTTGTAACATCAAAGACAATAAATGCTCCCATAGCCTCTCTATAATAGACTCTGGTCATGTTTCCAAATCTTTCCTGACCTGTGGTTATGAACGTGGGAAGAAAAAAAACAAAAACAACTTGTAAAAATCACTGCTTCCCATCTAAGTCAGTATTTCACATAGCACATTTTCTAGTGCAACACTATTGAAGTTAGAGCTTGATTTCGTAAGTCTGACACCTCTGGAAAGCTATTATTTGTCTAAATAAGTGTAACTACAGTGCTAGACTCATTTGTATGAGAATGAAAGTATAGCAAGAAAAAGAAGTTAGAGGAGTTTTAAAGCAAGCAAGGAAATGTAGTAACAGTATGACAAGCCTGAACTTCAGTCTTATTAAGTGGCCAGATTTCTGTGGAAAGTACCATGGCTCTTGGTACACTTCATAGGATTTTAAACAAGAGTCACAAAAGATCTAGGTATGAGATTTGAAGCTCCTTGACACTACATTATTATTTGGGAAATATCTAACCCGATTGATCTCTTTATGCATGAAAGTCCCGCATATTTTCAACCATAACTTAATTAAGCTCTTGAGCTACACTAGACATTAGATTCGTTATGAACTTAATTACTGGTGAAGCAAAGCATAAAGGTGAGAAAGGTGAATTTAAAACCTTACAGAAGTGGAAAGCATTATCAGAACCAGCACAGCAGTAGTAATATAATGAACTATATTGCTCCAGTAAGAGGTGGGAGAAGAAGTTTCACACTAGATCTGTTTGGAAGTTTTATGGTTTTGTTTGCTGAATTCAGAGAGTTTTATGGAAACATGTTTAGAGACGAGGATTTTTTGTTGTGTTTGTTGTGTTGGTTTTTTTTTGTGAGGAAAAAGGTAACATTAGGTTTCATTGTGGAAATGTCAAATTTCATATGATTAACAGTGAAAAAAGTCAATGATATTAAGACGTGATATATTGGTGATAAGGGATTTGTTAATATGTATGCTATTTTCACAGGAAAAATGAAAAAATATATATATTTCCAAAAATACACAGCATTTTCCTTGAAGTGAAAAGAATAAAATTTCCATTGATCTTTATTGCCAAGCTGTGACAATGAACAATTGTAAATACTCCAAACATCTAGCAATTACAACAATCTTTAAGCAAGACAGGCATTTTATTTAATCATAGGCTTCCACAGCTGGGAAAAGAAGCTATGAAAATAGACAATGCTCCATGGAAACCTGTTTCTAGCCTTATTTTCTGGATGTGTATAGTTATGAGTAGGTTACGAAGACAAGAAGATTGCCAGTTTGTCTGACCTCAGGGAGGTTACCTGTGGAGGCTTCATGTGATTAAATGTGTTGTCAAATGTAAAGCTGGAATGAGACCTGGGCTTCTAGAACATGCATTTAATGGAAATGGCACTGACCGGGCAGATTTAGGGCCTGCCCTTGGAATTTACTGAATGCACATCATGGAGACAATACCACCTATTTATATTCATCTTTGGTTTTATGCAATAGTTGTTCCAGCAATGACAAGGTCTTTTGAAGGACATAGAAAACAATCTGTATCTGACTTCCCCAAAATAATCTTTTTTTTTTTCTTTCCTTAAACAAACACTGTTCTCCATTGATAAAGCAAGATATAAATATAAAAAATCCAGAAAATGTAAGGTCATATTGAAAATTTCATATGGTTATCTTTATTAAAATACGATGATTAAAATCTTATGATTCCTATCAGAAGGGAAAATCAGATTCATGGCTAAGTCATGTGCTATTTAGCAATCTCCTTGCTGAGAAAATGTTTTTCATCTACAAGAAGCTATATGCAAAAAAAGACAGAAATCTGATTAACATCTCAGTGAGGTCAGAATGAACAAATACAGTTTGTTTTTGATGCATTACAGTAATACTTCTTACTTGCAGATGTGATGTAGATACAAGAATAACCTAACTTGGACCTTACACATTGTGTAAGTTGTTGTGACACAGTTCTCTAAGATAGGTAGATGTTTTGTTATAGAACATGCACTGAATCATTAATTACAGCATAAAAATCATGCATCACAAGGAGTAAGGAAAGGCTCCAAAGATGTGTTCTTCTGGCTATTAGTGGCTCATAAAACACTGACAAATTCTATGACACTAATTTCTTCTCCTACATCCACTGCATTTGTGGATACCCAGCTTTTTCACTCGACTGAAAAGCCCCTGTACCTGTAAAAGCTGCTTTCTGCAGGCAGAGAGAGCTCACCAACCTCCATTAGAAATCACTTCAAAGAAAGGAAAGAAGTGAAGCTATTGGCTGAATAAAGTGTCAAACCCCCTTTTAAAATGATCTTCTTCCCTATCAGCTGCAATTAATATATGAATATATTCGGCATAAAGACATTATGAAACTTTGAAAATATGTGGTTTATAACCACAGACTTTTAGTATCATATCATTTGCATAATAGGTTTACTTTTATTTAAGCTGAAAGGCAAAGCTGGAAAGGGAACTGTCAGTGCTGTGCTTGCAGTGCAAAATATTATCTTAGCATCCAGGAAGATTTTTTTCCAAAGGTCCCACTTTATGTGAACAAACAGTTATCTTAATAGATGAGGTTCCTAAAACCATTTCCTTTTGTGGAATTACTCACAAAAATAGGCACTGCTTGATGTATTAAAGGTGTCTGAATGTGGCCTCAGGTTTTCAACAGCACAATGGCTTAGGCAGTAAATACGTTAGAAAATAGATCAACCATTAGGTATTCACTGCTATGTCACAGGCAGGCAGTCTTGAACATTAGAACCTGCTTTATAGCAAGAATCTGGGGCAGGTGGTTTTTGCTTTTAATGGGAAAAAACAGAAACCTATTAAACCTTTTATGTGGATCACTGTGCTTTGCTGCACCTCTTACAAGGCCACTATGCAGCATCTGGCATCAAACCCCACAAGTCTGATGATTTTGGTGCAGTGAGATGGTGGTCTCCATTGAGATTCACCAGCCCCAACTTCATTCACTAACATTCACTGACTGTATCTAAGACTAGGTCTCTTTTTAGTCAGGGACTGAGAAAAGATACCCGGAGGGTATCTTAAGAGTCACTTAAGAGGTCACATAAGCTTCCCCATGGAGGCAAAGCAGCACAACCTAGGAACTGACAAACTTGAAACCAGGAAAATAATAACCTGATGATCCTGATGGTCCATTCCAACTCGGGACATTCTATGATTTTATGGCTCAATTTATTTGACACCCTGGTGAGCTGAAAAATAGTAGCTAACACTCAGCTGGTTCAGTAGAAGATGCCTAATTGTTAAACCAGACAAATTTTGATCCTCTTTGAAGTGATCCCGAACAGATGAAGGTGCTAAATCTACAAGATTTCCATGCAAAAGAAGGATTTGCTTTCTGAATTGTACCTGTCCATACATCTTTGATAAAGTTATAAAAACTAATGAGAAAGTGCTAGTATCTAAAAAATAGCTTAAATAAAAATTGATTAAAACCATCTAAACCCAGTTTTACAATGAGTTTCACTTCTTGCCACTATCCCTCATCCTACAAGGGGAAAGCTGGGAACCACTAGTCTTTACCCAAAACCGAGAAGCTAGAAATTGCACAAAAGATTTAAACACTTTTTATCTTCCACTTCAAAGCACCTTTCAGAATTTTCACCCAGGAAGTCAAGTCACTGTCTTTGTAGAAGTAGGACTGAAACGTAGCCAAAAGGCACCCTGCATTTGGTATGCCAAAATGAGGAAAAACAAGCTATGGGCTGGATCAGGCCCTCAGATCCCATCAAAGCACTGCTGAAATAAAACCATCACAGTGAGGGACATATTTATGATTGTAGAACGGTAATTTCAAGGTAACTCAGCCTGGAAATCAGCATGACTATCTTATTTATGCATATGTACTGTAATCTTCAGCAGGCACTAAAAGTTTAAACCATTGAGGATACACTGTGCCTCACAATAGTGAATGGCCTCTTTACTCCTTCCGGAGTATAACAGTCCCAGCAAATTTACAACTACTAAGTCATGTGACTATATCTATGCAAATACTGTTGCTTCTGAAGGTGGAAATCACAGGGAAAGCAATTAAACTGGTCTTTTGTCACTGGTATTGCCCGGATGTCTCTAACGCAGTGGACCAAGTGCTTATGAGTCGAGATCCAGCTTTGTAAAAGCAAACCAATATGTATTTGTTAACAGTGAATAATGCAGCCCACTCATTAAAAGCAGAAGGGAAAATGGCAGTGTTGAAATGGTTTTGAAAAAGAAATTGGTGAGGGGAAGGCTCTGAGTGCTGCTTTCTGCCCCATGCTTCTCCCAGAGAGCTGCTGCCTGCAGTAAGTCTACAGCTAAACATGGACAACAGCACAGAGAGGAGCCTTACAGAGAACTGAATAGCAAAGACATCTGGACATGTTGTCTCAATAGGTGGTTTCTTCTGCAGAGCTACCCCAGAGAGAAGGGAAGGAAGACTACAGTGATCTTGTCTTGTAAGAGTCTTGTTCAAAATGACTGTTTCCTTTAAAGCTTCCCTTCTAAAAAGTCTCTCCTGACAAATTTAAAGGATGCTCAGACAGAGGTAACAGATAGTTTAAAAACAAACAAAAAAACCAACTAAACAAACAAAAAAACAACAGGACAAAACAAAGGACAGAGGAGCAAGATTTCAAGATATTTCATATAGCGGTAGAGGTGATGGCATATTTCAAGAAGTGCATGAATACCACAGCAGGTTGTTTGGGACACTGAGTGAAATAAAACTGAGTTGAAATTAAAGACAAGAAGAATGTTACCATATGTACCTATTCTTATATCTGTGATCAGAAGTATGCAATTGGTAAAATCGGTTCTTTGGTGACTAGAGTGCACCACTACACCCATGACGTCACCAGGTACATTCTTAGTAATAATAGACATAAGCTTCACATTAATTTTACTCAAAATATTTTTGATAAAATTATTTCTAGGTTATTAAACAATTTACTGCCCACTGATGCAAGCAATGAATTGTAAGTAAGAATACACATTATGCTTGGTAGTAATGCTGGCTGTATGAAGGGAGAGATAAGAATGTGAGAGATTCAGAGGTATGATATATATAGATATATACAGATATGAAAACATATATATTCAGAGAAGTACAGATACAAAGCAATATTGATACATTTGCAGCTTTATCTTCAATATAAAAATGCTCTAAATGCTAAGCCAACATCCTTAAGCTTAGTTTAAGAGAGAAAATTCATTGTATCCAACATCTTTATCAATGATAGACAGCAGAATCAAGTGTACCCTCAAATTTGTGGATGTCACCAAGCGAGTGGTGCAGTCGACAGAATAGAAGGAAGGAATGACATCCAGATGGAGCTGGCCAGGCTTGAAAAAAATAGGTCCATGAGATTCTAATCAGGTTTAACAAGGTCAATTGCAAGGTGTTGCATCTGGGTTGGAGTAATCCCAGATGTGAATACAGACTGAGAGAACTCTTTGAGAGCAGTCCTACAGAGAAGGGCTTGAGGTTCTGGTGCATGAAAGCTGAACATGAACCAGCAGTGTGCTCTTGCACCCCAGAAGACCAATAGCATTCTGGGCTGCATCAACAGAGGAGTGGCAGCAGGGAAGGGGAGGTGGTTATCTCCCTTAATTCTGCCCTCATGAGGCCCCATCTGGAGTACTGTGTCCACACCTGGGGACCCCAGTACAGGAAGGAGCTGCTGGAGTGGATCCAGAGGAGGGCCACAAAGATGATCAGATGGCTGGAGCACTTCTCCTGTAAAGAAAGGTTGAGGAAACTGGGCTTGTTCAATCTGAAGAAGAGAAGGCTCCAGGGAGACCTCATTGCAACCTTCCAGTACTTAAGGAGCTTATAAGCAGGAAGGGGAGTGACTTTTTACATGGTTTAATAGTGATAGGACAAAGGGGAATGGCTTTAAACTAAAAGAGGAGAAATTTAGGTTAGATGTTAGGAAGAAATTATTTACTATGGGATGGGAGGCCCTGGCACAGGCTGCCCAGAGAAGCTGTGTGTACAGCATTATCTTCAATATAAAAATGCTCTGGAGGTACTCAAGGCTACGTTGGATGGGCCCTGAAAAGCCTGAGCTGGAAGTGGCAACCAACCCATGACAGGAACTGAGTGGGCTTTATGGTTCCTTCCTACCCAGTTTTGTGATTCTGTGATAATTTTTATCCTCAAAGCTAAACATGATGTAGTAACAAAGATTTTTGCAAAAGACAGAGGTTGCTCCTACCCCTATATATCTGTGCTTTGCAAGTGATGACAAATGACAGCCACAACAAGGGCAAAGTACTTTCACTCCCACCATATATCCAATCAGTTTCACTTCACTTTCATTTTTAAACGCTTTTTTTTTTCTCACCAGTCAGATGCATTATTGTAAAGCTGCTCTGAATGGAGAGTGTTACCTGCAGAACTTATTTTCTATGTACAGCCATCAACAGCTACAGCTCCTTACACAGAAATCATTAAAACTGAGACAGCACTCTGTTTATTACCAGCCACTGTCTTGACCTTCACAAAGATGCTCTGAATTGGGCAATTCATATGAAATTTAGTACTGTGCTGTAATTCTCTCTGTCATGTGTGATAACTCAGAAAGCATGCTAGTCATTCAGTACTACAACTCAGTGTAATTGCTTCTGCAGCCTGACTGAAAGCTACATCATATGATCCGCCAGCACATGATTAGTAGTGTAATAAATCTCTGAAACAAAGCATGCAAAATACATTCTTTAAGTCCCTAATGCATTCAGAATTTACTATTAAAAGTTTTTTTTTTTCTCCCACACAAAAAAATTTTGATGGCTGTATACATATTTATCATTACAATCAATCATTGATGAGCAATAAAAGCAATGTTTTCACCATTATTTTGACTTGTAATATTGAATACTGGATTTGGGCTTATTTAGTACCATAAAGCCCCAAAACTGTATGGTTGTGTAAAAAGGCTGAGGGTATGCACAAAGCAGCCTTGTTGCATAAGTTTTAGTACCTCAGTGCCAAATTCAGTGCTCAGACACAAGTCAGCTAACTGTGGAAGAAAGGCACACCCTCCATGGATATGAATGTTAAGAATTTTCCTATTTCAGTAGTTTTACTCGGCACAACACCATATTAGAACCCTGAACCCACAGCCTGGCATAGCTGCCTAAAACAGCTGATGCAATCTGCGCCTTCATTCTCTACTTAATGAACACAATGTCTTAATTTAGAGTTTTAAAGATGCCTTCTTTTCAGCTATAAGCTGTCATGTTTTCGCTGAACTTGGATTCTCATGTATGCTACATGAGGAAGGATTACTTACAGCACACAAAATATGCCATACACAGCTTCTATTTTGCCCACTGACTCAAAAATCCTTCAAATCTAGAAAGGGAGTTGGCAAAAAGTAAAAGTTGTGGTTTTAATTGGAAGACAAATATAAAAAAAACACTGACTATAACAATGCCATTCCCTATTTTTAATAATGTAAATATGCAAGTATAGAGATGGACTTCTTTATTCTTTTTCTCCTCAGCTGTCCCCCCCTTTCCCTCCAAGATTAAATTATCTTTTTTTTATTATTATTATTTTACTTTTTGCTTGATGTTAGATTCTTTATTCTAGACTAAAATAAAATTAAAATAGTTTATTCTTAGAGGATAAGTAAATCTGACCAAATACATTTTAACCACCAGAAGTCTGGCCAAATGTAAACAATTTTCAAATGGCTGCAGAAGTTTTTACGTTTTATTGGACGCAAGGAAGGTGGAAGAGAGAGAAAAGGAAGGAAAAAACGTATTGTGATCAAAGTGACACCATTATTTTTTTTTTGCGTTGCTATTTTTTAACTATAAAAATTACATTAGCCATCTTACTGAATCCCTCATCTCTTCCACTAACTTAACTAGTTGAGCAAAAAATTCCTGTCAACCTCTCTCCCATCCCAGATTTCTGTGAGTCTAATGATGTAGCAGCTGCAGGGAAGAATCAGGGCACCTGGAGAGAGGAGTCCATGTACCCATACAGGTCTGAGGGCTTGGGAAACAAATCAGGCAGGACAAGTTTTGCTCTGACATCCCTTGTTTATGCATCTGCTGGCTTTGTGGCAACTCCAAAATCTCAAGCTACCTTAAAGTTCTCTCTCCTCTTACCAGAAAGGCAATTTAAAGACTGGTACAAACAAATACGGATCTATATTTTGTCTCTAGTCTCTAGATGGTTTGGGAATAGGGTTTCCTTCTGTACTTACCCGCAATATCCCAGAGCTGCAGCCGTACCACAGTCTCAGCATCCCAACTGAGGACTTTTAAGGCAAAGTCCACCCCAATGGTGGCCCGGTAGTGGGGGGAGAAGTTCTGGTGGACATAGCGCTTGATGATGCTAGTTTTGCCCACTCCCAGGTCCCCTATCACCAGCAGCTTGTAGAGGTGCTCCTTCTGGTTGTGCTTCTGCATCTTTCCTGTTGCAGTGGCTGCTCCCTGCAAACTGATTGCATGCTCTGCTCCAGGAATCCTGCCAGCCTGAGGGGAGAGAGGGAGTGAGTAGCTGGGGAGGGAAGCGGGGAAGGGAGGGAGGTGGAGGCCTGCTTAGCCTTGTCCGGAAGCAGGATCACTAGATCCTGCAGGCAGCCCTGCTGGGAGATGGAGGAAGCAAAGGGATGGGGGGAGAAAAGTCACCCAGAAAGTTTAGGAGGTATGTGTGTGAAGGTCAGCACGTGTCTGAGATTAGTCTGCCTGCTGAAAACTTCACAGGAAAATCAGTGTCACAGTCCTGGTCCCTGTTTCACTCCTTACCAGGAGTTTCTACTGTGCTCTAGTTTAGCTTGTTCTTTTTTTAATCACTGTCTTCTCAGTGATAATTAACTACACATCTCCTCATTTCTAGACAAGTTTAAAATGCCAGTGACTGCAACAGCGCAGAAATCTCCTTGCAGGATGTCATGCTTCCATTACAGTGTAAAAGTTAAACCTGTGTGGCTTTAACTTCAGATGTGATTTGTTTTTAATCAATGGAAGTCAGTGTTAATGCAGTTTTATCACTAGAAATGGCAGTTGTAACAATATAAAGCATTTTTACATGTGTACACACCAGGAGGGCCGCATGAACTCAATTACAACAGATAAATATTTTTAAATTGCATTAACATAATAATTTGTGATCATCTGTCTGTACATATCAGCATGCTCATGTTGGCTGAATGCAGAACAAAGCTCATGCTTTGTTGTTGTTTTTTTTTTCATGCTACAGGAATCTAAAACTCAATCTGGAAGATTTATCCCATGACTGATAATCAGAAGTTATAAAAGCATAACAGCATTAGAGCATATGAATGCCAGTATCTCAACGGTTCTCTGTTTTCCAAATTCAGTTATATCAAGCTTGCAAGCAATTAAAAAAAAAAGAGTAAATCATTCCATTGACATGATTGACCCTATCTTGCAGTGATGGTTTCAATTACGCAGCTTTGCTGGCAACCTTTACCTGTTGTTGCCTAAAGGCATTTGATCTTTCAACAGTTTTGATAGCACCCCCCCCAGATTTTAGTAGTGCATGAAACTCATCCAGGAATGATTTTTACCTTGTTGATGACACTGAGAAAATGAAAACATATTCTGTGCTTACTGAAATACTACTTAATGGAATTCTCATCCAAATATGTACTGAAATGGCATTAGGAATTTGTCACCTATCCAAAAAGCTGGATTTTATTAAGAGTTCAGAGTACCATTAGGAAAAGTTATGTTATGTAACATTTTATAATCAGTCATTAAACTCAAACTTAGCATTTTGTATATACACATACATATGAAAAAGTGTAATCTGTGGAGTTCTTTTTTCCTTGAAACTTTTGTTTTTATTGAGAGACTTTTTTTTCAGTAAGACAAAATCTCATTCAAAACAAGCAAACAAAAACCCCTGTTATTTCTATAATTCTGTTTGGAGAGAAAATTACAAAGGGGTTATCCTTCTTTGTTATAGACATCATTAAGGCTGCAATTTGAGACATGAATCAGTTCACTGTAACGAGCTACCACCTTTGTGTGGTTCATACTAATATCATTGCTACCTGCTTAGTGCAGGATGTGTCTCTAACTTCCTAGCACTGCCATTTTGAGGGAGTATCTGATGGCCAAGCATTTCCAAGGGCTTACAATACTTCCCTAAAGCTTCAGAGTCCTATCTTGCAGGTTAAGAAAGAACAGGGTCAGAGAGGTTAGCAATATAGGAAATGAAGAAATTGCTGTTTTTGATGAGAATGAAATTACAGTCATATATTTTATCCTTCTTTGATATGGCAATACACAGAGTCCAGTGCGTGAAACCCAGTTGTGAGCAGATATTAACTGGGTAATCGGCCCGGAGGTCTTATGCTATTAGAAAGTTCAGTTAGAGATTGGCCTACACTCTGGAGCATGAGGCTTTACCTCCTTTCCAAAGTTTTTGTTAGCATTAGCTATAATAACTCTGAATAATCACATTATTTAAGTTTCCAATTCTTCTTTGAACATGCCAAGATTCCTGGCCCTAGCAATACCCTGGTACAGTGAGCTCCTCATAGGCTGAATCAAGGTCACCATCTAAGATGGCGGTAGGGCCACAAGTGAGGTGCTCAGTGAGATGTTGGGATGTGGACTGAGCATGTTTAAGGCTCCATTGCCTTTAGAGAAATATTTTTGCTGAGTTAATTAGAAGCACATGTTGAGTATCAAGATCTATTCAAGTATCTAGGGACATTAAAGCCTGCCACGGGCTGGTTGCCATCTACCAGCTCAAGCTGACCAGGGCATTTAACCTGGCCTTGAGCATCTCCAGGGATGGGGGCATCCACAGCTTCTCTGGGCAGCCTGTGCCAGTGCCAGTTTGTAGATGTCTTTTACAGAAGCCTGCGGAAATGGGTTTTGGCAGGACTGTTCCCACCTCCTGAATGCTATGTCCATACTGTTTTGGCTTAGTTGGCATCTAAAGGCAGCAGGACAGAGAGGTATGGAACTACTGCTTGTTTACACAGCTCTGCTGAAGATATGACATCCACTACCATCAAGCAAGTCAGACAATTCAGGCTGGTTGTGTCTTAAATGATCACTGCAAGACTTGTTTTACAACACTGTCTGATCCCTTCAGGCATACAACAAGGTTACTACAACTCAATGATTTGCTGTCCTGGAGAAGTGTACTCAGCCTGGAACATATATAATGCACTCTGTCTTCACAGAATGGCCCGGGTTGGAAGGGACCTCAAGGATCATGAATCTCCAACCCCCCTGCCACAAGCAGGGCTGCCAACCTCCACACTTAAAAGTAGATCAGGCTGCCCAGGATCCCATCCAACCTGACATTGAACACCTCTGGCGATGGAGCATCCACAACCTCTCTGGGCAGCCTGTTCCAGCACCTCACCACTCTCATTGTAAAGAATTTCCCCCAGATATCCAACCTAAATCTTCCTTCCTTCAACTTAAAACCATTTTCCCTTGTCCTGCTATATCTACCCTTTCAAAGTGTTGACTACCCTCCTGTCTGTAGGCTCCCTTTAGGTACTGAAAAGCTGCAATGAGGTCACTCCACAGCCTTCTTTTCCCCCGGCTGAACAAGCCCAGCTCCCTCAGCCTGTCTTTGTAGGGCAGGTGCTCCAGCCCCCTGATCATCTTTGTGGCTCTCCTCAGGACCCTCTTCAACAGCTCTCTGTCCGTGTACTGGTGGCTCCAGGCCTGGACACAGTACTGCAAATGGGGTCTCACAAGAGCAGAGTAGAGAGGGACATTCAGCTCCCTGTCCCTGTTGGCCACCCCTTTTCTGATGGAGCCCAGGATACCATTTGCTTTCCGAACTGCAAGAGCACATTGCTGGCTCATGTTAATCTTTTAATCCATCAGGACCCCCAGGTCCTTCTCTGCAGGGCTGCTCTCAAGGATTGCTCCTTCCAGTCTGTATGGATGCCTGGGATCCCTCTGGCCCCAACCTTGCACTTTGCTGTGTTGAACCTTATTAGGTTCACCCGGGCCCACCTTTCAAGCCTGTTGAGGTCCCTCTGAATGGCATCTCTTCCTTCCACCATGTCAACTGCACCACTCAGCTTGGTTTCATCAGCAGACTTGCTGAGGGTACACTTGATTCCATCACTGATGTCATTGATAAAGATGTTAAAGAGCACTGGTCCCAAGAAAGACCCCTGGGGGACACCGCTTGTTACCAGCCTCCACCTGGATATAGAGCCATTGATGACCACCCTCTGTCTGCGGCCTTTCAACCAATTTCTTATCCATAGAGTGGTCCACCCATCAAATCCACATCCCTCCAATCTGGAGATAAGGATGTGGTGGGGGACCACGTCAAAGGCCTTGCTCAATTCCTGGTAAATGACATCGGTCGCCTTCCCCTTGTCCACCGATGCTGTCACTCCATCATAGAAGGCCACCAGATTGGTCAAGCATGACCTTCCTCTGGTGAAGGCTGTCACAGATCACACGCTCATTCTTCATGTGATCAAGCATGTCATCCAGGAAGAGACATGGCCTTCACTGAGGCCATATTGAGGGCAGTTGATATAAACCATATTAGTTTGCATTGGCTACCCACAGGTAGGCAGTTACCATAGCTCAACTGACAGAGATTAACTCGTCAAGCTGGGAGAACCTGATGGCGACTCTGGGCCTTACTTTGGATTGCTCATTGACCCTCAGGCAATAAGAACAGGTAAACAAACCATGGATTTAGTTTATGCTTTAGTGATTATATCTTGGTTGTCTGTGTTTCCTCTAGTAAACAAATGCATTTTATCTTTAATAAATAAATATAAATAATACTTTGAAAATACCCTACATGACAATACGATTCTAACTATGCTGTTTTATTTTGCCCACAGTTGTGGTGACATCCTGTCTCTGGAGACACTCAAGGTCAGGCTGGGTTGGGATCTGAGCATTGGAATGAGCTGTAGGTGTCCCTGCTCATTGCAAGGGGGGTAGGACTAGATGACCTTTGAGGGTACCTTCCAATTCAAATGATTCTATGATTTTTATATTCCCTAACTACTATTCTATTTGCAACAACAGTGTGATCCCACACTCTGCTACCTCTATTTTAACACCTATACTAATATTAATAAAGTATACCAATGTTCTGTTTTAATTTGCAGGAATATGTGCAAACTCAGTACACTTCCATTGTAAATAATATTACCCAAGGAATTTCCATCAAATTAAGGAACAGTTGTCTGTATGTTGGCCACAGCATAAAACTCCACTTGTTTTACAGTGATAATCATCAGGAATGTTTCACTATTTCCCTGACATTAGTAGAGAACTTTTTCTCTGGAAGAAGTGATAAAATTGAGGGTACAATTACATTGTCAAGAAACATGGACAACATGGCTTCATCCTAGAGTTTATCACTCCTTATCTTTGTGTGGCATGTACCACGGGAAAAGAGTTCACTTCTGACTAAGAACCAAGCTTGTTAAAAAATGACAATGTTGTCTGAAATATTAAAACCACAAGGTAACAGTTTTTGGCAGAGGAAATTGATTTAAAATATTACTGTATATATCATTACAAATATTTGTACTAAAAGAATGAGCATCTAATTGGCTGTTTTCGTATCACAGCTATTACACTTACACCTGGTAGCTCTGAATGTCTTGAAAGAGTCTGAGACATGATGTACATATATATGCCTACGTATATATAGATATTACATACATACACACATGTAAAAATTCATATACTGAGTTCTCGAGAAACAAACAAAATCTCTACTAGAAACAAAATACAATTTAAAAAAACTGATATGAAAGACTGCAATTCTGTACAGATTTCTGCCAGTTTTTCACATTCCAATTAATCCTGGGGTATGGATCAAATGCTGAGTGGTTAGCTGCACAGAATACAGTTCATCTTTTATTAATATATTGTTTCCCTTAGTTCAGTCACAACATATTCACTGACTTCATTAGAAGAATGGCTAATTCTGACAAGAATAACCCGGTACAGATAAATAGATTGTTTTAACAAAATGGCGCAATTCCCCCAGTTTTATTGTTAGACGAAAAGGGTATAATTAGCTTGCATTTCCCTCTCTTCCATTCCAATTGTTACCATGATTAAAATTACTATTGACTTATCAAACATACCATACCCATAGTGGAAGGGTTATTGACTTGTCAAATATGGCTAGAGCTCTCCTTTGATTAAATTATTATCTTCCTAACTTCTAATTAACTTAGCAGAAAATACACTTTATCAGGAAAGATCTCTCAGGGAATATCTAAACAAATGTTTATGCAACCAGTGGAGATACCATTTAGTTTGCTATTACAATTAGATGCCAAATTATTGTTTTATCTTTTGCACTCAGTTATTCTCGCTCATTTTAAGTCCAGTCTACACCACAGCTGAAAGCACTCTATCTATAGCATAATAATATGGGCAGGCCCAAATGCTACTTCCTAAGAATTATGTTCCAGCTGTCCAACGAGAAAAAGAGTCTGGCTGGCACAAATAGTCCATAGCAGTCTCTGATTTATTTCAGGAACAACACCTCTTAAAAAAACAACCAAAAACATTCCCTCTAGCAGTTACAATCCCTTTAAAAATTCTTAGACAGGTATAAACCAGTGGTTTATACCAGTGGCCAAGAGCAGTGGACCTGTTTCTAGCACTAGGGATTCCGCAAAGTCAGATCTCAAGGCAAGAACCAAAAATGATTACCTGAATACCCTCTAAGAAGAATTTGTAATGTGTGAGGCTTTTTTTTATATATATTCTCACACAAATCCACACAACCTAATAAAATGAACATTAAGGTGTACCCTTCAGAGCCTGCAGCAAAACCTTAGATGGGTTGCAGTGTGTTTTACACCAAGCACATTTGAGCAATCACCTGGGAATACATGAACACAGTGTAACTCAAAAAGAACAAAAACAAGTGGGAGCACAATGTCTACCATGGACAAAATCTAATCAGGCATCAGCAATACTCTGAGAAAAGAAAAATGGCTTCTCCCTGAGGTTAAATGGCAGTGAAAGCACAGAATTAGTCCTAAATGTACCAGTTCCAAATGACCTGTTGTGCCTCAGAGACAAAAGCAAAGTGTAAGAGCACTCAGTGAGGCTGTAGACTTAACTGTCACACTATTTGTAGAATTGCTGCTTCGGAGCTAACAACAAAAATCTAGGTCAACCTGACAGTACAGCAGCTTCAACTCTCTCCAATTACTGTGAATTAATTACTGTGATTACTTGTGTGATGCAGTGCTACGGATGGGTGTGGTCTAAAGAAGAAAGTTTGTCTACTGTGCCCTCAACAGGACAACATTACCTTTCTGAATAGAGCTGAGCCACACCAGAAGAATTTCTATCTGATTCACACAGATTTAAGTCTGATTCTTGGAGATGATCATTCTCTTATGGTGCTCACATTGCACTGCTGACTTTATGTGCAGGAACATGTATAAAGATAGAACTGAAATGAATACACATTGGTTTAAAGAATTTCCATTGTGAACTGAGTCCCCAGACTGCATATTCAAACAAGGTTCATCAAAGGTATAGTTTGTACGTCGTATTTGCTCTTTATTAAAGTATTAGAAGATTGCAGAATTGTTGAGGTGGAAGGGTACTTTTGGAGATCATTGAGTCCAACTACCATCCTCAGAACAAAGTCAGTGATCGCAAGGTGCTTAGGGCCTTAGAGTTGGGTTTTGTGTATCTTCAGGGATGGAGACTTTCCATTCTCTGCGTAACTTGCTCCAGTGTTTAACCACTCACAGGAAGAGGCAAAATATTCATATAGCACTGTCAGCTGCAATCCTGCTTCATTTCTGTCCTACTATAACTATCTCACAGGGGATGGTGTGCAAAACAAAGCCTCCAAGAGAGCTTTACCATTCTGGAATGGATTCCATAATAATATTTGCCATGAAATAACAATGTCCAAAGAGCCCGATTCTGTGTGCTCTGAAGTACTTCATGGAAAATATTAAGTATCCACAGTGCCTTGTAGTCAGATAAATTTGAGACCTGTGGAGTTCAATAGCTGACTGTTATGCTGAATTAATCAGATTATTGGTGCAATGAATTTGTTAACAGAAGTTCGTGTTTCAGTTAGGTCAGATTCATTCTTCAGTGCCATTACACGTTATGTCTGGAGAGGCTGAAAATCAAGTAGGCACAAGAAGATGATTAATTAGGAGATTTCTGCTCATGAAAATGAGCAGTAGTGTGGGGGCTCTAAAACCCTTCATTATGCTGGGCAGTTTATCTGTGCAAAATGTCATTAGGTAACGGTATGTAGAGATGGTAAGGAATAGGGCTGTTATGTCTGCACCAGTCCCCTTTCTCTGCTATTTCTGCTCAGCATTTCATTTTGTACTTTTTTTTGTTTGGGATTTGTTTGGGATTATGGGTAACTTTTCTGGTAATTTCTGTGGTGTTTTATAGCATCATACAGCAGTCTGGGGTGACCAGTGCCAGTGGCTTCCTTTCCCTGAGGCCCTACTGATAGGTTTTGTAAAGCAAATACTGATCCAAACCAAGCTGTACACAAAGTCAAAAGAAAAGGACAGACCTACAAAAATCATTATAAATACCAACTAAAGGTTCTCTAGGAGAATACTTAGGTTGCACTGAAAGTAATTTCTCCTATTTATTTTCATGGAAACTACAACACACAAAGAACACAATAACACTGTCTGATAGAGCAAATTCTCAGCTACAAAACACTTGTTTTCAACACAGTCACCACCATTAGCTGTGCATGTTTTGCCAATGATGAACAAGAGCTGCATGCTGGTCATATAAAAATCTGCACCAGTGGAAGTGACCCACTGTTGCTGTCACCAGTGATGAAACGCACCACCCATCGCCTCACTGTGCTCACATCCACTGTTAGGTCTCAAAAAACCTTCAGCAAGCACTGATGAATGTCAGTGGGTGCCTTTCTTTCCACATGGAGGGATTCAGTGATATACCTTTGGTTCACATACACATTCACGTCAGACACCATTTGTCAGACTGCCCTCTGCTGCCATCTGTTACATAGCAACAAAACATAATGGAATATTGGTGGGAAGTTTAACCCCTACTGCCATACCACCAACATGATGTCATGGGCCAGCATAATAAAATAGAAGGTATTACTTTTGGAGCAGCCCTCCCAGTTTAGAATAAGAATAATAAATAAAAATAACCCTTAATTCTGAAAACACCTGTGAAAAGCACAGAAGCTGTGCTAAACAGCCAGTACTGAGGGCAATTTTCAACATCCATCTGGGATGCTTATGAAGTTCTCAAACCCATGGGCATCCATCTGCCCAAACGGGGAGGACAAATCCTGCCCTCTACTCACTAAGACTGGTGTTTGGAAGCCTGAGGAGTGCACTGACATCAGTAACATGGGCAGGGAGTCAGGATTAGCTCGCTGTAAGTAGCATTTAACTGCATGAGAATATAGTGCTTGAAAATTATAGGCAGTTTCCTGAACTGTCCATCCTGGTTTCTTCCTTGCAGTGACAATGTACCTTTAGCAGAAATTCACCTCAGCTTATTGAAGAGTTTTCTACTGTTATTCAAAATATAGAATCACAGATGGACATAGTGGTACCCAATCATTACTGATGTTTACTGTGTCTTCTCAGAGACTCATCTCCAGTGTTCAGATGTAAGAGAATAACATGCAAATGGAATGCAGCAGGAGTAATGACTCCGTGCAGAGAATTTCTAAATAAGCAGCCACCTCTATTCTTGTTACATAATGCAGAGCTGCAAAAACATATTGAACTGTGCACCTATTACCTTTTGGGGCACATCACACTGCCATTCACAGGCACAACTGCGAAACATTATTATTGCTTCTTTCATGAGAAAGGTCAAGAAAGAAAGAAATTGCTTTCTACCTGCAGAGATGAGGGTTGACTTTTTTAGGAAAAAAAAAAACAACACCAAAAACAACACAAAAACACAATAAAAACAAGCTTTGTTCCCCATTTTCTTCCCAAGAAAGTATAATCATTCTGTACATTTTTGTACACAAATAGGTTAGCAGTAATTGTTCATTTAAAAGAAAGAACAACTTTTCTAACACATTATAAATGCACTGCCACAGCATTTCATTTGTACAAGGAGCAAAGGCTGAGATCTGATTGCATGTCCATGCAATCTCCAGTTACAAATGCTTTATATACATGGTAGCTTTAAGTATTAATGTATTTATGTATTAATAACATACTGAAAACCCCAAAAACTCATTCCTACTGTTTTTTTTTTAAGCCAGAATTGGGATCTCATTTTTCATTGATGCAACTAAAAATGATACTGTGTCTAATGAATCTTGCCCCACACGGACACAGGAATAGCCTGTTCTGACTGAACACTTTTGCCCTCTTCGTGTGGTGTTGGCCAAGTAGTGCCATGACACTGCCCACAGATAACAGCTGCAAAACATTGCCAGAAATGCAAAACACAGAGAAAAACCATTTCCTTCTTGGAGCAAGCATTTCCTATAAAAGCAGCAAACGATTTTACTTAATGGAAGGTTTAACAGAGCAGTCTCTTTACAAAACAGACAGAGCTTCACTGGCTTATTCCAGCCAGGTTACTTTGAAGTTTCTGTTCCAAAATGCTCCCTCTGCTTTCAGACATGCAATGTCCTCCTTTTGCTGCTTCTTCCAGGGTCTTCTCCATCCCAGCACCCTGTCTCAAGCTCCAGAAAAGAAGCAACTCATGAGTCGTCCCTGAAGGAGCCATTTGGAGGAGCCTCTTTCCCAAACGAGCCACCATTCAGCCCAGAGTAGAGCAGGCTGAGGGAAGGCCTGGACGTGGCTGCAGCTCCTCATAAAGAGCAGAGGGCAGCGCTGAGCTCTGCTCTGTGTGACAGCGTCAGGACCCGAGGGAACGGCATGGAGCTGTGACAGGGGAGGGGCAGCTGGGGGTGACGGAAAGGGTCTGCCCATTCCTGCTCGTTCACTGGATGGAAACAACACTCAAAACTCAGGAAAGAGGCTGTACTTGGAGATCTGTAGCTGAATTCTTAAGCCAAAGATTTTGTAGTAATTACCTTTTTATTGCTTCACTGTAGCAGCAGCAGAGCATAGCTCTAATGTGAGATCTATAAGGGGGAAAGTGATGTTATTTTAGAACATAGAGCAATACTTTCACACCTGCCTTCTCACAAGAGTTATGATGTATGTTCAGATAGCCTGAATACCTATACTCACACATATCTGTGTGGCCAGCTTTCCTTGAAGCAACAGGAAGGACAGGCATGCCAGCGACTCAATCTTCACAATCTCCTCATCCTTCTTAGACTAACTTTCAGCTGCTGGTTTTAGATGATGTACTGCTTTAGGATCTGAAAATGGTCATTCATGAACTTTGGCCTTCCCATTCTGTCCCATCTCTGTGAAGCACTGGAACAGGCTGTCCAGAGAAACTGTGAATGTCCACCCCTGGAAGTGTTCAAGGACAAATTGGATGGGGCTTTGAGCAGCCTGGCGTAGTGGAAGGTCCCAGCCCACAACAGGAGTGTTGGAGCTACATGATGTTAAAGCACCCTTCAAACCCAAACCTCTCTGTGATTCAATGACTTCCAGAATCAGAATGGCCCGGGTTGGAAGGGACCTCAAGGATCATGAATCTCCAACCCCCTGCCACAAGCAGGGCTGCCAACTTCCACATTTAACAGTAGACCAGGCTGCCCATGGCCCCATCCAACCTGACACTGAACACCTCTGGCTATGGAGCATCCACAATGCCCCTCTCTGGGCAGCCTGTTCCAGCACCTCACCACTCTCATAGTAAAGAACTTCCCCATGACATCCAACCTAAATCTTCCTTCCTTCAACTTAAAACCATTTTCCCTTGTCCTGCTGTATCTACCCTTTCAAAGTGTTGACTTCCCTCCTGTCTGTAGGCTCCCTCTAGGTACTGAAAAGCTGCAATGAGGTCACTCCACAGCCTTCTTTTCCCCCGGCTGAACAAGCCCAGCTCCCTCAGCCTGTCTTTGTAGGGCAGGTGCTCCAGCCCCCTGATCATCTTTGTGGCTCTCCTCTGGACCCTCTTCAACAGCTCTCTGTCCGTGTACTGGTGGCTCCAGGCCTGGACACAGTACTGCAAATGGGGTCTCACAAGAGCAGAGTAGAGAGGGACATTCAGCTCCCTGTCCCTGTTGGCCACCTCTTTTCTGATGGAGCCCAGGATACCATTTGCTTTCCGAACTGCAAGAGCACATTGCTGGCTCATATTAATCTTTTAATCCATCAGGACCCCAGGTCCTTCTCTGCAGGGCTGCTCTCAAGGATTGCTCCTTCCAGTCTGTATGGATGCCTGGGATTCCTCCAGCCTAAGTGTAAAACCTTGCACAACCTAGTCACCCAGGGCCTCACCTGACAGCCACGACTTTTCAAATATGATGGAGATTGGCTTGGCAACCTCTTCAGCCAGCTCTTTCAGAACCCTGGGATGCACAACATCCGGCCCTGTGAGAATTCTTCTTTGTTTTTTGTCTCAAAGCTTGCTTCCTGAGGTATTTCTTGTGATAAGACCGACTTGTCTAGGAGATGAGTGATGGGTGTTGCCATGTGGCAATCAACATCACTGTGTGGACAATGTTAGCTGTTTGCCTCTGGAAGGGAGTGATCAGGAGTGTTTACTGGCGGAAGATCTAGCCTGTAACTGAATAACTCCAGCTTGCCATGGGAAACTGGGGGATGATGACATTTGTATCCTGTGAAGGCGGGTACAAGTTGGCGTCTCTCTGCTCCCTCTTATCTGCTGGCAAGGCCAGGAAGATAGGAACAAAGGAGTTTCCACTGAGAGCGCAGAGCCAGAAGCTGCCACTCCAAGGACAGCTGACTCAACCACTTTGGATTTGAGCTGTCACTCCAAAGACAGCTGACTCAACCACTTTGAAAGCATTGAAAAGGGGCCATCATCATGTTGTTCATAGTCATAGTTGTCGTGGTTGTTGCCATCCTCAACAGAACAACAATGCCCAAAGACCCACCACTTCTGAAGATCAAAGACTGAATTAGGAACAACACTGGATCCATGGTGGTGACCATCTCCCTCTTGCTTCTTATAAAGACTCCTTGCTTCTTCTTTCCTATCTTTTCTATCGCCCTCCTTCCCTTACCCACTGCCCTAATTCATAATAGCGCCCATCCTCCCCTTCTCCGTTTCCCTAATTAACATCTGTAATAAACTGGTCGGACCAACATTTGAACCATTGTTTCTTAATCTCACGCCGGGTATACAGATATTAAAAGAACCTCCTCTCCTTCCTATAAATTGGAGCGAGACAGACCCCATAGACTTGTACACATTCAGCCTCATGAGGCGGTCTCGGACTTGCTCTGCACTCATAGTGGGGGGGGGATTTTACTGCCCCAGTCCCCACTTACAGGTTTAGCGATGCAGGGCTCAGGGACATGAGAAATAGTAGAATCCTGGTCACCAGTAAAGACTGAGGCGAAGAACTCATTCAGTACCTCAGCCTTCTCTTCATCCGTTGAAGCCAGTTCTCCTTTTACATTTATCAAAGGAGGTACTTAGCTATTAAAGTATCTGGTCTTCTTGCTTGGATGCTACTGCTTAGAAAGATTTGTCTTTTTCTTTTCAACATTTCCACAGTGACATAAAAAGGTGCTCCTCTCCTCTCCTCTCCTCTCCTCTCCTCTCCTCTCCTCTCCTCTCCTCTCCTCTCCTCTCCTCTCCCATCCTCTCCCCTCTTCTCCTCCTCTCTCCTCTC
>JAPSGF010000008.1:22198055-22247372 GCA_035772895.1 Perdix hodgsoniae
CTTCTGGTGTTTTCACACTCAGTCAATCCCATTCATTTTCCATTTAGAGCAATTTTAAAGCTGCTATTACAAATCTATATAATCCAAATTGGTAAGAGAGATAACAAAGTTTTGCTTCACCAGCCTCTTTAATTAAAAAGGAAAAAAAGGAACTTCTCAATGCCGCAGCTGAAAAAATCAGCCCTCAACAGTCAGAAAGATGCAATCATTCTATTTCTATTTCTTTCCTCGAGCAGCACCAAAAAATAAATAAAAATAAAAATAAAAATAAAAATAAAAATAAAAATAAAAATAAAAATAAAAATAAAAATAAAATTTTAAAATATATATATATATTCTGTGGAAAACAAAAGCATTGCATTGGTTATATTTTATCATCCCACTGCCAAGTTTTATGTATTTGATTTGGCCTTTTAGTCCATTTCTTGTAATTGATTCCCTTCCAGCATACATACAACTGGATGTCATTTCCTGCAGTTATTATCCTACTGATTTAAATGCACACATATAATCCCAAGGTTAATAGAGGGCTTCAAGAAAGGAGGTAGAAACATAACTGAGAGATAAAATTCACATCCTCAACAACCTCATTAATGTATGAGATTTAGAAGGCAATCATTGTGCAAAGTGATAGTATAATACAGACTGCAGACTTTGTCCTCCCCCTATTCACAAATATTCAGTTATTGAGCAAGGCTGCTTATGCCTAAAAAGTTACAGGCTGAGATGAAAAGTTCCCAAAATAGAGCCACAATTTTGAGGGCTGAAGAGATTTGCTAAAACTGAAAGTACAGTGCAAAAGTGGGGCTCACAAAAGGACTGGGAGCAAGAATGACAGAGCAGCAAGCCAAAAGCCAGGAGGCTGGTGCCTCTGGTTTCCAGGTGAAGTTGAGGCCTCTCAGTGGTCCCAGCACATCTACTTTCAGGAAGTAATTCTTCTGAGATATTCAGGTTGGAAATATCTTAGGGAATCCTATGTACATCTTAGAGCAATCCTGAGCAAGCATACAGACTGAGAGAAGAACTCACTGAGAGCAGCCCTGCAGAGAAGTATTGCATGAAGATGATCAGAGGGGTGGAATACCTCTCTTAAGAAGAAAGGCTGAGGGTTGTTCAGCTTGGACAAGGTTCTGAGCAGACTTCATTGAGACCTTTCAGTATATAACGGCAGCTTGAGAAAATGGAGACTGACTTTGAACAGTCTGATAGTGAGTAGACAAGGAGAAATGGTTTTAAACTAAAAGTTGGTAGATTCAGGTTAGATATTAGAAAGAAATTCATTATGAGGGCAGTGAGGCCCTGGCACTGCTGCCCGGAGAGCTGTGCTGCTCCAGGTGCTCAAGGCCAGGTTGGATGGGCCGTAGGCAGCCTGAGCTGCTGTGGGGCAACCAGCCCATGGCAGGGGCTGGAGCTGGATGGTGTTAAAGGTGCATTCTAACCCAAATCATTCTATGATTTTATGGTGTATGCTCCAGACCAAAAATCATATTTATTCTAGCTAAATGCTAAACAGAACAGTAGAAGACCATTATATATATATGTAACACAAATGTCAAAAATGTTGAAGAAGACAGTATTGGGAAAGGTTTCTAAACAAGGCATGAGTTGTTTTGCTTTTTTACATATACACATTGTATGCATTGCATTTCCTTTCTAAGTATATCACAAGGATTCCATACAGCTAGTTAATGTTGGGGAAAAAAATCCACTATTAGACATAGAGCATAAAGGTTGGAATTGCTGGACATTTAAGAATGTACAATATTTTCCAAACTGCTGAAATTCTCCTAAGGCAAAGACATCACTTTTAATAACTTTCATGCTTATGACAGTGCTTAAAACTGTGGTATTGCTAAAATGCTATCAGCCCTGCTACACAGTCCTTAATACTTTACTGAGGTATCTCGAAGATCACTTCAAAAATAAACCTACGTATATTTCTTGAAGTGCAAATAGCAACATTTTCTGGGTGAAGGAAGAACATAGCTGTCATCCTGGCAAGATGTTACTGCGAGACAGAGCTTCATTTACCTTCTGCATGTCATGCTAATGGCATCTGCAGGATCAAGTCACTTGATCCGATTGAAGAGATTAGGAATAACTGGCAGAAATGTGTCTGCCTCAAACAAATACAGAAAAAATCTGTATATGTACATGCCTGTTCCACTGTAGATTGAACAAAAAAGGTTTCAACATCTCTCCATCTTGCCTTAACTGGTATTCAGAGAGACAAAAAATGATGCTCTGTTACTATTCTGCACCTGATCACATGGAGAAGACACCATTCAATTTAATTTTGTGGGTCGCTAGTAATTCTTTTTTTGAAACCTAAACATGCACATACATGTTCATGCACTTCTTCAGCCTAAAGCCACCTCTAGAAACCATAGCAACCAGCATGGAAACCTCAGCTTGCTTGAACTACACTCACTGGCACTTTCTACTGATCACACAATATATCCTGGGTCTCAGGCAAGCAGAGTGAGTGCCTTTTTGCTTAAAACTTACTGTGCAGAAGGGGTAGGCAAGTACATTTTGTTATTTCATAGTGTAGTCAAAGCTTTCACCTTTTTTTCTTTTTTCTTTTTTTTTTGTTATCACATGATACCCATAGCATCTAGAATATATATATATATTATTTTTTTTTTGTAATATATGCTTCGGCTATCCTTGAGTCACTGCTTGAAACTGAGTTCAACTTTTAGAAGACATCCACATGCACAATACATGCATTGGGTGAAACCAGTCTTAGTGAACCAGCTTTGGTACAAGTGTGTTACCCACAGGCTTCCTGAGATATCCTCTACATGTCATTCTACAACTCAAGTGCTACTTCACTTCCTACAGCACAGGTGCTTATGTTGGAGGTTGTGGCTTTGACACACTTAACAAAGATGAGCACCTCTGCACCTGCAATCTAAATATCTCTCCCATTAACACACAGACCAAGATCACTATTTGTCGAACTTAATGCTGCAGATACCATGAACAAAGTTTTGCCCTGCATGCAGGAATTGGGTCTTCAATACTCTTGTCCTATTCCTGCGACACCCTGAAGCTCCCCCTAAGTCACAGGCAGATGATCTGAGTGCGGATGAGCCCCCAAACCTTTCTCCTCATTCATTACTTAAGCACTGCACCCCAGCCCTGGGAGGCTCCAGGCATTGCTCTTCAGAAAAATCTGGAAGCTATGCAATTTCAACACAATGTTAAGTTAGCCACAGCTATACAAAGGTGCCTTTATCACCCACAATGATCAAGTGAAGAGTCAAATTTAAATATACTCCATCTACTGAGGTAAAAGTGAAAGCAGTGATAACTTTCATGTCCTAAAGGGTCTTTTAACATATGGTAGATATGGTTTTTCTGAAGCAATGTATGATTTAGTGGAAAAAAAATCACACTCTGGAAGGGAAGGCAGTTATTGTCAATTAAAACTGGAAATTTTGGTAAAGGGATGAAACCACTGAAAAAAATGTTTTGTTATTTCACTTTTTCGCATCTCCAGAACAACAACAACAATTTGCCTTTTTCTAAACATAAGAATTGAGGAAGAAATGTGTCAAAATCCTCCAGCTCACATCCTTGCAGCTTTTCCATTAACAATACCTACAAACTTGTTGTAAACACACTTTGAAAGCCAATTAGTTGAGGTATACAAATTAACATTCTTGAAGGTCACACTAAGTCCTACATTAGCAGGGGAACCTTTTGAAGCAGTCCTATGGTTTTAACTTCTTTTTACAAACAAGTTCATAAGCCTCCAGCAATGATGGAAAGAGAGCAACAGATTTGAGTGCTGCTCATTAAAGGAGAGAAAAGAGAAGCTACCAGAGAATCGTATTCTCCCAAGTTTGCTATTTTAATAATATCCAATGGTGCGCATTATGATTTTCCTTTTCTTCCCAAGACCCTTGGATCTATAAAACTTGTAAAACTCTTAGCCCCAGTTTCAGCAGTTTAAATAAATCTAGGAAAAAGCCTCTTCTGTCATTTCTGATGCAGCATGTAACGTCAGGTTAGACAGGCAACTTTGGAAGCTAAGTCACCTCATATCTTGTATCCTCAGATCATCGCAATGAATTATGATAGTCTGGTAAGTCCTCCAGGTACCAATTACCACATTTCCCAGTGCAGTTCTTGTACCAGGAGAAATGTTTGAACTGAACGACCCAGCTCCAGAGATGGAGACACCACCATGGACTTCAATGGGTTTTAAATATTTACTATACTTACTGCCAAACAGCTCCATTTTATTTGCCCTTTTTACATATCCAGGTTCAAAACACTGAATTTTTAATACATTTGCTGGGCTGACGATCAGCTGTTTCCGCTGAAAGTATTTATCAACCATGACATTATCTATTAACTTTCTTTTCATAAGTTAAATAGATTGGGCTCCTACTTGTTCACTGCAAGACATATTTCTAAAAAATGTGCAATTATTCTCCTAGGTAATACCTTGTTTCTCATTTCAAGCTACTCCATTTAACACATCACTCATAGACAGAAACCATCTGAACAAACTATAGCCTTTTAGAAAAGGTGAAGTTGCAGAGACCCGTGCCTTTCCATTCTGTAGGCAGCAAGATTTTTTGCAGTCTTCTGTACTCATAGTCAAGCTTACCCACACTTCCCTACTTCTGACAATACAGAAGGATACCAGAAGGATTTGTTCTTTGCAACCCGGCATAATAAGGATATCCTATGATTCTATGGTTACAAAAAGGTTTATCAGTCCTTGCAGTTGCATTTCTTTTGGCCCCTGGGAAGAAAATGTGTCTGCTCTTCAGCATCTGGCTCCAAGATGCAATTTCTATGCCCGGCCTCACAATCCCAAATAAAAGTTGAGAATCCAAATGTCACGTGGGCCATATAACCAGCTGCATCAAGCTGATGGCTTAACATTTTTCCCTGCAACTTTGAAACAGAAAAGCGGGACATTCTGTGACTCACATACACAGTCAGTCAGAGGCAAACAAGCACATCTGATGACAGTTGTTGGTGGCAGTGATGGTGACAGACAGCTCTGAGAACTCATGTTAACACCAATGCAGCTGCCACACACAAGGAGTGACAGACAAATTTCTAAGAACATATAATCTTATTTAGAAAATGTAGCTAACATGAATCAAGGTGAACAGAATGCCTTTATATTAGCAGTGCCACAACTGTCAGCAGCAGCTTGTTAACAATGAATTGATTAAGATCCAGTTTTCTAATGGTTGATGGGTTGTAAAACTAATAAGGATGACCTAGCTTTTGTATCTGTTCTGAAGCTTATCTTCAAAACAGTACTAGAGATGTTAAAGAAATCTAAGAACCTAGCACACCCATGCAAAATTCATGAATATAGCTGCTTATTAATAGGCACTTCTGAATGTATTTGATATTCAAATATCAATATTCAAAATGCATTATACCTCTGTGGTGAAACCACAGGCAATTACAGGTGACAGAATAAGTCCGCAGATCATTTATACACAGCAGATCATCTTTCATACCTCACAAGAGTTTATATCTGAGTTAACATAGCTACCTATGTATAGAAAAGCAGCCATCCAAATTAGGTCAAGCTGTGCAGCTGTAATACCGACGTAGCAGGCAGTATGCTGCTGGCATTACAGTGCAGCCAACACTGTTCTTCACAATGAAAGCAGACAATTTCTTCTATTTCTGATTGTTTAGTTTCAAGAAATTTTCAGCTTTATTTTTATTTCTGTAACTCAAATCAATCCCCAGATAAAAGATGTCAAGATGGTTTACTGAGATGTCTTTATCAGCACATAAACTATCACACAATTACTATGCATGGTAACGCAGCAGGCACAAACGGTGCATACGTTGTCTAGGGAAATCTGTACCCCACCATCCATCACCATGCTCCATAAAAGGCAAGAAAACAGTAGTATTGCCTCTTACACCTCAAGAACAATTATCTTTGGGTTTTCATACCAGAACTTTCCCTAGGAATAGGGTTCAGGTCTAGGGAGAAGCATATGAGAAAACACGACACCATGCTTGGCTGCGTATTTCAGAAAAATATCTGTGGGACAGTTACGTAGCCTCACAGTGTACTGCAGCCACTATCACAGGATTAAGTCATCACAAGGCATCTCAGTTTGCAGCCACACTGAACAACCCTTTCAGGAAGGAACAAGTTGAAAGTGACCCACTCCTTCCCCACTCACAACACACCCCAGCTAAAAGTGATCTAAACGACACCACGTTAACCTGGAGACTGTTGTTAGCATGGTTCAATGTATTTTCTCCATGGAAAACTGAAATAAAAAGGAGTTTTCCCACCTAATTTAAATGAAACATTCTAAGCACTAACAGCCACTTTATCCACTTATAAAGTTCTCCATGTCCTTGAATATATTTTATATACAAAATACTGCTTTGGGCATCCATTACCATAGCAGGTAACTGAAATTTTCTTCCACGTGAAACTACATCTCACCTCCAGGACACTCCTACCTATTCATGTGAGCAGCAGAAGCCAAGTACTGCTGCAATAACAAAGTACTAATTTCACCTAGAAAGTAATGGCTCATTCTAAGTGTTTCCACTCCCATCTGCCCATCAGCTCCATTTTTCTTCCCTGCATGTTTGAGATATAACAAGAAATGAATAGGGAGGGGCTTATTAACAGTATTAGTGGGGATCTAGCCAATTTACTCAGCAAGGACTACCCAGCTCCTGAATAACCTTGTTTGGCGTTGCAAACTTTACTTGACATAGCTGTAAGAATCTTGGCTTCACTTGGATGATTTTAATTCATCCCTCCTTTCATTCTCCTTCCCAGTCATTACATGTCCTGCTAAAGCAAAGTTCTTAACAAGTTCAAAACTACTTCAAGTACAAACAACTATAGGAGTGGGATAATTTTTATTGAACTCTGAGATGATCAATTGCAAAGTACAGCAATAAAATCCAGAACTGGAGCATTTAGTAACAGGCCAAAATGCAGAATTGATTTTCATCATCATAAGAGTTTGACTTGCAGCTTCTGCAGGACACTTAAAGCTTTACAATTTCCCTTTAATCAGCAGAACTGCCCATTCCCTCCCCAACACACACTTTAGCTTTCAACTGCAGTGACTTCATGATTTCTGAAAAGTAAGGCACTACAGTGTCCTTTCAGAGCAGTTACAGATTATCACAGCACTTGCTGTGATGTTCAAGATTGTCCATGACAAAAAAAAAATGCAACTGGTGATAGGAAAATGTATATCCCATGATTAATAATTATCACCACTGTTAACAAAATGCCAATTGCATTCTAGGTGATCTACTCTTAGACTCCAAAGAGGAAGCCTACAGTATTCAGTGCAGAATTTAGAGTCCTCAATTAGCAAAACTTTTTTCTCTGGTCTGAAAAATGTCATTAAAGCTCATTTTTTTAAGCTAGAGAAAGGATTTTAACCATTCTCTAAAAACTGTTACGTTCTCATAAATGAAAATTTCCTTCTCAAAGGCACTTGATGAAAACCTCCGCATTTATAGTTTTGGAATAGGAGTGGCAGCCACTGCAATGCTTTCAATTGCACATTCATCAGTGCCACGACGGATTCTGAAGTAACCATCTTCTCCCCATGAGGTGCCCCAACTGTTCTTGACAATCCAGAACTTCTCACCACTTTTTGGGTCTTTACCATAGCCTACCAGCAAGACAGCATGATTGGTCAGTTCAAAAGGGTTGAAGTTATCCTTCAGCCCAGTGTGATGGTAGACTCCCTCTTTATAAAACATGAAATCATTATAAACTTCAAAGGCAACAGCCATTGGCCCACTCAGAACAAGCTCAAGTTTCATCAGGGCTTCATTGCAGGCTCCATAGAAACCACCAACATAGTGGTACTCAGAAGTGTAGTAGTGATAACAGCTGCGCTTGAACAAGCATGGAGAATCTTGAGCTGTGTAAGGGAAGCAGTCCTCTTCCACCACACCAAAGTCTTGGACATACTTCCCAGCAATGAGGTATGGAAAGCCACCATCACAACCTAAATAAGAAATGTCTGGTTATTCCCTTGGAAAGTTATTTGATATGGAATATGTTCCCACTCAAATGTTGGAATACTTTCAGATTACAGTAGTGAAGACAAGTTGTAGTGCCTCCAATTATTCTAATATTCCGGTTAGCTATAGCTTGCTTTTTAAATGACACACAAGAAAATTCAGAGCACAGTGGGAACTGTATTGGGAACATTCTAATACATGGACCACCTCCTCAACGATATGCTCCTGACATCAAGAACAGCAGCTGATTATATGCTACAAAAAAAAAGCAACCTGCTACAGCATGGGTACTCTCCTCTGAAAATTTAAAGTCTTAGTCATTGCTTTTGCTCATCTCCCCCTCCCCATATGTTCCTTTTCTCTCTGAATATGCTTTCAGGACACTTGGTTCCTTTCTTTCTAGGCATGCCTTGCAACTTAGATATATTTTCAGCCCAACTCCTTAGTTTGGCCAGGAGGATGGAGACTACTTACAAATCCAGTAACATCCTTAGTATGGAGTCCACCTACTCCTAGTCCAGTGCCACTCCCAATAGCAAAGTGGGCTGACATCTCCAGTATATTCTTAACTATCTTTCAGAAAAATAAGAAGTACTGTAATGTGTAGTTTGCCAGATTATTCTAACAACAGAACAAAATCATGTGCGAGAGGAAGGTGTGTAAGTTTTGAATGTACTTCTGCAGTATCATTATTACAGGAAGTTAACTTCATGTACACCAGTGTACTTACCCTGAGAATACTGGCTGCAAGACACAACCTGTTGGGGACTGAAGACTGGCTTCTGAGTGTTGTTTGTGAGAATACGTATTCTTGCTTCCAGCATGCCCATGGAGGCAAATGCATAACAGCTGCCACATGAGGCTAAGGAAAGGAATAAAAAACAAACAAAAAAATACCACAAAACAACATGAGCAGTCAGTCATATAAACAAGGTGAGTCACCTGCATTCAGGTACCAGTATGACTATACCGCACTGACAGGAGTTAAAAACCTGACAGACCAACATAGTGAATGTAAGCTGAACACTAACAGATCAAGAACTTTAAACATACGTTTTTTTCTTTTAGGCTTGTAAGCAGTTTTGTTCTAAACAGCTTTAGCAACTGTTTTTGTTTTTTAAACACCAAATTATTCAAGAATAAGAGACTATATCCTACTCTTCAGGATTTTTCAGCAGTTATTTAACATCCATGCTATTCACCCTGAATGAATCTAGAGGGACCATATTATAGTAGAGAAGCCTCACAACCTACTGCCTCAGGCTATAACCCTTTAAGGAGCACTGATGGACAGTGAACTATTTTAAGTGAACACTGACAAACCTTTCTAGACTATTTCAACCTATCAGTGTATTTTATGCTGTAATCTCTCTTCTGTTAAAATCTTCCACCTCTAGAACCACCCCCAGAATAACCCACTTTGAACAGTCTAGTGGTATAAAGGTTTGATACTGTATATTCATCCCAGTTCCCTTTATTTCCCTAAGGACATCTAATTGTACCCTGGATTTTCCAAGGCACTTAAATTTCCCTTCTGTTGCCAGGCAAAGAGCTAAGTCTCCTACTTTTGGAACAAAATTTAGTAATGCTTCTAGTTTTAGGCCTCTTCACTCCCTAGGAAATTTCTGTAACACATTGAAAACCTCTAGAAGTAGAATGATATGCATCACAGGGAAGGACAATTACTTGGATGAGGTCCTATTTTATCTGATTGTCACCACGGTGCCCAATTTCCCTTTGTTTCCTGACAGTAGGGAAGTCAAGAATTGCAGAGCTATGAAAAGGAGGGAGAGTTAAGGAACAAAAAGTAGTTTTTCTTGAACTGTGTAGGTGTGTAAAAACAGAGCTATAACAAAAGCAAGACTTGGTGAAATTGCACCTTCACTGAACTAGATGCATCTCTGAAGGGGCAAAATCAGACTGGAGAAGAATGTTTTTTGCCCAGCAGGGCTAGCTGAAGCAGTGAAATGTGCCATTGTACAGTCACAGCATCCAAGAAGGGCCATGCTACAGAAAACTTTGTTGTGTTTTTGACATATAATCAATGCAATCACTTCAATCTGAAATCTGCTGGGGTGGTTGTTACATATAAAAAGATATATAATACTTTTTTTTTTTTAAACTCTGATCATAAGGCTATTTGTGCAGTTCTTTATGTGTGAAGCACACTAGCAGCAGGGAGTCAACTTCACAGCTGCTTTTCCTGAGGCTTTCTAGAAATTCTCTCCTCCAGACACAATCAAAGCATCAGCCAAATGAGATGCGACTTGCTCTGTAGAAAAAGGCTGATAGACGTTGAGGAATAATGAGGGAACACAGCATCTAAGGAACTATCAGCTGACCAGACTTCCCACTCATTGTTATTTGCAAGAAAAAAAAAAAGCTTGCATAAGTTGGTGGAAATTGGAATTGCATGGTAAGGCTAACAAAATATTTAGGTTTCTCTTCTGTCCAATAAATTTGGTAACAAGCAATGGCAGGGCTGTCTTCAGGATGATCAACATCTTGGCTGAAAGATGCCATTACTGCTCTGTAAGCTGGCTCTAAGTATTGCCATCAGACAGTCATAATTGCATGAAGCCTGCCATGTCTCAAAGCATCATACTATGAACAAAAATATATTTTAGTTCCTGTTCAATTCACAAGCTTATTTTAAGTCCTTAGATAAAAAGTGACTTCACAAACATGTGACATCTGAGACACCACAATCTTTTAATTCATACAATTCTCTCTGCATCTTCCAGACAACATGCTTCCTACTGCTTACAGCCTTCATCGTGTCATGTTCTAATTAGTCACCTAATAACCATTTCAAATCAAGAGCTCAGTGCCTCAGAAAAATCACACAATCTACGAACTTAATTGGTGGGTAGTTTTTTCTGTTGTTGGGTGTTTTTTTGTTTGTTTGCTCTCTGAAAACCTGAAGGCTAGAATTCTTATTTAATAGAGCAAAGTGCATATTCCACAGACATTTAATATACTCAGCATGGTTTCTAAGATTACAGAAAAAAAATACAAGCACTTTTGTTACTGGAAGTAGCATAACATTCTCATTTAAAGAAACCCTGAAGCAACACAAAGGGAAAAGAGCTTCAGACTGAGTGTTCCTCAGTTTGGAAAGTTAAACAGCTTTTGGGACATTTGCAGTCCACATCATGAGAAAATACAGGACTGTATCATTTCCTATTACCATCCTTCAGCAATGTAATGTGACAGCCTGTGATCTAGAACTCCCACAAGACTTTCTATGCTTTTTTCTACCAGGAATCTAGCAGGCAGAATTTGGCAGAACTAAATTGTAGATGTAGATCCAGTTATGTAAGTAACCCTTTCCCTCTCCAGCACACAAACACATTTTGCTCTTCGAAGTTGCTGTTAATTATCCAGTTGCAGGCGGAAATTTGTTTTCTACTAGAAGAGGGAAGGCATGCATTAACTGAATGCATATCTGGCTTTCAATAAGTCCCTATTTAATTGGGAAACAGAAAGAGTATCTCACATCACAATGCCTATGGAACAGGACACTGTCTATGTATATGCTTACACCTATTTTGAGCGCATGGTACACTATGCTCACACCTATTTTGAGCGCATGGTACACTGCATGTAATCTGTCATATACATACTTTTCACAGCAAACAATATCTCATCTTGCAAGTAACTACTTAAGCAACTGCTGAAGTTCACAAACTTTTAAGATTTCAGGGCAGTACAGTTTTTGTAAGTTATTAATTAATGCTGCATGATAATGTTGCATGATAATTTGCCATCAGCATGAATTAGGAAAAGAATTTAGTGCACATCAGTTCTGTCAGCACGCAGAAAACCATGACTGAGATTATTCACTCAAAGCTTGGCAGCTGGCTTTTTTGCAGGGCACTATGGCTGTTGGCTTTTACTTCAGCAAAAGACACTGCTAAGATAACAGCACCACCATAACTACAACATTCTATTTTGGCAGTGCTGTCAGCCGGGATTCCACAAAGTTTCCACAGGTTAGTCATAGTAAAGATGCAATCTATCAACTGCAAGACACTATGCAAGTAAGACAAAACCTTGTTAACAGCAAACTACAGAGTACATCAAAGGAGATTTAGTGTATTTCAGATATATGTATATATTTATTTATTTACTTATTTTACCTTGATTCCTAACAGGGCTGACATAATTAACACCATTCACATTTCTCCAGTCCCAGGATTCTGGTAAGTTTGAAACTTTTTTGAGTAACTCAGGTGTTAGAGGAGCAGGCTTTGGTCTAAAGAGAAGAAAACACTTTTAAGTAACATATAACGCTAAGTAAGGAAACAACACGTAACATTCAGTTGTCACTTTCCATCCTTTTTCCTCATAGTTTCACACCAAACAATTTGAAATAGCCTCCATCTACACTGATTAAGTGTCAATCTCAAAAGATTAGTTTCGACAGGATAAAAGACCTACTCAGATCCCTCCCAAAGGGAACTGTATTATGAAGTATCTACAAGCAGATTAGTTGAAGTACTTGCCCTAACCAGAGGTGCAAACCCTCAGCAACTGTAGAAATACTCCCATCCAAATGAATTTTTACATTTTATGACATTCTTCCAAAAAAAAAAACAAAAAAAACCCATACAATTGCCACAGCTTGGAAAGGATCAGTAGCCCTCCACTCACAGCAGTATCAGAATAGAAATAGAAGAATTAAAAGGAGAAGCAGCCATCAAGAAACAAAACTACCTGAAAAATTCAGTTTTTCACATTAATGATGTAATAGAGGACCATATATTCATTCTTATTGCCAGTCTGTCATGTGACCTGCAAGACCCTAAATATACTCTTGGTGACTTCACTGAAACTCCACTCCAATTATGGAAGATCCTGCCTGCAGACAAGACAGGTCGCCATAGTAACCAAGGACTTCCCCTAGAAAATCTTCATCCATGTTTAATAACGTAATGCACTTCCCAGCTTTTTAATTGCAGTGATGAACTAGCAGAACCAGGAAGACAGCCATGCAGAGGCTGACAGCAATGGCAAGCAAGCAGCTGATGGTTGCAGTGTCACACACCTGTCTATCCAAGACTATTCCTTCTTCTCTGCATGTAGGAGTTCACCAGAAAGTTATTGGGCAAGGGGAGGTGACTCCATTTAAAGGGAGGTGACTCCACTTGTCTCAGCTGCTCAAGAAAGTACGTGTTATGAATTGTTATTCAAATGGACAAGAAAGTTGGCATCCCATGAAAGCAAGATGTTTAGTGTTTCAAGCCCTCTACGTTTTTATCCAAAATCCAGATAGGAAGAGTGAGCATAAAGATGAACACATTCTTTACAGCAGTAGGTATAGCTGTTTGGTTGTTGGCAAACCAAAAGGCTGTAGTACCGTGAAGTCCTGGAATAGAGACCCCCAGCTCTTCTTGTTAGTTCTTCCAGAGAAAAATTCTCATATTCCTCATATCTTGTTGCTCTCCAGGACTTCTGGTAAGTATTGATAGCATTTACAAAGTCAAAGTTGTGCACAAAGCGTCTGCTAGAAAGCCTGCAATCAAGAAACAAAACAGTATAATGAAAAAAAAAAGGACTGGGATTGAAATATTTAATTTGGTAAATGTTTTTACGTGGAGAAGGCTGTAGTTCTGGAAGAGCCGCCTGTCAAGCAGAAATGAGGAGTTACGCAATTATATGATCAAGACAAGGCTTCTGAAATTTGAGACAGCCCATAACTCACTCAATGCAATCATCTCAGTCAGCTCAGTTCTAAAACTGGGTTTAAACAGAAAATGTAGGAAGACATAGACTGTAGGAGCATGTGCGATGTGACGGGCACAACCTTCTGTCTTAGTACACTCAAGGTTTATTTGAACATTATCACTGGCATTAACTCTATCTCCAGTCACAAAATTGAACCATGCTGAATGAACCTGCTGAAACCTGAAGCACAATTGCCAAATGTTTCACCTAGCAAAATATTTGTTGCTTACCCTCCTCCAAGTTTCTGGAGAGGTAGCTGGTTCACGTGAATGTCTGAGGCAGATGAAGAAACCTTCTGTCCAGTGAAGCAAGCCCAATTGTGGCCAAGTACATCATGCACCCATCCTGGCAGAGTCTCATTACAGTAGCTGGTTACATTCTGGCCTTCTTTTTTATACTGTGAAGAGATTACATTTGTACTGAATACACACATTTGTTAGCATAGCAATAGTCCCTACCCACCCAGGTGCTGCTTCTGTTTCAGACAAAGTGGCCAAACATTCTAGATCAACCCATTTATGCTTAATTTCAGAAGAAAGCATCAAGTAAACACTAAGCAGGTTAATGAAAGCAATCATCATCAACTTGATGAGGGACAGCTGGGCTGTGACACTTACAGCAACAAACCATGTATTACTACTGGTATTAACTATCAATGTAATTCTTTGGGCTGAACAGTTACTTCCTAGCTAAAGTGTAAAAGGCATCTTAATATTTAGCCTTCTTTCCAAGGTTTTTGTGGATTACTGCACCACATATGCAACCACTGAAAAGTAATCCCACACTGTTGCAAATATTAAAAGAAGCCAAGACTCGTGGCAGCATGAAAATCAAATACAGGGAGGACGGCATGTTTCTAATGCAGAGTATGAAGAATTAGTTTCACCTCAGTTATCAAAATGAGATTAAAAAGAAAAAAAAAAAAAGAGGATGATTCACTGAAGGCAGCTCATTAGAAATTTGGGACTGGGTGAGGAAATTGTTACTAATAACTCAAGTACCAATTCCTAACAGATTCACTGAAATTTTCTGCATGACATGGTTTACAACAAGCATTGTAAGCTTGCATGAAAAATTCCTGTTAGCAGGAAGGGGAAGTCTTTTTATACTCATCTTCTAAGGTGCAAGTTTTGCATTAAGTTACACAGGAGACTGAAAATTTGTACTACAAAAAGCTTGACTCTTCCAACCACAGATTACTTCAACAGAATACAAGTTCCCTAATGCAAGAACACGTCATTAAGTCCCATCCAACAGTTTCAATGTACAACTGTACATGAATTTTGTAACTGTGTTTCAACAGAATGGTGCTCATAGGCTCTTCACTGAAAAAAGCAGTGACTTGCTGCTATATAGTAATGCCTCTAAACAGATTTAAACCAGACTAAGCACAATCACCCTGTTTGAGTACTGGTTTTGCTGGTAAAAACAGCTTACTTAAATTCTGCAGGCTTTTAATTTCCCTAACAGGTAAGAATGAAAGGATAGAAACCTTACTGGACACAGCACTACAGCACACCCAGGCTGCTACCCCATCCCCTTTTACAGCTACTGCTGCCAATGTTCAGCCCATAAGCCTACTCAAATTCAAGCAGGATTGCCACCTACATTAAGCATGATGAAGAAATGAGAGTTTGCCCTCCATTTCTTATAAAATTTACAAGCATGCCTACGGGCTATAACATCAGGAGTACACTTCAGGTTGGAATAGGACAGCAGACACCTTACTGTGCAAATAAACAAAAATTGAGACTATCAGAACAAAGTGCTACATTGCTACCTGATATAAAATGCAAGCAGATGTAAACTACATCTGCATTTCCTTGGCTCCAAAGAACATTCTGCAATTTAGAGATACAGTCACATTTACACTCTGGGAAAACAGCAGAAGCATCTTGCTGGTAAGCTAGTCCAGCTAATGACTTAGAAACAAACTTTCAAATGATTTGCACAATTAAATAGCACTAGCAACTCTACTATTTAGATTTCAGCAACAGAGTAAAAACATTCAGACTTTTTTTTTGCAACATCCTGAAATTTAAACCTTAATTACTGCCACTTGTCTAGCTTGGTTATTTCCGCAATTGTTGGGAAATGGGAGAAAAATCCTGCGAGAGGAAAACGTCACCAAGTGAGCCTGGAAGAGCTTAGTATATATAGTTTGAAAAAGCTTACTTGTATAGTGAAATATTTTGTAATCTGTTTTTTTTCCAGCTGAAACAACACTGACACTTCAATACGAAAAGATAAACCTCTCATTTTTGTTGATGTTTTGGGTTTGTTTTCTGTTTTTTTTTTTGTTTCCTGCTAGAATACAACTCAAAAATTTGAAGTAGTATCACTTTGTCTAAGGGGCAAACTGTACAATTTTTAGGAGACTGTCTCTCTCCAATGTACTAGCCTTAACAATAAGCAAATACTACAAGAAACGTGAAATAAGCAAAACAGTAAGTTCTAATTTTCCTTTTAGCTCACTCTAGCTTTTCATGCTGTGTTACTATAAGCACTTAAAACAAAAGACACTTTAAAGTCCTGTAAGAACTCTGGAGGCATTCAGAAGACATATTATCCAGCAAAAGAAGATCACAGAATCACTTAGGTTGGAAAAGAACTTCAAGATCATCAAGTCCAACCACGCCCTAACTACCCTAACACCTCTCTGCTAAATCACGTCCATTAGCAAGATGCTAAAGCTTCTGTCAGAAGTCAGTACAGCTACCCCACATCCAAGTTTAGTACAGTAATCTCATCCAAACCACTCCTGTGTAGTAAGTCCTTTGTCCACAGACCCCAGGTAGAACAACAAATACCTTGTAAAGTCAGTGAGATCTCAGAATAACTCAGAAGGGCTCAGTAAGTCACTGGAACAAGACTACTAAAAGAAACCTAAATGAAACATGCATTTTCAATGAACAAGCTGCATCTATATCCTCTTAGTACAGTAGCACAGCTAGAGAAACACTTTAGACAAAATATCATAATTGCTTTTAGTAATTAGAAGTTTATTTTTTCCTTAATGTTGAAGAATTACACTGAAAGTTCAGCTAGCATCAACTGAGCCCCTATGCTTGAAATACATATACTGGCTGAAATACAGCTATTCATTTGTATGAAACACAGATGTTCAGCTCTGCTGAATGGCTGAATGAGGAAAGTGCTAAAATCATAGATCAACCAGGATAGTTTATCAGTTCTGTCATGATAACAGAGTTTTAGCCAAGTAACTGCAGTGAAACTGAAGTTCATGAGCAGATCGTAAACGATGAATACTTTCCTGACAAGCACAAACTCTAAGCCATGACAGAAGACATGCAAGGCTTTCTGGTGTGGCTACTCTTGCAGAAAAGCCTAAGTCTGAGGATCAAATGAGACCAACTTTAGAGCATTTTTTAATGTAATAATCGTAACTACATCAGTATTTGAAAGAGAAAAATTGCCCAATTCGTTGAGATGCTAGGATAAACAATTTAGCTCTTCCAAAATGACTCATCAGCATGAAATCTTTCTTTTGGAAATCACTACCACAATTGCTCCATGAAAAAAGCAAAGAATATCAATCTGAAATCATATGGTAAATCCAGAACAGTATGTTAATTGTGAACTTCAGGGAGAAATAAGAAATTTTATGAAGTAGTAAAAGCAATAGGCAATTACAGAACTAATATTTTAATACAGAGTATCGTCTTGCTATAAAGCAAGAGTGTCAGTAAGCTGACACTTTCCTTTCCATGAATTCCAAAGGCACTTTGCCTATTATCATTTACCACATCCTAAAAAGCAGTCAAAGCTAAGCAATCCTGTAAGAGGTAGCCTTCCACAATTTCCTTTTCCTCCATTTCCAGGCAGTCCTTTCCCATTAGCATTCTATTTCAGCCCTTTTTACTAGATTATGACCAACTCTAAGTAAATGAATTCCCCTATGCTGAAATAACTTTCAGGAGCAAATGGTATGAGTATTTTAAACAATAAGCAGCCATTCCCCAAAAAAAGAAGTGTGGATCATACTGAGTATATTATTTTCCCCTAGAAGCTTTACAGTAGACAGATGCAAACTGCAGTTGATAGAGACACATTTTCAGTTTTTATCAGGACTAAATATTTTTTATTTCTATTTCATAATGATTGGAATAATTATTGATTTAAAGTAGACAGATGTCACAAAAGTTGAAGTTCTTCCTTACAAACAGCCTGACCAAGTTCCCACAGACAATTGTGAAACAGTAGTTTCGTGATGGACAGTATTACAAATTCTTGCCCAACAAAGTCAATGAGTTGTTTGCAAAACAAAAAAACAAACAAACAAGAGAAAAAAAATATTTGCTAAGCACTGTGATATTTCCTCACGCTTTTCAGTGATCTGTGGTTTCTTTTACAGCAATAACATGAATAAAATATTATACAGAAGGTAACCAACTTGAATTCTTATTTTCTCTAACTTTTAAGAAAATAAGCCTTTAATTTAAGCACATCTTTCTGATGGAATCCTTACTACTACACAATGGTCCAAACTAGCTCACTATGTCTGAAGAGCAAAAGCAATTGCAAAACTATTAATGAGTCCATTTATTTACAAATGGATTTCATGGCCATGAAATACAAGCTATTGTGCCTTGCTACTGCTCAGGCACATTTGACTCACTCTGTTTTTTGAGCAGCATGTTAAATCAGATGACCTCCTCAAGTTCCCTATAAGCAAGTTTTTTCAATAATAACTTTATCACACAATATCCTGAGCTGGAAGGGACTCGCAAAGGTCACTGAGGCCAACACCCGGCTCCCACACGGTGTCCTGAGACAGATAATATCAAGGAGTGCTGTTCAAACATTCACTGAACAATGAGAGACTTGGGACCATCATCACTCTCCTGATTAGCTTGTTCAGGACTCAACCTCCACCTCCAATATCCAGCCTGAACATTGCCTGATACAGCTTCATGCCATTCCCTACAGCATTCTATCACTAGCCACCAGAGATAAAAAAAGAAAAAAAAATAAAATAAAATCAACACTGCTTGGCTTCCTCTCATAAGGAACTCACAGACAGCAATGAGGTCACCTAGCAGCTTGTTGTAAGCTCAACAAACCAGCTAGCCACTCCTAAATCATGATTTCTAGCATTTTCAGGACCTTTAGGTCCTGCTCTCTTTTGGGCACATTCTAGTATTTTTGGTATAATGTTTAACAATACTCCTGCCTATCAAAGCACTTACGCTTCCATAAGCACAGACAAAAATATCAGATCAGTACTTAGCTGTCAGTTGGTGTAGTTATCTTCCAGAAAGATATTTCACAATTCAAAGCCTTCACAGACTTAAGGCTGCCTTCAAGTTGGTGCCAGACAGCTCTTTATTCTGGAGCAGGTTGTTGTTTCTGTGATTAAGTTCTTCACAACTACTTTGATACTACCTCTGCATTTCAGGGTAAAGTATCAGCCTAATGATTCCCAGCTTGTTAGCTCGTTAGCTCAAATGTCCTTCTCCTATGTTGTCCTTGGTGTACTTACCTACATCTGCTGAATTCCACTTGCTAGAGATGACACAAAGCCTTAGTTTGGGTACAATACTACAACATAGGGCAGTCCACTACCCTCACAGAAGCAGTAATTCCTAATTTTTGAGGTGGGCACTCGCACCTAGCGAATCTTGCAGCAACATTCCCACCTGAAATGTTTCAGAATCCATTTTACCCTCTTCTACTCCTCACAGTCAGCAGTTTTTATTGTATCGCCTACCAAGCCTATGAGGCATATGCACTGTGGTAATTTAGTGCCCCTGTTTTGAGACCATAAGAGCATCTCAAACTCTCTCTCTCAAACTTTGCTCTTGCTCATGTATAAAATCCTGATTTATGCAGAAGCATTTGTACCATAAAAAGTTCCTTTAAAAAAAACACAAACAATATCACTGTCAATCTTTTAAAAGCTACACTGTCCTTTCCTTTTACCATAAGCGGACTCCTGTAGCCATGGAGGATGTTACAGCTCAGCCAGATCCTCATTTATCACTTCAGATAGGACTAGAGTCCTCCTGGAAGAGAAGATTGCTCACTTTTCTTAACAGGTAACACTGGCTTCAAAATAGCTGCTCCCAGGAAGTTGATTTGAAACAAAAGTCATTTCTTTATCATTCTTACCGGCAGCCCACAGAGGTTCTAGGATGCTAGGACAAGGCCTGAGTGTTTATTATTGACTCATCTAAAACCAAACAAGACCACAACTTAAGAAGTGAAAAAGAAATGCATCCACCCCTCCTGCTGAGGACTGCACTCAGTTTCCAAGCAGTCCTGCTGCACAGAACCTCCATCTCCTAAATAGACAAGTCATCCCACAGAGTGTTTGAAGCCACCCTTCAGATTTGTAATGCCACTCATCGGCTAAACAACAGAGTGCCTCACAGCAACTCGGTCTTCTGCCTGCCCTTACTGACAGTACTGTTCTCAACTTGATCTGAAGTCAGAGCAACTGAAGAATTAAAAAGAAAAACCTAAACAGAAAAAAAAAAACAAAAGAAAACAACTCAAGGAGTAGGAAGGTTCCTTACAGATTTAAGGCTTGCTCTGGTATTAAAGCTCTTAGAAATCCTTCAGCTGGGAGAATAGATGACCTTTCTAAAGTGAACAGGGCATATTTCACGCATCTGAGAAGATCTTTAAGGAAAGATAAAAGCAATTATGTCTGATATTTCACTTGAGCGCAAAACGTCAGAAAGAAAACTGAAACAACTCTTTTTTCTAAGCCACAGGGAGAGTCAGTTTCACGAAGGTTTTCAACAACTGCTGTAAGCATATCCAGAAGCAAAAGCAGCAGCACTGTTAATAGATTTTTCAAATAATGCTACTTCTCTCCTCCCCCTACCCAGCAAATAACAACCATTTTTTGTTTTGTTTTTAATGCAAGAACACAGCCATTTGCCTGATTATCCAGGCAAAAGTGAAGAAAACCAAGCGCTATCACTGCTCTACTGTGGCACTCAGTGTGAGTGAGTGAGGAGAAGCTCAAGTACAGGCCATTACAGCAATACTCAGTGATGCAGAACACAAGTTAACTCACCTTAAAAAATGCAAACCACTTGTAATTGTTTAGCACAACTTCAAAGCCTTGATTGTAAATCAAAGTGAAGAAACCAAAATTGCCCAGGCTATCCTGGGCCACATCTAATTTCTGAAGATTCACAAGCATCGTTTTTTCCACAGGTCCTGCAAAAACAATTGTAAAGACAACACTGAAGTTTAAAAATGAGTAGAAAGCATATCATTTATTTTACTAAAAAAAATCTGAACAACACTCACTGAATAAAGCCTCCCGCAAAAAAGACATCAAATAAATACAGCATAGGGACCTCACTTCCCTAACAGTGCATCTACATGCTCATTTTTCCAACATCAGACAACAGTACCACGTTTAATTAGCCACAACAGCAGTACCAAAAAACTGCTGCAGGAAAACACCAACTTATTTAAACACAACTTGTTACACAACTCAGACACTGTGTTTAGTGACAAATCTTCCCCTTCAACATCTAATTTCAGATGATGGCCACCACACCACCTCACAGTAATTACAGGATCACGAAGGTTGGAAAAGGCCACTAAGATCACCTAGTGCAACCTCAATCCCCACCATGCCCACTAACGTGTCCCTCAATGCCACATCTCCACATCTTTTGAATACCTCCAGTGACAGTGACTCCACCACCATCCTGAGCAGCTTGTGCCAATGCCTCACCACTCTTTCTGAGAATAATTTTGTCCTAATACCTAACCTGAACCTCCCTGGCAAAACTTAAGGCCTTTATCTCTCATCCTATCACTGTTACCTCGGAGAAGAGGTAACCTTGCCAACAGACTCCTTTCAGGGAGTTGTAGAGACTATGATCTCCCCTGACTAATAAGATCTCTTCTCCACACTAAACAATCCCAATTTCCTCAGCTGTTCCTTTTAAGATTTGTGCTCCAGACCTCTTGCAGTTTCATTGCTCTTCTCCAGACATGCTCCAGGGCCTCGATGCCTTTCCTGTAGTGAGGGATCCAGAACTGAACACAGCACTCGAGCTGTAGCCTTACCAGTGCCAGGTACAGTGGGTTGACAGTATCCCTGCTCTTGCTGGCTGCACTATTTCTGACACAAGCCAGGATGCCAACAGCCTTCTTGGTCACACCGCTGGTTTGCATTCAGCCAGCTGTCCATGAACACCCCCAATGCTCCGAACCCCACCAGTACCAACTTCACCTCCCATGCTCCTACCTGCTGCCTGCCTGGTCTTATCGATCAATCACAGACAGCTTAGATGCTTTGTGTTAAGTACTACTCAAGTAACAGTCAAACAATAATCAAGTAATAACTCGTAATAGTGAGCTATTATCTCCCCCTCTGGAGAAATGCTGTTTTTGCCTCCTGAGGATATCAAGCAAGCTCTCAGCCAGGTAGAACCCCAGAGAGCAACACCACGTTTCATTGCTGCATGAGGCTGAGCTCAGGCAGACAACTGAAACCATGAAGAAAGAAGAAGTGAGGCAGCACGACGCACTGGCTCTATTAAAAGACCCAGCAGAACCCAAATCGAAAATACACCCAGAAGAAGAGAAAACAACTGAAGGGCAGTAACAGGGCTGCCGACTACGGTCACCCAGAGAGCTGTATCTCACACAGAGAGCTGTGTCTCACACAGAGAGCCAACACACAGCGCACAGCCACATGCTTCCTGCCCGCCGGCTTCAGTTGCCCTGCACCGAGCAGCAGCAGCAGCAGCAGCCGCCCCCCCCCCCCCGCTTCTCCCCGCAGCTCACGGGGACGCCCGCACCACCCGAGGAAAGGGCGCAGGACGGGACCGGCTCTCACCCGCCTGCGAGCAGTTGCCGTGGCGGCCGCCAGCCCGCCAGACGCGGAGCTCCCATGCGCCCAGCAGGTCGGCGTAGGAGCAGTTGGCCGGCGTGTCGGCCCGAAGCCCCGCGGGCAACGTCGTTAGCAGCACCGCCGCCACCACGGCCTGCAACACGAAAGCCGCCATGACGCCGTACCGCTCCCAACCCCCCCTCCACCCCCTGCCGCCGTTGCAATAAGCCCTGCGGCCTCGCCGCTTCCACGCCCCCGGGCCAAGGGCTGGGCCCGCCCCGGAGCGGTGGCGGTGCGCAGGGAGAGGCTGTGCGCTTGCACCCTGGGCTGCGCTGCGTGGGTTCGGCCAGCCCTACATAAGCGTTTCCTCCTCGTCTGAAAGCATCTCCCGCCCTAAAAGGCGGCCTGCTCTCTAAAGGCGGTTCTCCTTCACAGAAAAGCGTCTCCTTCTTAAAGGACAGCCCGCCCTGCACAGTGCACCTCCCTCACTGAAGGACATCACCCTGCAGGATATTATACCGTTGCATATAGGTTGGAAAAGGCCACTGAGATCATCGTAATCAACCACCAGCCCACCCCCACCGTGCCCGCTGTTGGGAATATCCAAATAATGTTCCAGGATGGTATCTCTGATAAAGCGGATTTTATTTGCAATTGCAGTGGTGGGCCTCCTGCAAGCAGGAGAGCACCCAGAAAGCAGAGTTACATCTTTTATTCCCTATCCCCCGACGCTTATCTCTTTCTCCCCTAGTTCCTCATTGGCTGAGTACTTTAGGTTCACAATCTTCTTGACGCTTCACTAAACATGGAAGCACTGGACAAACATAAATTTTTGCTGCAGAAGCGTAAATCTGTGGTTAATTAATTAACTTAGTCCACAGCTGATCATTATTCTGTGGATATCTGCTTGTCTTTCTTTCTACAGAGATAAGTTCTGGAGAAAGATGGGAGTATCCTGGTACCTGCCTGGCACATCCCAACCTTCTCACAGAATGAGGCAGTTCAGCCTTGTATAGAGGCCCTAACTTCTTTGATGTTTGCTAAATCTGTCTTTCTTTTCCTGGGAGTTTCTTATGCTCACAGAATAACTCTACAATATGTTTTCTAATCCCTAACACTATGCTTGCATTGGTTGGAACATCTAACAATTATTACAGTTTTGCAAGAAAGAATTAATAGCATAATTCAGTAATAATGTTTCTAAAAGATGTTGTTAACATATCTAGTATTTTACTTCTTAGATCAACTATTTCTAAGCATAAGTTACAGAATTCAAATGCATTATGTTCCACTTCTTCAACCCAATTGCTCTTTTTAATACCAAATGCAGAAACAACATTCCATTCCCACACCACTAGCCCATGTCTCTCAGTGCCGCATCTCCACAGTTTGTGAATGCTTCCATGTTCTGCTATCCAACCCGAACCTCCTCAGAGCACCTGAAGTCTATATCATTCTCTTCAGAAAGGAGTCCCCCTGCCCTAAAGGGCAGCCAATTTCAGGGTGGATATTAGGAAAAAAATATGCCCAGAAAGAGTGGTGAGGCACTGGCACAGGCTGCCCAGGGAGGTGGTGCTGTTGCCATCTCTGGAGGCATTCAAGAAATGTGGAGATGTGGCCCTGATGGTTAGTGGGCATGGTAGGGATGGATTGAGGTTGGACTAGGTTTTCTTAGAGGTCTTTTCCAAACTTAATGGTTGGAAATTGGTTGGAATTGGTTGGAATTCTATGAGTTCCCCAATGAATTCTCTATCTAGCTTCCCTGGCAGTATCCTCCCTCCAAAGGGCATCCTCCTCTGTAAAGGGCAGTGCTGTCTCCTAAGCCCCTGCCTCAAAACTCAAGCCAAGGCCTCTGCATTCAGAGAAGTCTCCTGCAAAGAGGATCTGGTTTCTGGTTTACTTAACCAAGTGCCACTTAGCTGTGGAGGACGAGGTTTGTCCAGCACATATTTTAGCTGCACAAAGTGACTTAGGGTTTCCACAACAGTTGCACCCCACTTCCAGGGAACCACATGGTGCCAGTGTTGCATGGGGTGTGGGACCTCAAAAACCTGTGACAGTAAACCTCAGCCCATAGTCTGCAAAAGTCTAGGAAATTCCCCCAGAAGGTGGAAGCCTTAATGAGGTACAGGTTCAACAACTGAACTGTTTGCACTGCATGAGTGTTATTGAGGTGTTTCCCTGCGCTGTGAGTGTAGCTGAGTACAGCACAGTTCAAGGCTAAGTATGCGTGGGGAGGGGGTGCTTGTTTCACTGTCTCTCCAGATTTAAAAAGTGCATGCTTTTACATCTTGGAAGTTATGTATATAGTAAAAAAAGCTATAATACTCACTGATGAGTAAATATACCTTTGTTAGAAACAGTTATATATAAAGAACCCTTTCAGGGGAAAAAGAAATACCTAAATTTGCTGTGAAAGCTATGTACTAGCTTAACTTTGGATATAAATTTAAAGCAGAATTATTGAACTAGTGTAGCTGGTTTAAATCTCCATATAGAGCCTCTATATTATCACTGATTTTGACAGTTTAGTTTTAACTAAATTCCAAGCTAAACTATGTTTAAACTAGAAGTGTTCTTTTTTATTCTTTTCTTTTTTTTCTTTTTTTTTTCCTTTTAATAATGGTTTAAATCAGAAATTCCAGCTTGTCAGTCTTACCTCTGTGCTGAGGAAGATCATGAAGCAGATCCTCCTGGAAGCTATCCTAAGGCACATGGAAGATAGGGAGGCGATAAGGAAGAACTAGCCTACCTTCACGAAGAGCAAGTGATGTACAACCAACCTGGTGGCCTTCTATGATGATAATAACTGCATCAGTGGATAAGGGAAGAATTACTGATGTCATCCATAAAAGCTTTGACATGGTACTCCGTAACATTCTTCTCTCCAAATTAGAAAGATATGGATTTGATGGGTGGACTGTTCAGAGGATGTGGAGCTGGCTGGGAGTCCATACTCAGTGAGTGGTGATCAAGGGTGCATTGACTTAGTAGGAAAAGGAGAATTTCTTCTGTGTTGCAGGCAAGAAAACAAATGTTTCACTTCATTTACATTTTACTGGCTAATAATATTGTTACAGATCTTAAAAAAGTAACTCCCTTGAATTTGTTTTTTACATTCCTCTGTACTTGCTGTATGTGCCTTGCCATTCCTGATGAAGGCTAACTAAAAAGAGGTGGCTGTACTTGTCTGTCCTTTCTTCACCAAAAAGATTTTTTTTAGCTCTGCATGCTTCCAAAAAACAAAAAACAAACAACAACAACAAAAAAAACAACCAACAGTTCCCAGTAACCTTAGGAAAACTCTGCTACTGTTCTTCACATTTCAAATGCAGGAACAGAAAACGTGCATGGTATTCTCACATTATCCCTGCAATGCTAACTGGATGATCCCGTCCCTTTGCATTTGAACGGTGATTTGGGCCTTAGTTTCCAACTGCAGGTTTCCACTGTGCAAATGCTGGTTTCACTTTAAGTGCTTTGGAGTCCCAATAGATTGTCGCATGTAGAAGTATATTTTATATAATGTTGCAAAATTGTCACTGAAACCTGACAGAAGTGGCTTAAATTCATCCTGGCCCATTGGGTTTGCCGTGATTCTGCTCTTCAGCTGTAGTTTATTTTTCCTTCTTGGACAAGATAAAAACTCAGTGTGCTTTGTCTCTGCTAGTAATTCAGAGAATTACTATAATTCCATGGAGAAACCCCTCCCCTGCTAACAAGAATGGACATACCTCTGGTTTTGACAGTGAATTATAGCCCTGAATTAGCACCATTGCATGTGTCAGACACACAAGACATTTTCTGTGTTTGGTTAACAGGCTTGTGCTTTGTGTTACACTCCAGTAGCTGTTACCTGCTGTCTTGAAAGAGAAATGTTATCAAATCTATTGGAAGGTGTCTCTACTGGAGAAGTGTTATAAAATGGAGTTTGAGGGCAAAGTCAAAAAAGGCCAAGCTAACGGAGTCCTGCAAAGTGAAGGGTTTCCTTGGGAAGGAAAAAGTAAAACTAAGAAATAAAAATAAATAAAAAATTAAAACCCTGCAGAAGAAACAACAACAACCAAAAACAAACAAAGGAAACAACAGTGAATATCTCTCTACTGGACTAGTGAGCTCATCAAAGGAACCAGCACTCACCAAGCTAGCTCAGGAGAGCCAGTAGTGATTGTACAGGAAAAAAGGGAGATTTTCCTTCAGTGACAACAAATGCTGTCACATTTCCTAGAATTTCCTAGACTTTTGCAGGCTATGGGCTGAAGTTTACTGTCACAGATTTTTGAGGTCCCACACCCCATGTGGGACCAACAGTGGCACCGTGTGGTTTCCTGAAAGTGGGGTTCAACTGTTGTGGAAACCCTGAGTCACTTTGTGCAGCTAAAATATGTGCTGGACACCGTATACTAAATGCTTGTAATCAGAATTTTGGCAGTAATGCCAATAAAACATTTATTTCTAGCCAGTCCCAGTGCTGGCCACTCTGACCAGTCACTGACTGTACAAGTGGAAGATTTGTGTGATCGTATGGTAAAGTGATATAAGGAAGCAATCTGCCTGACAATAATCCTTGAAGCACAAGCCCCAGGTGTGGTTGTTATTCAGTCAGGTCAGTTCCTCACTTTGGGGATCATGACCTGAGTGGTAATGAGCCATCCACAACTTTAAAGGAGAGAACATGAAGATTATGTGTGTGGAGTGCTTCACAAAAAGCTGCTGTTAGGCAGAACTGAACTGAAAAAGGATCCATGTGCAACAAAAGCCTGTCCACTTATTGCAACTGTATTTATCTAATTAAAAAATGATATCTTGCCTGCCCTGCTGCTCTTTTCTTAGGGTATCATCAACTCTACTGCCACTTAAGATGGTAGCACAATGTAACAGAACAAGTTGTAAAAAATACAGAAATAAAACATAACGTGAGAATGGGGACTGCCTGTTCTTCTGTCTGTTTTGGAAAGATGCAAGAATAAAAGCATTTCTGTGGTCCTGTGTAGGCTTTGATATTAACTCCTTACTAAGGCAGGTGTTTCTGTTCTGCAGATGGTTCTCTGCAAGAGCAATGTCCTAATTACGCACTGATAAAAATGAAGATCTGTACTCAAAGACATATTTTTCAGAGCATTAATTCATACATGATCATTATCTCTCACTATAAAATGTGACCTTTACCTTTTTTTTTTATTTTATTGCAGTGTACTTGAGCCAGCTTAGTAGTGTATGCTTTTATGCATGATTGAACTAATCCTGTTTACAGTGAAACTACAAAGTCTTGCTTCTGGATTTTTTTTTTTTTTTTTTTTGATTCAGTAGCTAATGGATAATCATTTATTGCACCTTTCAACCTGCTTTTTTTGAGGGAAGACATGTACTAACTGGAAAAACTCAGTTGCTAGCAATTATGGAAATTAGATTTATGAACAGAGTTAACAGAGCTGTGTATGTGAGGGTTGTGGAGAGGACTCATCAGGTCCTGTGTGCACTAGCAATGTTTGCAGATTACTACCACGTCCACTTTGTTGCGCTAGTTACTTAAATTACATGCTCTATGTAGTTATCTAAATTGTGCACACTTTGAAGTTAGCTCTGTCTTCTATCCTGATGGACAGCACTGTGCCTAGGAGGTCTAAATTCATGGCTGAAACTTGTAGCTGGTAGGTAGAGAAATACGTTTTTTCATAAATTTTGCTGCTTTGAGTTTGTGACTTGTTTTGATATAGGAATTAATAATAAAACTAAAGCAGTGTGAAAGGACTCTATTTAAATAATTCCTTTGAGAAACATCCACTCAACTTCCTCCAACCCGTTTTATTTTCTTTATTGTCTCTGGTGGTAAAAAAGGTACTAATGTGCAACCAGTATCAATAAATAATACTAATCATGTAAATAATAATGTTAGGGTAGGAATGTAACAGTATGTGGGTCTGTGGTTTTGTATTTGCATGGGTTCTCTTGGTACATCACTCCTTCCTTCACATTGTAGCAGGTCTTTTCTCACAAGGACAGCAACATATCTGTCTGCAGTGCAGAGGAAAATGATACAGCGAAATTTAAAGAACAAACAAACAAACAAAAAAATACCTGTAAAAAGGATGGGAGAAGAAGAGGAATAGGAAAATATCTTTCTCTTGGATCGGTTCACTGAGTTGATCCTTAAGGTAACAGCAGAGTGATTGTGTTGGTCCACCTGAAAGGCCATCTTGATAAAATGGAATGACTGGAGCTGAGGGAAAAGAATTGTTCACCAGGATTGCTGCTGAAGCATCTGAAGGATGTCAGTGCATGATTTTTTGCCTGCAGTACACTTCAAGGGTGAAAATCATAGTGGAATCTGATCCCTTAAGTCAAATATAAATATCACCTCTACGTTTGTTTGGCTTTTGTCCACTGTTGACTTCTTTTTTTCCTGCCAACTTTTTTTCTGAAAGATGATACACAGAATACTTGACTAAGTAGCCTGTTTGAGTGCGTGCACATGTGCATGTGTGTACATAAATAAATATCTCATGTTCCTGGGAAATCATGTCCTGATTTAACAGTTGTTAGATTAGCTCTACTGTTTAGGAAGTTAGGAAATGTGAGTACAATCTTACTCAGAATGTATTGCTTTGGTTATTGCGATGATTATTAAAATAACAGTGCTAATTCTGTGTTGAGTAAAACAGCATTAAAATATCCAATTTATATTTCAATTAGGGCAGAATAGCAGGAAATATTACTATAATTAAAAGCAACGTGAAAATCCCAGTATCTTCAAAACTACTAGGATCTCAGTAAGTTTTAATGTAAAGAACCCCATTTTTAAAGTCTTCTTTCTTTTAGATATTTAAATCTTTAGGCTATTACAGCATATCAAAACATCAAGGAGGTGTCAGTTGGGTGATTGAGTCCAGACTGGGGCTGCCACTCCCAGGAGATACAGCCAAGTAGCTGAGAGCCCTGAAACATCTCCCCAAGGCATGGCAAGGAAGCAGTGGAAGATGTAATCTGGTACTGAGTGGATGGTAGCTAGAGAGCCCTCCAGACTTGTGAATCAGTGAAAAAAGGTGAAGAAGATCATAAAATTAAAGTGACCTTCTCAGAGATGCCCTCACTGAAGAGAAATGACGTTTTTCAGAACCATCACTTATCAGATATAAACAGCTTTTCTGCCAGAATGCCAGATGCATATGAACTCATTAACCTTCAAAGGGTTCTACAAACATAAAATAATTAATTATCTATGCGTCTCTGTAGGTAAACAGTATTATTCTCAATGTGCAGAACTGGAGAAAAAAAGAGAAATTAAATTAATCTAGAGTGTTCTGAATTGTTATTCTAGTTGTCATAATGTGTGGGGTCAGGTGGGAAAATGGATGGCCATGAAATGTAGAGATCCTGACAGCAATACAGCTGTGTCAAATAAAGAAATAATAACCCTCAAAGAAATCCATGATATTTAGGCTTGCCAGTCACCTTTCAAATCAGTAAATGCTTAAAATGCTCACACATTTCACTTGCCTAATGTTTGCTTGCAGTTCGATGTTTTAATCTTTAGCTGGTGTAACTGTAGGCTGTCAGTGCAATGCACAATCTTACTCTGCCTCTTCATTTATCCTCCAGACCCACTGGCTGCATCTGTGGCTTTCCAGGAAACAGAAACTGGGAAGCCACAAGTGAACAAGGTGATCAGACAAAAGAACTCAACACATCTTCCACAAAAGGAGTATTCTTTTCCATTGCATCTGTTCAACGTACTGTGCTAACCTGTGGCCTGATGAACAGTTGCTTGGTGGTAGTCAGGAACTGCAGAAGAGGAATGGCAGCATTTTAGCACTGCAGTCACAGCAGTGCATTTGTTGCAGTTCTCAACTGCACTCCACAATAATACTAGTTAATTTGTGATTTAACCCACTTCTCTCAGGCTTCTGGCACATTTTCTTATTCTGAGATGTGAGTCAGCAATTTGCTAAAAGTACTGGTTTGCACCAAGCTCTATCTACTTCAGACCAAAAAAAATGCTAACTCATTGCTGTCTTGAGTTTAGGTACATGTCCCAACTGTGAAGGGAAAAATTCCGTTGTTCAATAAGTAAATAAATAAATCCAATTCTCTATCAAATGCGTTCCTATTTGAGAAAGAATGAAAAACAAAAAGACTTTTGCAATTAGAAGTGCTAAACAGATATCCTTTCTATTACTGCTACCTGCATCCTGACCAACCCTGCTGAGTTTTAAAACAAGGCTCCATAAGTTGAACACACATTTAAAAGTGTGTGGTGTGGCCTCATAGCCAACCATCAGCTAAATGCATTCTGTACCAAAGAACCATGTGCATATGCCAAATATTCATTATTGCTTTTCTACCTAGAGTTTTGAAAACAAATACTGGATATAAATAAATATATATCTTTCTTTTTTCTCTGTTCTTCCTTCCCTTTTTACTCCTAGCTGCCTTGTACATTCTACAACTGATGCATTTTAAATGTGTCAGCAGCTTGTCAGTTGATAGCACTTTTCCTGAAATGCTGCCAGCCCTAAACGTTCCATTTTTCCATCAAACCTGAAGGGTGTTTGGAAAAAAAGTATGTCTTTTCCAAAATAACTCTTTAATTGCCTTCCTGTTTATCACCACCTTCAGTATTTAATGAAAAAGTACTCTGTCCCGAACTCTTTTACCTTGTTTTATATATGAAATTAAAAAGCTTTTTATCTGAAGCTTTTTCTCAGCTCATTTGAGACATAGATGCAATCAGACTTCAATCCAAATTGCTGGTTTTGCAAATGCACTTTGGTTGTCTCCCTTTGAAGAAGATAAAGAAGTTTGTTATCACCTCTGACACTTAGCCTTGTACTGGGGCTATTGTGAAATAGAGGGCATGCCACTGCTTGTATTAATGCAGGGGGGAGAGGACAGGAGGGATGAAGAAATGGTAACCTGAAGCCAAATGGCTGCAGGCAGAGCCGTAGATGGGCACATACTGGCCAGGTCAAGAGTCACTTCAGACATCCAAAGTTGTATCCTGGCCTGGAATCAGCTGGGTTATCCCAAAGAGGGGGGAAACAAGGTAGTTCTAGAGTAAAGCATTATATGATGTTCATATGGCCCATACTGAGCTTTGTGGACCAAGGGAACATCTCCAGTGCTATAGTTCTTAATATGAAATATGAAGAGTAAGGAGTGTTATTTAGGCTCCTTTTTTCAATTGCCTTAGGAGGAGCCTCTCTTTTCTCTTGCCACTGTTTCCAACAGTGGGATCCTAAGGAAAGTATAGGCTGGCATATTTTAAATTACCTTTTTTCTGAGTGATGTTAAACTAGGAAAATAACAGCTCTGGGCTATTCATTTCTTTCATGCAATACTCTGATCTTTCTTTAAAGAGCCCAAAGCTTCTCTTCAGAGGAAATCTTAACCGTTAGCGTTGGCTTTAATAGAATGAATTGAGTGTCAAAATCTGCTGTTCCTGTTTTATTCTACAAAGCCACTGAGTTTACTGTCTTGAGTCTGTCTCATCTTTTTACTTTTAGGTGTGAATATATTTGAGAAACTTGTAGCAAGTCATTCAGTTCATATTCATTCATCTAAGAAAAGAAAAAAGGAAAAATCCCCATCATTTTCAAATGTAACTTCCATAATACAGCTAATGAGAGCATTATATTCAAGATGCTTAAAGAAATTTGCTCCTATTTTGTAAACCATGCCAGTTCTCTGACACTGTTGCAGATACCTTCGAAATATCAGCACAGGAATACATAAAATTTTTGCACACCATCCACATGCTTTGACATCTTCCAAATGCAAAATTACAAGAATGAGTTGTCTTGTGATACTTCGAGTTGGAACACTGGTGCTGTGCAGTGTGAGATAACTAACAGGAAGAAAAGGTGTTCTGCTCTGAGTGAAGTTGTCATAAATACAAAATATAGCAGCAAAGCACAAAAAGCCTGCTTTTTTTTTTTTTTTTTTTTTTTTTTAAATTAGCAGAGTTCTCTGGAGGATTGGGGCACAATGCAGTAACGATGGACAGGGCGGATGCTCAGCAGCTGCAGAATCTGAGTCTCTTTTGCAACTCATGTCAGATAAGTGACTAAGTTCATACGGGTGAACATTCAATACATGTTGCAAGATTGGTGCAATAAAACACAAGATATATGTTCACATCTCTGCATTACAGCAGTTATGTCTTAATCACCACAAAGCAGATGTACTGCCCACACTGAACTAGACCTCTTCATTTTTTTGCATTTGCTTTTTATAGAAACAGAGGCAAAAATTATGTGTTTTTTTTTAAAGTAATTTTGTCAGTAGTTGAAGTCACATGTCACAGCACCATCTGGGCTTTCAGCTACCATCTCCATTTCTTCTTCCTCTTCTGTACAGTACATTTTGATTTCTGGTTGTTTATTTTTTTCACTTCTCTCTCTCTCTTTTTTTTTTTTTGCTGTTCTTTTTTCATTTCTGCTTTGATTCTCCTCTGCATGTTCCCTCTTGCAAACAATTTTTACTTTATTGAAAACAATATCAGACCTATTACAGAGCTGCAGGGCTCTCTTGCATTAACCTTAGGGTTGCCTCAGACCACTTTGAGTAACAAGCTGGGGGCTGGTTCCTCAATATATTTTTCTGCACGCTTTTATTGCCTCTGGTTATTGTCTTGTCTGGTGCCAGAATAATAAGAGGGGGACACAGTACAAGGGGGTTGAAATTGTTTCTTTCTTTTGTTTTCGTATAGAACCTACCCCAGTGGGTGTTCTAAAACTCGTAGGTAATGTTATAATATAAATAATGCATTATTTTTAAAAGAAAAAAAAAATGAGTTTATTGGTTAACATCATGAAAGACTGCAAATGCCAAAGTGGGAAAAAGAGGCTTCTGTAATGCTGAAAAAAAAGCCCACATTTTCTAGACCATTTATCCCTTCAGACCTAATTATGTTTGTAGTGACAGTGCTCCTGTGTTGATCCATAATCAATCGTAGAATGATTTCTGTGGAAGGAACCATGAGGATCATCAAGTTCCAACCCCACTGACACATGCAGGTTTGCCAGCCACGAGATAGGTACAAGAACAAGTTACCAGGGGCCTCATACAACCTGGCCTTAGACACCTCCAGGGAAAGGGCATCCACAACCTCCCTGGGCAGCCTGTGTGTTCCAGCACATGACCACTTTCTCAATAAAAAACTTCGCCTGACATCCAATCTAAATCTCCCTTTCTTTAGTTTAAAACCATTGTCCTATAAAGGACTGTGTAAGGGTTGTTTAGTCTGAAAAGAGGAGGATCAAGGGAGACCTCAGTGCACTCTACAACTTCCTGAAGGGAAGTTGTGATGAGGAGGGGTTTGGCCTCTTTTCCCAGGAAACAAACAGGACCCAGGGAAATGGCCAGAAGTTGCATCAGAGGAGATATATATTTTATATATAAGAAAGAACTTTTTTCTCTCAGAGAGTGGTCAGGCACTGGAATGGCTGCCCAGGGACGTGGTGGAGTTGCCATCCCTGGCAGTGTTCAAGAGGCGTATGGATGAGGAGCTATGAGATCTGGTTTAGTGCTTGTGGTAGCAATGGTAATGGGAGGACAGTTGGACTAGATGATCTTGTAGGTCCTTTCCAACTTTGTGATTCTATGATTCTATAGTTATCTACCCGTGTAAAAAGTTGATTTATTTCATGTTTATAAACTCTCTTTAATGTTGTAAGGCTGCAATGGGGTCTCCCCACAGTTTTCTCTTTCCCAGGCTGAACAAGGCCAGTTCTTTCAGCCTATCTTCATTAGAGAGGTGTTCTACGCTCTGATCATCTTTGTGGACCTCTTCTGTACGCTCTCAAAAAGCTCCACATCTGTCCTGTGTTGGGGATCCCGTACTTGGAACCGTACTCCAGTTGGGACCCAAGAAAGCAGAATAGAGTGTAAAATCACCTCCCTCACCCTGCAAGTCATCCTTCTTCTGGTAGATGATCAATACAAAAAGACTTTGCATGGCCTCATGTAGTGGAAACTCTTCAATGTCATAGAGTCATTGAATGGCTTAGGTTGGAACGGACCTTAAAGATGAGCCATTTCCAAGCCCCTGCCAATGGGATGGTTGCCCCCCAACAGATTGGGCTGCCCAGGGCCCCATCCAACATGGCTTTAATAACCTCCAGGGATGGGGCATCTGCACCTTCTCTGATCTGCCTGTGCCAAGACCTCATTAACCCCTGAGTCAAGCATTTCTTCCTAACTTCTTGCCTGAATTAACCCCTTTTAGTTTATAATCATTCCAGTTTCTCTTGTCATTGTTAGATAGTGTAAAAAGTCAACACCCTCCTGTTTATAAGCTCCCTTCAAGTATAAATGTAGAACTTGAACTCTGAGTGCACATGCTTGATTTGTCAAGTTGCTCAGTACATACTGTGAGGAATAAAGGAATGCTGCTTTCTAGCACCCCATTAGACTTAGTGAGTTTTCTTCCTGTATTTTTGAATGACAGTACAACATCTAAATGTTTCTCAAACACTTACAGGGACAGTGACTCAACCACTTCCCTGAGCAGCCTGTTCCGGTGCCTGATCACTCTTTTAGAAAGGTAATTTTTCATAATGTCCAACTTGAATCTCCCCTGGTGCAACTTGAGGCCATTCCTTCTAGTTCTATCACTGCTTAGGCAGAAGAGGCTGACCCCCACCTCACCACAACCTTCTTTCAGGTATTTGTAGAGAGTGATAAGGCCATCCCTGAGCCTCCTCTTCTCCAGACTGAACAATTCCAGTTCCCTCAGCTTTCCCTTGGTAGTCAAATTCAAGACAATGGCTAGAAGTTCACAGACATCAGATGCAATGTAACCCTTCAAATAATGAAAAGCTTGATAGGCTGTATTTTAGAATCTGACATTAGAAGCTTTTTTGGGGTTTAACTCCTGTTTGCCTACAAGGCTGCAGTGATTTGACACCACACTTTATGGACCAGATAATTAAAAGGACATTCAATCTCTGCTCACAAATTGTGTATGTGCAAAGAAGCACCCGTTTGTTCAACTTTTGTTCACTAACTCAGAGCACTGTTATAAGGATTCATGTATACTTTTTTCAGCAGTGGCCCAAAGCCCCTGCCATTTGTCTGAAATCTCTTTCTAGGGAAGCACAGAAAACAAGGAGAGTTTATGCCCCTATTCTCACCCTTTCTTAGATATATAAGATAACAGGTAAGTAAGCAAAGGCTTACTCAGTTTTCCACTTCAGCACCAATGCCAGCTGGAGAGAAGAGAAGGCTCTGTGGAGAACTCATTTACTACCTTCCAATACTTAAAGGAAGCTTACTAATGTGAGGGAAATCAATTTTTTACACCAGTAGATAGTGCTGGGACAAAGGAACCATTTTAGTTTTAGATTAGATGTTAGGGAAGTTTTTCACTGAGAGGGTGGTGAGGCCCTGGCAAAGGCTGCCCAGAGAAGCTGTGGATGTCCTATCCCTGAAGGTGTTCAAGGCCAGGCTGGATGGGGCCCTGGGCAGCCTGATCTAGTGCCTGATTTAGTGGTTGGCAACCCCGCTTATGGCAGTGAGGTTGGAACTAGATGATCTTTGAGGTCTTTTCAAACCCAAGACATTCTGTGATTCTGTAATTGTTTGTATAGAAAGGAAAGTTTCTACAGCAGGTCTCTTCAGGAGCAGGAGACAAAGCTCATGTTCCTGAGCAAGGACACATCAGGCTTTACTGAACAACACTTGGGAATTTCTAACCCTGGCAAAAGGAATCCAAAGCCTGTAGGACTGTGGCATTTTTCAGATTGGGAAGGAATTCAGACATCTGTTATCCAACCTCCTAGCCAATGCAGAATCAGCTATGAATGAAGTCAGGTTGCTCTGAACTTTGTGTAGTTGGATCTTGAAAACATGTAAGAATGCCCTATCCTACTCACAGTGAGCTAAATTTCCTTATGTCTGTTTCTGATTTAACCAACAGATAGGTCAGCACCACATAGTCACAGGGAGACTCTGAGTGCTAGATGAAACCATAAGGTGTAGCTGCAAACAAATGCAGCAAATAATGCTTGCTTTATTTAGAACTGCAGTTATTTATCCTATAACCATGGTACAGGCACAAGCTGGATGCAGAAACAGACTGTGAGAGATCTTGTGAGCTTTAAACTGTTCTGAAGTGGCCAAAGGACATGGAAAAGCAATCAGCCCTCCTTCCACAGAGCACCGCAAGCATGTGCATCCTATGTGCAGATCTCAATCTGATGCTAGGAATAGTTGTGAGGACACCACAAATCCCTGCCATACCCCTGCCAGCTGCTGCCTTCTGGGCTGACTCCTTCTCTCAAGGTTCACCAGAAATATTGTGGATGTCAAGAGAGCAAAAACTTGCATGGTTGGTACAGAACCTTTCACTTCCTGGTACATGGTGTCAGCCTGGTGGGATTAGTGTATGTGTGATACCTCCTTGCTCCGTGGGTGGAGGGACCATTGCAAGATCCACACTCCCATCATTTTCTGTGTGACAGTGAGTGCTGTCAGCTTTGTGTGTTGGAGAAAGGAGAGCCCAAACCTCCATGTGACACAGCCACAAGAGAAAGAAAGAAAGAAACCTTGGCTGGGAGGTTTGAGCAGAGGTTATTAACCACAGTGAATGTGCAGCAGTTTTGCAAGCAGCAGTTTTGCAAGCAACATCTAGCTCTCCTTCAGCTCTGGAGCACTTCTCTTCTGTGAGAAGTTTCTTCCCCCCTATGGGGGAAGAAACAAAGTCACAGAATCACAGAATCACAGAATTGGATGGGTTGGAAGAGACCGCAAGAGATCATCAAGTCCAAATCCCATGCCCAAGCAGTTCCCAACAATAGGTTGCACAGGTAGGTGTTCAGATGGGTCTTGAATATCTTCATAGAAGGAGACTCCAGAGCCTCTCTGGGCAACATGTTCCAGTGCTCCATCACCTGTATTGTAAAAAATTCTGCATGTTAGTGTGGAACTTCTTATGTTCAAGTCTTAGCCCATTACTTGTTGCTTGCTATGCAACACCGAGAAGAACCTGGATTATTCTTTTGCCTCTCACCTCCCATTAGATATTTAGGTATTCTTAAGTCCCTACCTGCTTTCTCCAAAAGCTTATCTGTATGAATATAAGTACTCACATACTGCTGTGTACTCCATTTTATAAAAACGTATGGCACTCTGCCCAAAGAGATGTCAAGCAAATGTCAAGTGATCATATCATTTCTTTGCTAACCTTCAGAAGAAGCCAGAAGAGTTTGCCCTCTTCTTTTCCATTGTGAAGTACCCATTCATTCATCGCTCTTCACGCTTATTTCTTTGCTACTTGTTTCTCTGCCTTCTGAGTTCACAACCTCTCCCACTTACATCCTGTCCTCTTCAGGGCAATTACCTCCCTGCCCATGGAAGAACTCAGTGCAGACAGACTCTGTAGCAATGAGTCTGTTTCAGAGTATGTAAGGATCAAATCATCTTTTAAATTGGAGGTTAACTGAGATTCCCAAGAATACAGTATGTGTGAAATAGTAGAATATTTAAGCAGTCAGGATTGTTTTACAATCTCTGATTGCTTCTTGCTTAGCAGGAAGGATTTGTTAATCAATAGCATTAAAACCTAAAATCCGTGAAAAATGGTTACCCTAGCACTTGCCTTCATTTCCATTTTGATGTTCTGAACATAAGAGAACAAGTAATTTGTTAACCAGCTAGACATATGTTGCTTAAGCAAGAGCCTGTCTAGAAAAACAATGAACTTCCTAGGAAGTAGCTTTGAAATATATTTAATGTGTGTCATCAAGGAGGACGATAAATTCAGTTTTTACTTATCTATTTCCAAGCCAATGGCTTTATTCTGAGTTTTGTTTCCAAGGAAGTATGAAAAAGTACAACCAGAAGAAACAGAAATTTATTGTGAATTAACTCTTTTACTGCTGATCACCTATAATTTTGCTGACTCTTAGCTTATGGTGGAGATCTCAAGATCATGGAGGGGTTGCACATTCTGCTTAGCTTGCCTGTATACAGAGCTCACTATATTTTTCCAGGGGAGAGCGAAGAGTCAAGGTCTGTGTGATTTTGCAAGGCACCAATTGAGGAAAAACAGGAAATTCCATAAAAGTAAAGCAAGAAAGATCAATAATTTGCTCTTAAAATTAACCTTCAAAGAAATTTGAAGACTGACTATTTGTATCTTGACAGAATCTAGAGGTTGCAAGCAAACTGTTGTGTCTGGGTGCCTTCTCACCTAAAAAAGATATTTGAGACAACTAATGGGTAGGAGAAAAAAATGAAAAATATTTAGGTCATGGTTCTGACAGGTTTCACTGGCTTTGGTGTGTTTGTGTTGTAGCTAAGTGAACAGGGCAGAGCATGCACTATACATATTATGGATGGCAAGCTGGGCATAATCCAGCAGTGTGCCCTCACAACCAGAAAGCCAATTGTCTCCTGGCCTGCACCAAAAGCAGTGTGGTCAGCAGGGTGAGGGTGGTGATCCTACTTCTCTGCTCTATGCTGTGAGACCTCACCTGGAGTACTGTGTCCAGATGTGAAGACCTCAGTACAGGAAAGACATGGAGCTGTTGGAGTGCATCCAGAGGAGGGCAACAAAAATGATCCAAGGGATGGAACACCCCTTCTATGAGGACAGGCTGAGAGATCTGGGAATGTTTAGCCTGGAGAAGAGAAGGCTGCGGGAAGACCTGAGAGAGACCTTTCAGTATCTAAAGGGGAGCTGCAGGAAAGAAGGGATCAAACTCTGTAGCAAGTCTGTTGTGACAGGACAAGGGGAAATGGTTTCAAACTAGAATAGGGGAGATTTGGAGTGGCTGCAAGGAAGTTTTTCGTGACAACGATGATGAGACATTGGAATAGGCTGCCCGGATAGGTTGTGGATGCCCCATCCCTAAGACATTCAAAGTGAGGATGGATGGATGGGGCTCTGAGCTGTACATGTCTCTGTTCACTGCAGGGAAGTTGGACTAGATGGCCTTTAAGGGTCCCTTCCAATTCAAATTATTCTATCTATTCCACCAATTCAAATGATTTTATGGCTTTAAGTTGCGACAGGGTAAGTGTAGGTTGAATATTAGGAAGCACTTCTTTACAGAAATGGTTGTTAAGCACTCACATAGGCTCCCCAGGGAGGTGGTTGAGTCACCATCCCTGGATGAGTTTAAAAACCATTTGGGTTGGTGCTCAGGGACACGATTTAGTGGAGGGTTGTCAGAGTTAGGGTAGTATGGTTAGATTGTGGTTGGACAAGGTCTTTTCCAACCTGACTGATTCTATGATTCTATCATTCTGTGGTTCTATTTGTTCAGCACATATGCAATGCAGCCTAGCTAGGCCACACCTTGTCCATCAACTCAAGCTGAGATTGGGGTGAGTAACTCCAGGAGAAAAGTTTGCTGTGAGAGTCTGAGAGAATGGCTGTGGGTCTGAGTTCATGAATGCAAATCATGTTGCTCAGACAATCCTACTGCATGTTAAATGTGCAGCTTATCAGCCTTAAATCTTCCAGATAGATGTGAACCCAAGCACGTTTCTATAGATTTAATGTTTAACATACCTCTCCTTCTCAAATAAGAAGTGCCTATAAGAGTTGTGTTCTGTCCTGAGGCAGTCAGTAACAATGCTAGGCATTTTTCTCTCCATTAAAAGCTGTTTTCCAATAACAGAAATGTTTAACTAATATTGGGTGATACTTGAATCCTGAACTCCTGAGTGTTTTAAATAAATAGCAGAGAAGCCCTTTGAGCAGCATACAGATATATATGATCAATGAAGGACCTTCCGGCTGAACTATTCTGTTCTAGTCTAGTCTAGTCTACTCTGTGCTGTTCTGTCAATGGAGAGTTCCCTATGGTTTCTGGTTCTCGAGGAAGTGATGTTCCCCTGTCTGACCTCAGCTGTCCTGTTGCTCTCCACTTCACAAGAAAGCCTGGCACATGCAACTGAAAGAGTACAGTGCTAAGCACTGTTCAAAGGACTCAGGCAAATCAGAGTTCATGGGGTTTAAAACACCATCTTCTGACTGTGGAGAGAGCTGCTGATTAAAGGACTAAGCAACAATTCATTCCATAACACCCACTTGCTTTGTGTTCTCAGCTTGTGCAAAGCAGCTCTCATTACCCAGCAGCTAGGCTGGACAAAGTCTGTAGGTTAACATTAAGTTAACATTTGTGAGGGGTGTGGGTGGAAGCACAGGGGCTTGGAATTGCTTATTGCCACAGAGTAAAAGGTCTCACTATGAAAACTCATTCTGAAAGCCTTTCCATTTTCTTTTATAACACAGAAAAAATAATAATAATAATTCTGAAGCATTATTAATTCTGTGAATTTCTGAATTTAGTTCATGCAATTTTGCCAGAAGGTTTTATGCTCAGACTGAATTTTGGCAGGATGTTTGATCAAAAAAGGGCATAGAGATGCAGTGCTCAAGGAAAAGAATCATGGCTATTTATACTAGATCATCTCAACTCTTTCTAGTGGTACATGAAAGCATGTAATGAACTTCTTCACTGGATTTTTATTTCTCTTTTTAGTGATTCTCCTTCCTCTGGCATGAAGGTTAACAGTGGTCGTTTGTTTTGGTAGTGTTGCTTTATTTTATAAGGAAAACTAGAGAATGCTTTTTGGATAAAAATCTCTTCGTCTGAGTGCTCTGAGATTTTACAGCTCTCAGATATATATTTATATATATATATATTTAGGTGGTTCTGTAGGTAGTCTCATATTTAGGTGGTTCTGTATGGAGACAGGAGATCAGAAATCAGTGATCCTGGTAGGTCCCTTCCAACTCAGGATATTCTATTATTCTAATTCTGTTGCTCAAACGCAGAGGTAAAATGCGACAAAGGTTTGGGGGTACGATGTGCAAGGGATTATTTGTGAAGTTTCCTGTTTCTGTCCTGATGTGTTACCTCCATTCCACATGTGTCGCTGTGCCATGCAGTTAAGTTGTACCAGGGGAGGTCCAAGTTGGATATTTGGAAAAGTTTCTTCTCAGAGGGTGGTAATGCTTTGGAACAGCTCCTCAGGGAACTGGTAGAGTCACCATCTCCGGAGATCTTCAAGAAAAGCATAGATGTCACACTGAGTGAAGTGGTTTTGTGATGGTATTGTGACGGGTTGATGGTTGGGCTACATGACCACAATGGTTTTTCCAACCTTAATGATTCTATGATTCTATGACTTTGCTGATCAAATGTACCATAATCAAACAAAGAGAGAGTCACTTGGATTTTGGAAAATAAGTTAGAGATAAAACCGTGGGGTATTTCTTTCTCCTTTGAAGCGTTCATGCAGTTCTCATTCACAAGTGAAAGCTACACAAACCTGGTAGAGATATGCAAACCTGTCAGAGCACAGCTTCCATGGTAGCTTCATATGATGAGTCTGAGTGCTCCTCCTCTGGTGACAGAGTTGTGCAGGTGACAAGGCTCCTTGAACACAACACGTATTTTCTGTCAGGGCTGTGGTTCTCCTTCTACAGCAGCACCCACTGCTCAGCAGAGGAGTGCCTGGGTGATCTCTGTATCTCGGAGCCCCTGCCACGACTCCAAATTGATTATTCCTATGGATTTTGCATGTAGCAAAATAAAGGATTTTTCTTGTTTAGAGTGATATTATATCCTTATTCAAACCATGGGTGTCTGTGGAAGTACTGTTTTGTAGTGGAGTCACTCAATTTGGACAAATGAGGAAGGGGTTAGTGGAAGAAAGAAGTATGAGCTGATGGCTAAGTCACAGACATCTCCTATGACTACAGACAACTTGCACATAAACAACCAACTTTGCCATCTATGGAGCTGGGCGGTACTTAATCACTTTGATTTGTTAGGGGAGCAATGAGAGTATAGATCAAGTGATGGTGGAGAGGTGCATACAGGTGATCTCTAAAAGAGAAAGAAATGAGGGAATGTGATCTCTTCATGTTGTCAAGTCAAAAAAATTCTCAAAAAAATTGACTTATCAGAGCATAATCATCCTTCTGTCCAGCCCATATGTGCCAGAGCCAAAACATAGCATTTAGACCGAAAGCCAAAGAGCCAAGCTGCATATACCCATGGCACCTCCAGCTGTCAGCTCTGTTCAATGCTATTACTGCATTTTCCTGAGCAGTTACCTATTTGTTTTTCAAGTAACATTCAACTGTTTTCTGACTGTTGTAACATAATAGATAATGAAGTCTATACATTCACCAGTACTTCGTGTACATACACGAGACTAACTTGTGCGCATAAAATATTTCCTGGATTCTGACAACAGCCTTCACACATGCTGATGATCACTGTGGTGTAATAATAGAGACTGGAAAAAGGAGCAAGGGACAAGCTTTAAGCAGGAGGTAAAGAGCATAGGTCGATTAAAGTAGCTTTGCAAAGTCAGTGTTTAGTAATGAGTTGGAAAAAGAGGCAGGGTAATTACAACCATAGAGGAAATATAATAAATAGCTTAGTGTTTCTTTTTCAGATAAATCTGCTGGTTTTTTTTTGTTTGTTTTGTTTTGTTTTTTTGTTTTTTCCAAAAAAAAAAAGAAAGTGACATATGCATCCTACAAACCAGGCATTTAAGGTCAATAGATCTAATTACACCAAATATTACTCCTCAAGTCAAGTGACTCTGAAATAGGAAAAGCAGTTATCTAGACAGCATCCAGGGTTCAGAAGAGATTTCTGAGCTGAGGCATTCAAACCACAGCCTTGTGACTTCAGGAGGGTGATTAACTCCTGATTCACTGTTCTGAGAACAGCAGGCAGCAACCACTTCCTCTTGAAGGGTGCTGATATTGCAGATCATTGCCTTCAGGCAAAAAAGCATGTATTTTAGATGCTTTCTCAGAGATTTTGTGAGTATTCTCTAGTATATCGTGCATCAGCTCTGCTCATATACTGGTACTTACAAACAGGTTTTTTTATCATCAGATGCATAACTTGAAATACTGTATATCCATTCTGGGGAATTCACTACCTGCAATTTTGATGAGGAAGAACCATTAACAAAATGGGGAAATAATCACTTTTCTTTGCCAGTGTATTACTAAGCACGTGGTGAATTGTACAAAGCTTCAAGTCTGTGGGCTTAAATGAGGTACGTAGGTTAGTGTGAAGTGGAGAGGAAACCATCAGACTCAGATCCTGGAGTTTGGAGGTTGTTATTGACTGTAGAAAAGCTCACAGTTGGGCATGTGCCTAACTTGAGTACATAAATTGAGTACTGCTAAATCAGTTATGAGCTGTTTGCTCTTTTTCACTCTGGGTATGCCTCGTAGGCCTTCTCTATTGGGGTCTTTTCTGGGGACAGTCTTTTTTGTTTGGAGTGATCCATAACTTTTAACAAGGGTAGATAATGGCAGCACAAGGGGAAATGGTTTTAAGTTGAAGGAAGGAAGATTTAGGGTGGATGTCAGGGGGAAGTTCTTTACTATGAGTGTGGTGAGATGCTGGAACAGGCTGCTCAGAGAGGTAGTAAATGCTCCATCCTTGGAGGTGTTCAAGGCCAGGTTGGCGTCCTGGGCAGCCTGGTCTAGTATTAAATTTGGAAGTGAGGGGATTGGAGTTTCATGATCCTTGAGGTCCCTTCCAACCCAGGCCATTCTGTGATTCTGTGAGAACAGATAACAGGGGAGAGGAAACCAGCAGTGGAAAGTGCTTCAGCTTGTTTTTGGGAATTCTGTTTTATCAACACAAATGTACTCATTAGGTGCTTAAATATAGGTGAGGCGGATGCAGGATTCACTATTCCATGGGGTTAGATCCTTTATCTAGGTGTAACGTTTGCAATTAGCTCCTTCAGGGAAGTTTTTCTTTTTATGAACTCTACAAATGGTGCTAATAAACACAGGATGCTTCCACCCATCAAACCTATACCAGGAGTTATTCTCAGAGGATTTCAAGGACTTTCTCTTCTAACTGCTACTAAGAAAGTTATTCAAGGTAAAGAAACAACTGCATGGAACAGAAAGCTCTTTAACCACGTGTGTCCAGGGTGGGCAATAGTACCTTCCACTGTGTTGTCAAACCATGAATAGCACAGGTCACCCATGATGACTTTATTTTGTGACTTTGATTCTACTGAACCAGGCAGTAGAACATACTGTACACAGTCATACTTGTGCTGAATCAGCCTGAATGCCTTTGATGGTTGTTTTTTTTTCCCCCACTCAAAGACTTCTGCTACAAAATTAGCCTATCATGATGTGAAGAAAAAACTATGAATCAGTAGAAGAGTTTCCATTCTTTGAAGCCTAAGACTGTGCTGGCTGTCTGGTAATGGGAGTCTCATTGCTGTTTTCACATGACCTGCAACCACAGCTCAAAGAAAGGAAGAACAAAGATGTGACACAGAGTGAAAGAACAGCACCCTTAAAGAATGAGACAAATCCTAATCCATGGTTTTACTGTCAGTTTTTAGGTGATCTTACTGTTCTCTCACATTGCTTTTGTCACCAGTTTCCATCACATGTTTGTCAGTTCCTAATCTTGCTACCAAAAAGGTCAAAGTGCAACTAACATCTTATCTTGTGATGTCAGGCATCTTCATGACTTTGCATTAGACTCTGTCTCATTTCTAAAGATTAAGTTATCTTTTACACTTCTGAGAGGTCCATTTCACACCCTTCTTGTTGACTTTTAAAAAGTTTTCCCCACTTGGTTCATTTATCACGAGTCTGATGCCTGTAAGCTGGTAGTTGTTACTAGACACACTTCAAGTCTTCTGCATTCAGGACCAAAAACCAAATAAACACAAAAAAACACCAAACATTAAAGTGCATAATTCTGAAGAGTGCTCCCAGTTACTTAAACGTAAACATGACATATTCATTGCTGTGTATAAGCAAGTGCAAAACATATATGAAAGACTGAGTTGCAAAGTGTATTGGTGTAGTGAGGTATTATTTTCAGCACTACAGTTCCAGGTGATTGAATTGGCATGAAGGGAGTTTGCAGTGCTTGCCAGACTTCTAGCTCACTCTGCTCACTCTGATCCAGTCTGTCCCAGTATTTTCAGTTGTGGATACCAAGTGAGAACAGAATAGGGTGAGGATGGGGATGGCATCAGAACCTCACCCTGCAGAAGTTGTATTTTTGTGTATGTTTTAGAATCACTTAAAGACCAGATCAAATAAACAAAACAGCGAAATCCTAGAGTTTTGTGGTTCTGTTCCTGTCTCTCCTTCAAGTCTTGCTGTTGCTCCACACTCCCAGATGTAAGATAAGGGAATAATCACTGATTAATTATGCTGCTATGAGGGCTCACAAATTAATTAATTTACAATTAATATGCTTAGCTCACAAGATCTGTTGCCTGAGGTGTGATTTTTTTGCCCTTTCAACTAGAAACCTTTACAATGAACTGAAAAAGAACCAGTAGATGGGCACATAGGCCTAGAATTCATCTACAGATACTGAATAAGAATTTGTCTGTCATGTTTTACAAGAAGTACAGATTTGCCTTCCAGGTCTAGAGATTTGCATTAATATATTTTGCTCCAGAGATAAATGTTCTTGTTTGTCCAGATGACCTAACAATGATGTGAAGACACTGTAGAGAAACCTGTAGTCTCTAGTTACTTTGATTAAAACCTGCCTACTTCAGGGGGTCACATTTTGCTTGGGGAGAAGTGAATTCACAAGCTAGAAGTTTTCCCTAGAGGCAGATCTCCTATTTTGTTGGTTTTTTTTTTTCATGAATTCAGATCAGATTACTCACAGTCATCTTTTATGTTAACTACAAACTCCACATGAAGCATTTTCTATCCAACATGGTTAACATACTGTTACTTTGACTGATGGATTCATTTCACTGCACTCATTTTAAGCTTATGGTTTAAGTCTTTTATTTAAAACAAGTATTAATCAAAAGTTCCATCGTGTAAGCAGCATGAGTACTAAAGTTTTGTACCAAATCATGACTGCAAAGATAGGAATTTGGAGAACATTTTGGGAGGTTGTTTCAAACCTGAAACAGCAATCAAATCTAGATGATAAATCACTTAACTTGAAAAAGTGATGAAGAGAAAATAACTTCTAATTAATGTTTGAACTGATTTATATGATTTATTTGTCCCAAGTACACTTAGAGCTGAATCCTCTGAACATGAGATCACTCATCTATCTAAATTCTCTTCAGAACAAACTAGCCAATGCCTCTTAAGTTATTGAGGATGGGATAGGAATGGATTAAATCAAATCAAGATTTGTCCATTTTTTCTTTGCCTATGAAGCATTTACTGGAGTCACCAGAATTTAGCCTGCTTAGATGACCTATTACTGGGTATTTAAATTTTAAGTGAAATGAGTATCACCTTTACTACACTCATTCAGTCTGTGCAAGTGAAGGATATGCAGCGGTTCAGTACACAGAAAGCTAACTCCAGAGTACCTTTTTCTCCATAAAAGTGAATCTTAGTAGACAAATCAATAATCAAGGATAACTCTACACGAGTAAAAATGTCCCTGGCAAGGTGTGCAGACTGGATCTTGCTTGAGTGAACAGACCATAATAAACTGCTGGATATGGCAGTTAACAGAATGAGAAACTGCCAAAAGCTGGCACCTTGAGGGATGGACAGATTTCAAAGGCAGAGTTGTGTGAGCAGCAGACAGACCTCACTAACATCTAGAAGGGAACACTGGGGATTTCTGGAGAATTGCAGTCATATTGCTTAGGGAACCACCTCAGTAATGCCTGCTTCAGCAGAGGTGACCAAGGTAACCAGATACAAAATGCATCAAAAGTGGGACCAGCTGGAAAAAGGAACTGGCAGGGAGTTTTGTTGGTTTGTTTGCTTTGTTTGTTTGTTAGGAAACAAGGGCAGAGAATGGAAGGCATCAAGATGTACTAAGAAAGAACAAGCTTAGAAAAATTGGGAGAAAGGAAATAAAAGGAGCTCATGTTTAAGCAAATGGTTGCTCAGTTCATTTGCCTGGCCTACTCAATTATTGCAGTCAACCTCATTTTCTCATCAAAATCTGTTCCAGTTTTCCACACAAGTACACTTTAAATCTCTGAGTGTGATGTTTACCAACTCTAGATGGTGAACAGGATAAAGGGTCGAGAAATGGAAGAAATGAACCTAAAGAAAGAGAAGAGGTGAGATAGGTAATGTACAGACTTACAGGCTGCTGTCAAATTATAGCATAAAGTCTGTAGGCTAAATATTGTTTGCTACAACTTGAGTCAACCAAGAATTCAACTTTTGACTCTTCAAAGCCCAGATGTATTTTTGAGAAAAATCTCTTTTGTCAGGAAGGTCTGCAGTTTCTCATACTTGGGCCAATTCTGATCCAACAAATAACTTCTGTAAATCTTTGGGATTTAAGAGATTGACTGCTGTGCAAAATGGATGAGCATGGAAGACAATAAGAACTGGAAGAAAGCAAAATATTTTAGGGTGAAAGGATTCAAATCTGAGAAGAAATGCCTTATCAGACAAATTCAACAGTCTTTCTCAATATGCAGCACTCATATTCTTAATTCTGGAATATTCAGTTTAAAGTTTGACCTTGAGAGATTTGGAGAAAAGAACAGAGAAAAACACGAAATGCCAGAGAAACTATAAGGAGTCATTGCTTCCATTCTAAGCCATATGTTTTCTGAGACAGAATCTCACCCAAAAGGCCTACTGCTGAAGTAAATGACTGTCGCGGGTTAAGCAAGATCTACCTGTGCCCGTGACAGGGGGGCAGCTGGCCCAAAAGGGCCGCTGGCCCAAAAAGGGAAGGGGAAAAGGGAATGGGAAAAGAAAACAGCGACAGCGATCTAAGGAGGAAAACTTATTTTACTAACTATGATATTGGAAATGCAAAATAACACAATATAATAAGATCTAATTGAAATTGAGACTAATAAATCAAAAAAGATAGGGGAGAGAGTTCCCGAGACCAAGTCAAACCTGAAAAGTTTGGGATGGCCGGAAAAACGCTGCCTCCAGGAGCCCACTGACAAGCAGTAAGTGAAGGTTCCCCCCCCCGGAAGGGTCAGATCTCATGACTTCCGTCCCGTACAGAGATAGGTACATGGAGCTGAAGTATTAACACTTTAGTTCCAGTGCACTACATGATGTGTTGATGTGGAATACTGAAAACCAAAAAATGTAAAACCATGACATTCCACCCCTTATTCTACATCACTACATCATGCTCAATATATATATATATATATATATACACATATATGCAAACAAAATGATTAAAAGTGCATTACACCCACACAAGTCTATATACATATACATACAATTACTGTCTGCACTCCCCTAGCATCAAGTTTCCTTGTGGTACACATTGAACATCCCCGTTTCTTTGCATTACCCACCAAGTGCACCCTGGTCCCTGGGCAAAAACAGTACCATGGAGAGGTTTGCCCTTTCCAGAAGCTGGAAGAACCCAAACCGTTTTACCCAACATGTTTTTTACATGTACAACAGGGACTTTATCTCCCTCTACGGTATGTAGGGAGCTGGATTGGGAAGGACCGTCACGATTGATAGATCCTCTGGTATTGACTAACCAAGTGGCTTCCGCCAAATGCTTCTCCCAGTGCTTATATGTTCCACCACCCATTGCTTTCAGCATAGTTTTTAACAATCCATTCCACCGTTCAATTTTACCAGAGGCTGGTGCATGATAGGGAATATGGTAAATCCACTCAATGCCATGATCTTTGGCCCAAGTATTCACAAGAGAATTCTTGAAATGAGTCCCGTTATCTGACTCAATTCTTTCTGGGGTGCCATGTCGCCACAGGACTTGTTTCTCAAGACCCAGTATGGTGTTTCGGGC
>JAPSGF010000008.1:22252972-22289936 GCA_035772895.1 Perdix hodgsoniae
GGGGGGGGGGGGGGGGGGGGGGGAGGGAGGAAAAATTCTGTGATTCTGTGAAAAGATCCCAAGGTTCTCTCTGCATTGAAAAAGAATGCTGCATTTTATTTTCTAGTTTTACATTAAAGACCAATTTGTTATCTGATAGATGGTGCAGCCAGCCATAATATCAACCCACAAAAATGTCTAAAGGCAATTTGTAGACTTGAGAAAATGCGACCAAGTAAAGGGAATGTAAAACATAAGCAGTCTGAAGATGTAAATGTAATAAAGGGAAGAAGCAATAAATGTTCCTTGGAGTTCATAGTAGCTGAAATGGAGGGGTACTATCAAGTGCAAAACTTATCTTCAACTAATTTCCTTAGCTTATTGAACTTTAAGAGTGAATAAAATCTTGGCATCAGAGAAGTCAAATCACAGTGAATGGGACCAATACTTTTAATAGAATATCTGCTTCAAAGAGGAAAATCAGCAGTCAAAAAAAAAGTTAAATTTTCACAAACTGACCCTGAGCTGAGATGTGCAATTCCTTCAACTTGGAGGGAAGCTTGATGGTTGCCAAGAAGGTCATATTAATGCACTTACTGAATTTAGCAATGAGTAGGTAGCAGCATAATGTTGGCCAGATCAGCTACATTGATTGAAATAGAAGAGAATATGAAAGAAGCAGGTGCTTATCCTCAGTGACAAAAGAAGTTGTCACATTGTCTATATTCACAAAACAACGTGAAACTGGCTGTAAAGTTTCTGATGGCAATGGCAGTATAGGAATGAAAAGAAAGTGTTGGCTCATTAGCACAGAGACTAGAGCTGTGGTTACACATTTCACTCAGTGGATAGTCTATTGCTGCCAGGGAGAGTTAGAGCTACTGTACATTGGGGGTGACATCCAATAAACACACCAAAAAAAGTGCACAACGGATGAGGAAGCAGCAAATTCAGGCCTCAGTGTAGACTACATTGCAGACAGTGTTTCTGTCTGAAGACAGATTTTCAGCTTTCTCAGACAAGCATGATATAGACTGAGAGACAGAAGAGGACCCAGACTTCAGCAAGATTAACATAAATATAAAAGACCAGCAGTCTAACTGCTCTGAAAGGCAGGTAGTACTTGACCAGCATCATATCCTTTGATGACTGGGTGACCAGACTGGTAGACGAGGGAAAGGCTGTTGACGTAGTCTAACTAGACTTCAGCAAAGCCTTTGACATGGTCTCTCACAGTATCCTCCTGGGGAAACTGGCTGCCCTTGGCCTGGACAGGTATACCCTTCTTTGGGTGAGGAACTGGCTAGAGAGCTGTGCCCAGTGGGTAGTGGTTAATGAAACTAAGTCCAGCTGGCAACCTGTTTCAATTGGTGTCCCCCAGGGGTCAGTACTGGGGCCCATCTTGTTTAATATCTTTATTGATGACCTAGATGAGGGGATTGAATGTACCCTCAGTAAGTTTGGAGATGACACCAAGATGAGAGGTAGTGTCGATCTGCCTGAGGGTAGAGAGGGCCTTCAGAAGGATCTAGATAAGCTGGATCGCTGGGCTGAAGTGAATGGGATGAGGTTCAACAAGGCCAAGTGCCAGATCATACACTTTGACCACAACAACTCCATGCAGCGTTATAGGCTTGGGGATAAGTGCCTGGATGACTGTGAAGAGGAAAGGGACCTGGGGGTGTTGGTTGATGCTTGGCTGAACATGAGCTGACAGTGTGCCCAGGTGGCCAAGAGGGCCAACGGCATCCTGGCCTGCATTAGAAATAGTGTGTCCAGCAGGAGCAGGGAGGTGATCATCCCCCTGTACTCAGCTCTGGTGAGGCCACACCTCAAGTACTGTGTTCAGTTTTGGGCCCCTCACTACAGGAAAGACATTGAGGCCCTGGAGTGTGTCCAGAGAAGGGCAACAAAACTGGTGAGGGGTCTGGAGCACAAATCTTATGAGGAGCGGCTGAGGGAGCTGGGATTGTTTAGTCTGGAGAAGAGGAGGCTCAGGGGAGACCTCATTGCACTCTACAACTTCCTGAAGGGAGGTTGTGGTGAAGAGAGGTTTGGCCTCTTCTCGCAGACAATGAGCAGGACCCGAGGAAATGGCCACAAGTTGTACCAGAGGAGGTTCAGATTAGACATAAGAAAAAGCTTTTTCTCTCAGAGAGTGGTCAGGCACTGGAATGGCTGCCCTGGCAGTGTTCAAGAGGTGTCTGGATGAGGAGCTATGAGATCTGGTTTAGTGCTTGTGGTGGCAATGGTAATGGGAGGACAGTTGGACTAGATGATCTTGTAGGTGCTTTCTAACTGTGTGATTCTATGATTCAATGATTCTATTATTTTAACAAGTATTTGGAATCATATGGTATGATATATCTTATATGCCTATAGTGATCCCTAACAGATTACTAATAAGTCAACCAAACTTTTAAGAGAAATGTAGATAAACATGACATTTGGAAAGAAGGATATAGACTACAGAAGGGAATAATCTGGAAGAATGAGAAGCTTCATACATGGATGGAAAGTTATCCTCAATTGCAGCACTCCTTTAAACATTCCTGTTTACAAAAATAATGTGAGTTTTACAAACACAGTATCATTATTTTGGTTATTTTGTTCAGCATATCATACATGCAGTGTTATGGATGTTGCTTATGCCTATTTTTGGCTCATAAGCCAAATCCTCTGTAGTTTTTGCATTATGTTTTTTGTTTGTTTGTTTGTTTTTTTGTTTGTTTTCTTTCTTCCTTTAAGGGGCCATTACTTCAAATCTTCATTAGGTTATAATAATAAATAACTGATTCAGTGGAGCTCATTACCTTGATCATATACTCCAGAACTGACACTTGGCAGCTTTCTGTAATGAAGACATACTGCATTCATCTAATACATGTCCAGAATACATCCTTCTTACTTTCATCACTCTGGTAATGAAAACATTTGTTGGCACAGCACAGTGGCTTTAAAAATCTTCAGAGAGAAGGTCAGAATATCTGATTAATTCTCAGTTCAAGAATCCACAGTAATTGCTTCAGTGTTTATTTAGACATTGATTACATGCACAAATGATTACTTTGAACAACATGCTAGTATGTGGAATATGTTTTATCTGAAGTCTCAACCATTTCCACAGGAATAAAAAATCTTGAAGGATTACCAAGAAAAACAAGAAAAATGCCATCAAACTCTCCATAATATCTCCTAGAAAGAAGAGAATTTTGCAAGTGTATACAAGTCTGTCTACATTGGCAGCATAAAGACCTTTAAACTCCTTAGATCAAAGAAAGGTCATGATGAATATTGACTCAACATGTGCCTGACTTTTTTAATACTGATTCCTTAACAGGAAAAACTAGTCTAGTTTTCCTGTGGCTTCATAGCCATCGTTTGACAATTCAGAGGGAATCGTGAAGGAGATAGTATTAAGAAGAATAAGTTGCCCCAAAACAGAGAGTACAGACATATCTTTGCTCTGAGACTGAGGAATTCCACCAGCATTCAAGCACATGAAAAACTCACGTTTTTCCAAGTAGAGTGAAAATTATGGTATTAAAGAAAAGCTCTCTGTTGTCATCAAGTCTAAAATACAAGGTCATAAAGAAGGTCCACTGATACCAACACTTAAATGCTATTTAGCTTTGTGTCTGTGCTGTGTTAAGTGAATTATCTCTATATTATTTTGTTGTATGTTTGATAAATGCTACAGTCACAGCATCCTCATTCCTACATACAGAACAAGGTGAAGTTTTCCTTTGATCTTCAATCAGAATTTTTTCCAGGATATTGTTTTCTTCTCTGCACAGTGGTGTCTATCTTTGTAATTTACTGACAGCTTATAATTGCTTTTAATTTGTGGATACCTTTTTAATGTGTGGCTGGTTATGCATTTTAAATAGAAAAGAAGAAAGAAGACAAAAGAAATGTCATCAAAACTGCTTTTGGTACCAAAAGATCCATAATTGCCATTTGGAGTGAACATTTTGGTAGTCATTTTCTTGGTGAGTTTAGAAATGGTCACTTTTTTGACAGCACAACACAAGTAAACAGTCACAAAAACAAAACCAAAAACATTTTAAAGTAAGTGCCCGTCCAACCAATGAGCATAGTGCTGTAGCTTTTCTAGAAATACTTCTATGCAGGAGTTGATTGCAGCTTAAAACTCTCAATAGCTTGTTCCAGGAGAAGAAGAACTTCCTTAACAAGAACAAAATGCGTGGCTCTGTGACTTTGGATTTTGGTAGTGCTCGGAGGAGTCAGACTTTGTGAATCTTGCTTATTTTTGTGCACCAAATCAACTGAGATTAAATTCCAGCATCCAAGCCCGGATTTCATCCTCTGTATTCATATGGTCTTCTGACATCTGGCTTCTGTACTGTGCAAAAAATTATTAGATAAATAATTGGAACCACTTTACCAAGGTCTGATCATTAAAGGATCACGCCATCTTTTGATCAACATCTTGAGTTGAATGTGAAGAGAATCTCTAACAGCATACTACATCAGTAAATTGTATGTTATTGCCAATGTCACTGATAATCCTTTGGGTCATCTTGCTTCTTTTAGCAGCACAGGATAATCATTATAATAACTATTTGCAACTTCTTATTGATGCAAAAAAAAAAAAAGACAACACACAGATGCGTGAATAAGAACAACCTTGAATTTACTGCTAACTACCTCACATCATCCCTAATTTCAATATATATGAACTTTTCTCTTCATTTTCGTCAGCAATTATTAAAAATTGTAACTGCTGTAATTTTATATAGCATATATTGAAAACAAATATATCAGAATAAACAAAGCAATTGGTAAGACTGGCTTGGAATAAGGTCATTGTTACACATGCTTGACTTTTTTTTTAAAGGTTCATTAGAACTCTTCAGCTTTTATTACTTTACCTTTCATCAGTCAGTCTCAAAAAATGGGATTTAATTTCAATATAATCTAAAAATCAGGCATTCTCTGTAATCCAGTTGTTCAAATTCTTTCTGAAGGAGAAAAACAGATATTTCCAAAGTATGATCCATCTCCACACTCTGAGACACTGATGTCTATCTGAGATTAATTTGCACGGACATTATAAAGAGGCCAAAACCCTCTAGAATTAATTAATAGAATTAAGGGTCATTTAAACCAGATTAAGCCTAATTTTTACATATTTGAAGACCCACTCTTGTTGTGGAGTGTGACAGACTATGATTGCAAGCGACTTTCCCGCTAGAGAACTAAGACACAATAGGTCTCGGTTTCAGAATGAGAAAAGGTCTTACTCCTTATTAAGAATTCGTGAGAAGTATTGAATAGTTCCACAGTGATGGAGTTCTAATAATTGTGTGAGTTGTTTTAACAATGTCAATAGGGTTTCTTCAAATGTAAGAAAAAAATGGTATAGCTTCTAGGAAGTAGAATAGTAGAGTATATATTCAAATAATCTTGACTGGTCTTGAAATGTTGGATTCTATATGAGGTTGGCTACAACAGTGGCAAAATAGTAAAATAACCGCTTTTACACAATGATTATACTCTTAGTGATTATACACAAAGATTATATTCAGGCTGCCCAGGGAGGTGGTGAAGTCAGTGTCTCTGGAGTTATTCCAAGAAACGTGGAGATGTGGCACTTAGAGGCATGGTTCGTGGGCATGGTGGGGGTGGGTTGACAGTTGGACTAGAGGTCTTAGAGGTCTTTTCCAACCTTGGTGATTCTATGATTCTCTTTTATATAATTGAGGTAACAAGTATATGAGCTGTCTTCTTCTTGGCTTAGATGAATATATTGCTTATAAAAACACTTCTAACTTCTGAGTCTTCTCTAAATGTCTTTCTAATGTTGTGTAGGGCACATAGATATATGATCATATCTTATTCAGAAAGAAAGAAAAAGAAAAATTAGGATTTTGAAGTTTTTACTGAGGTTAATATTTTTGTACAGTGGATTTATCATGTCACTTACTGTTGATTTTGTCATTAGAATGAAGTTTATGGAATTATGAATCTATGCAACTAATCAGTGCTTGTTTAGCTGGCCCTGCCAAATCCAGGTATTTCTGCATAACTTTCAACAAATGAAAGTCTCCAAAAATCAATGCTTAGGAAATCTATCTTCTATAACACCAAGCTGGATCGCTTTCCAAGCACTCTTTTTTGTTACTCTTCTCTGGCTCCCAAGAATCTGTCACTGGTGTTTCTTGCTATTGATTATGTTTGATTTATGGTCCCAATGAAACATATTTAACTGAGAACAAGCTCTCCATCTCTCTTCCTTGCATTTAGATCCTCTAGCAGTTACACTCCTGATTCTCTTAAGACCTATGAATTACTTTAAGACAGCATGTAATATGCAATGGATGACTAGGAATTTTGAGGCTTTTTTTTTTCCAATTAGGCTATATTTCTTAATTTGCAAGCAAGATATTAAATAAGCAACACCTATCTGACATCCCTCTCCACTAGATCTCCACCACTCTGAATAATTCTAATGACTGTTGTGAAAACTGACATTTGTCTCATAGCTGAAATGAAGAACTGTATTCTACTTAGTGGTATGGAAGGAAAAAAAAAACACAACAAAATCAAACTTTAACTAGAAATATGTCACAGATATTTTCCTGTTTAATGGACATAAACAATTCTCAGTATTATCATCATGACATAAGAAAACACTTCTCAGATGGAAGGCATTAATTTCAAAGAAACAGAAAAAACGATGCAAGAATCAAGACTTCAGTATCATTTCCTTTATTTACTAAAACAAATGGAATGATATACAGTACACATAATAGCAGCATAAAATATACTGTAAGTCAGTATTTTATCATAATAGAAACAATATTTGAACACTAACTGAAATAAATTTCCTGGTGGCAGTACAAACCAAAAACAATATTCAAAGAAAGGTCACAAGTTTAAATCATTTTCATTATGTCAGCACATGGAGTGGCTTTAGAACAAGCAGATATCTTATTTACCTCATTGTGATTCAAATCACAACTAAAATAATTGATCATTGTTACTCTGTTGCTTGATTGGTCACTTAGATGCTAACTTATACAGCAGAAAATAGGAGAGTATTACTTTGCCTGTATCCTTTTTCTCAGTTATGATATAATGTGATTTTATGGCAATTTTCTCTTTCCTTGATGTCATATTTGCCATGGTAAAAAGAACGTGCTCTTTCACAGCCTTCAATATTAGCAGCAGATAGGATCTAGTAATGTCAGGCTTAAACTGGCAATGATGAAGCCACTGAATTATTTTGTTATGAAATACTGGCAAACATTTACTGATGTAAGGTGCTTAGTACTTCTTGTGCACAGAATAAACTGAAGGGGAGATGACACCAACATGAAACACCATGAGTGTAGACTTCCAAATTCCTAAGAACATTCTTAGCTTGTATGCTTCCAACTGCTTAACTGTAAAATATGCTAGAATTGCAAAAGCCTATGAGAACATTTGTTTTTCTTTTATATGTTTTGATTTCTGTTTTATTGTAACTCATAAGAAATAGTCAATATTGTCTTTGGAGCAAAAGACTCTATTGATGAAATCTCTGTTTGCTTCTGGATTACCTTAATGGATTGCATATGCCTCCATTTGTCCCAGCCATTCTTAGTCACTATTAGAGTTAATGGAGATAAATGGGCTTTTTAAGAAATATCCTATTTTGACATTGTTTTTATTCCTTTTAGGATGTATCTCAATGTCTCAAGTTGTATATCTGTTACTAGATATTTTAGCATTTCTTTCCGATCACCTACAATACAAAAATTCAGGTCATGTTTTTGAGGCTTATGAGCGCTTTAGAGTGCACTGTTCACACTGGCAGCACTTCATGCATGTACTGTGTTTGCATCTAGGTTTATCTCATCTGCAGCTCAGGGTAGTTCTCCTGGTGGAAAAGGCATACTGCAAACAAGATCCCCATTTGGTCTCCACCATCTGAAAGCAAGGATGTAAATCAGGACCGTGAGTCACGGTGTGATCTCCAAATCTAACTACACCATACACCAGTGTCAATGTATCTGAAATGGTGAAAACTTAAATGATAGGATACATAGATGATCTGATGATACACAAATTTGGTGGATTGAAAAACACAATACAAGTTAAATAAGTTAATGGCAAAATACAATCCCCTTTTTTTTTGTCTTTGAAGGTGAAAGTGATAGTACATAAGCAAAACAGCAGATGGAGGTAGTATGATGTGAGATAACACATTGTCATGGATGAAGTCATGCATTTTATTTGTTCCATGGAAAAAAACAACAAAACAGTGACACGGAGAAATATCCAGCTGAAAAAATTTTGATTGCTCACCTTGTGCAGATTACATGGATGATTGTGTTTCAAACTGAAGATGTAGCAGTTAGAAAGCAGCCTGCTTCTTGACACATTGTTTGTTGTTGTGATTAGACAAGGAGCTCAGAGGTGGCATTCAGGCATTTAGTTTTGTTAGCAGAGGGAGGGCCCTCTTCAGATGAATCCATGGGGATGCAGCAGAGGGAAAATTTCCAAAGTGCTCACAAATAATATATAAAAGATACTGAAACATCAGCATTTGTTGCTGCCAAGGGAAGGCAGGACCCGTCTTGTTTAAAAGAGTTTTGTTCATAAGCTGTGAGCCTCCAGTTCTCAGTACCGCCACCCCTGTGCCTGTTGTGGATGCTGACACACCTGTCCTGGCCCTAAACCAGGGCAGTAATCAATATTAGATGAGATGCATCAATGAAAAACATGTCATGAATCATATCTAATTCTTTGCTAAGGTCACAGGTAGATGTTGTGGCACCTCTGCCACACTGTTATTCATCTTCAGGCTGAGTCATTTAAAGTTTTCTCAAATACAGCACCTTAATGGCACCAGCAGAGTGGCACTTTGGTGTTGAATGCAGCCCTGCTTTGTAGCATTGAACACATCACTTCCCTGGTGTGAGCTTTCTGTTTCTCCTCCTGATTTTTCTGTTTAGGTTTTATAGTCTTTCAGACTAAGTTGGCTTTAAAATAAAAAAGATTGAAAGTCTTTCACTGGTGTTGTTAGCAAAATAGAGCTTGCTTCCTCCTCCATTACCCAGCTGGTGCAAATCAATACTGTTCTGGTGCATTCAGTGGAACTTTATGCCAGTCACTCTGGCTACAAACTCAGTTTAGTTTCTCCCGTAACTGTCATGAGTGAGTACAAAGAGTATCCATGAAGCAGCATTGTATCATGAATCACTCTGTTGGAGAAGATCTTCTCAGCATCATCATATCTCAGCAGACTTTTTTTTTTTTTTCTTCCCCAATTATTTTCCCCACTCTACTGCACTAAACCATTCAGAGAACAGTGATGTAATCTTTTGTTATTCTGTCCTTACTGCAGTTATCCCTTGTGAACAAAGGTGTAAACTAACAAGGTTTCTATGGCATTTCCTACTCAATAACTACAGAGGCTTAACTAACAGTTTTAGACAAGAAAGAAAGAAAAGGCTCCCTGAATGCTAAATAGCTCTACGTGGTTTACCACCCACTCTGCTAAAACGTGCTCCATTAACTCAGTATGGCTGATGTAATTTGAAAAGGGGCACTAGTTCATAAAGTAGTCTGCATCTGCCAACAGTAATTTTACAGATGCCAGGGGAAAAAGAAATAAGAAGCACAACACAATGTTATATAGGAGCACTTCTAATTCACTCTGAAAGCCATCTGATACTTAGCAGTGACTTTGAGGAGCAGATGTCTTCTGAGGTATGTCATTTTGAGTATGATACAAATGAAAGCCGATGTGCAATGTCTGTTAAAATTTCTTCTCTTTCGCTTTGTGGACCATTACATGAGGCACAATGAGAGGAATAAGTGAATAACATTATGGTTAAACAGTACCTCTGCCTGGAGGAAACTATCCATACATATGTTCTCATTAAGACAAATGCATGTGTTCAATTGTGAAACATTCATAGCAATGATATTTCCAGTACATTTGCAAAAATATCAAGTCCAAACATATTCTCTCCTTGTAGAACCAATGTATCATAGAATCATCAAGTTTGGAAAAGACCACTCAGATCATCTAGTGCAACCCAAAGCCATCCCCACCATGCCCACTAATCCATATCCCTTGGTGCTGAATGTACAGAGTTCTTAAATACCTCCAGGGACAGTGACTCCACCACTGCCCTGGGCAGCCTGTGCCAATGCCTCACCATTCTTTTCTAAGAAGTTTTTCTCAACATCCAACTGAACTTCCCTTGGTGCAATGTGAGGCCATTACCTCTCATCCTATTGCTGTTATCTGGGAGGAGACCTGATTTCAGGGAGTTTTAGAGAGTGATAAAATCCTCCTTGGGCTTCCTCTTCTCTAGGCTAAAGAAAAAGAACTAACATGACAGATATTGGTGGGAAGGAACAGGGAACGGGTAATGTGATAAGGAAATAGCAGCTGCTATCCACAAGGCAGCCCTCTTTGAAGGACAACAGCTGTACTCATTTGCTAGGTTTGCCCAGCTCCAGAAATGTATACTGGGAAAAAGAAAACTGGGACATTCAGTAACAACATTCATCTGGCTCCAAGCAATCAAGGGGAGCCAAAATGTTATTGATTTATTCAGGTGAGTGGAGTTAAGGACGTGACAATGGATTTGGGATGAATACATTCAAGTATTCGTTCCATATAGATCTGGGAGGAAACATGGCTGTAGTAGCTCATTAGAGGTTTGATTCAAAGACAGAGTAGCTGAAAATGAAGATAAGCTGAACCAGTAAGAAGACCTAAGAAGGAGCTGAGCAGGTTGGAATAAAGAGTATCACCTCAAAATATCCTGATATTTGCAGCTTTCTCTGCTCTGTAAGATGTCATGGGTTTTATTTCATTTTTCTGTCTCTTGGTTTATAGCTTTTCATTTTCTTCATCCTTATGAAGCAAGTTCAAGGAAGGAATAATAGGATTATCTCTGATGTGATGAGGCACTAGAATCCACAAAGCTGACAGCCAGCACCATTCTCACACCACCAAAGGGATTTCTGACATTAAAAAGTAGGATTGTTCTAGATGGAAGAAAACAGGGATTAAATAACCCTATTTATAAATAAAACCCTCAGGAAGAGCTTTGCGAAGACATTTTTCTTTGCATGTCTTCCTGCAACTACTTTAAGCCTGTGGCAGTTCAGATGGAAAGAGTAGAAATGGCAAAGCTAAGGTTCAAGCTGCATGATTTATTGCACCAGATCAAAATATCTACCTGCAGAACCCAGGCTGAATGAAACTATGCTGAAGAGTAGGATGGATGAGAGGGTTTTAGACCTTTTAAGCTGACCATTAAATCCTTTCTGTAACTGAACCAAAGTTGGTCTTTTTACAAGTCATAGAGATAATTAGCTAAATCCTACTGGGTACAGGCTGGTTCATAGGGTGTCTTCAGGGTCAGCCTTAAATTATCCACCACGAACTGACCTCAGGTTTTGCTACGCTGCATAAAAATCTATCACTGCCTTGTCTTCAGTGGGATTTGCAATGCTAACTAACAGTGCAAAATGTTAACAGTGCGAAACAAATTTTATTAACATTTTAAAAGGAAAAACACAGATAATGGAACAAGGAAGGGAGAAGTTACTTGCCTTTTCCCTAGCCCTCCTATTGATCAGTTTTACACTGGACCAAAATTGTCGTCTTTTTTTACCCGGTTGGAGACTGTTTCCTTTGTATCCACTTACTTTTTCACTTTCAGCAAAAATGATTTATTTATTTATTTACTTATTTACTTATTTATTTGGTTAAGGTGAATACTAGAAAGAAAGAGTTGCTTTGTTTTGCTTTGGAGTTGTCAATTACTTTTTGGCTTATTGACTTACTGTATGTTGAGTAATACATAACTCACCATGTCTGTGCTTGAAGCATGTAGCAAAAGTGATGCAAGAATTTTATAGCTCAAAGTTCAGTGAAGAATATATGAACGAATGCATTTTACCATACTGTTGCATTACCCCATCAGGATGATAGAATAATGCGATCATAGAATGATTTGATTTGGAAGGGCCCCATAAAGGCCATCTAGCCCAATTCCCCTCCAATAAGCAGGGGTACCTACAGCTCTATCAGGTGCTCAGAGTCCAGCCTGACTGTCTCCCTGAGCGTCTCCAGGGATGAGGCATCCATAATCTCTCTGGGGAACGTGTTCCAAAGCCTCACTATCCTTATTCTAAAAACTTTTTTTCCTTACATCCAATCTAAATTTCCCTTCTTTTAGTTTGGAACCATTTCCTCACATATGTATTCAGGTGACCATGGCCAACTAACTCTCTATGCCCCTATGTAAGAAGGCCAATAAGCAATAAATGTCTCAGACAAGTTAACTAAACCTTATTATCTTCTCTATCTTCCTAACTGAGATAAATATTGTTAGTATCACAAAATACCAAAATAATATTAAAATAATTAATTATTTTTTCCTCTATAACTTTGCAGCACTCTTGTATTGCTCTACTTCTCATGCAAAGATCTTTATTATGAAAAATCATTCAGCTACAGCATGGATGCAGTTAGTTACAAAAAATGCCAAACTCCGTTATTAAAGCTAGCATCATCACCATGGTTTTGAGTATCAGAAAAAACTCTTATTGTCAGTTAAGTCTAAAATGATAAATAACAAACATAAATGTTTAAAAAATTAAACCATGTCATATGAACCGTAATGATATATGACCTATTTTGTGACTTTTGTGTTGAAGCGTGGGTGGAGGAAAAAAATGTTCTTATTTCCTTGTGCAGGAAACATGCTTCACCTGCCAAGTGCTGTGCAGTGTGAGATGACATGCTGCAGAAGTGCAGCATTGGAGGCACTCATCTGCTCTAGAAGTTGTAGATAGAAACAGGAAAACAAAGGTGATGAGAAATTAGAATATTTTTACTGCTGTCACTTCTACTGTGTGCAAAAATTAAATGTTCAAAAAACAGGAAGCTTCTGTGGGAAAGAGGAGCTCTTGTTACTTGCTGGCAGCTGCATAAAGTCTCCACCTTGACCAGTCATGTACCAAACTGCCTATTGTAAAATCGTGCAAAATGTTTGTAAAGTGCATGTCTGTCACCTAGTCAATGGCTATCAGGGGTTAATGAAGAGTATGTAACCTGCAAAGTGCCCTTTTCACGGCCTGATATCTTCTGTGAAACTATTTTCATCACTGTGGAGAATGAGATTTAACTCAATTATTGGACTACTGCATTGGGTCTGAATACTGGTCTTAAGTTCTTCCCTATATGACAGAGGAGGAGCTGGGATTTGCAGTATATCAAATTCATGAAGAATTTAAGTACAGAACAGTCATTCCTTTCAGTTTTGATTATTTTTGTTGATGTTCCTACCCTACTTTTTTAAATGTTTCAAGTGTAATGAAGTCCTAAAGCAAAATGTATGACTTTATACCTAGTCTGTTCTAAACATCTAATTTAAGATGTCTGGGAACATTGTCCGCCACTAATACTGATCAACATGATATAGCCCTTGACCATCCCAGTGAGTTTGCTTTCCCTGGAAGATGGATTTGTACCAAAGGTAATTTATACAGATTAGAATAGAGCATTATCTGGAGGAAATCCAACTCTAGACATGTGCTGGTCTTATAAAAGTAGGACCTCATAGTGATTCATCACAGCCCTTTGAAAAACTTACCTATCCATTGATAATCAAGAAATATTGCATTTTTTGCATATTTTCTATATGTATTATCACAACTTTGTAGATAAACTTGCTGAAATTATATTCAGAAGAAGTGTTGCTAGCAAAAAGTGATTCACAATGAATGTAAATCTTAACAGTGTTAGATTAACTTCAGTTTTTATGCAAAGGGAGGAAAAAACTATTTCTGTGTGCATGCAGACTCCAGGAAATTATCCACCTTCAGCTCTTAGCAAAAACACTGTCCCTGTTGATGCCACCATGGGCTATTATCCGCTCCAACACATATGGTGCTAACAATAAATTTTGGACTTACTTATGGGGAAAGTAACTCCACGGATGAATTCCCATTGATTTAATTAGTACTGGGGTTTTTTGGGGTTTCGTTTAGGTAAAAATAACCAGTACTGGTAGTACTAATGGAAAATTTCCAAGGATCAATTAAAAACAAAAAGTAAAATTTTTAGGTGCTTTTCAATTGAATTCATATGTACTGTTTTTGTGGGGTTTTTTTGGTAGATAGGTTTACGAGGAAAATTCAAAGACAAAATATGAATGCTGATAATGATAGAGGCTAAGAGAACAAATATGAATTAACAAAAGTTGGACATTCTTTGGCAAACTGCTTCCATGGAAGTATTTTATAGAAAATAAATGCAGCAAATATTATACTGCCGGTCACTCTGAACATACCTTTAGCCTCTGATCTGTTACGTACACATATGCCTAATTCGTATTCATCGCTAGTATTTTCAGTGAGATTATTCAGAATTGATATTGCTGTAATTTGACTCTCTTCCTCCCCTCCCCCCCCCCCCCCCCCGTTTAGTAAAACACGTGCTGATTTGCTTCTTTCAGTTGACTACATGTTCCCTCTCACCCTATGTTGACTCATTGCTTATATCTCCCAGTATGTTTTGAAAACAACTGCTATTAATGCAGTATCAGATGATTGAGTCTCTTCTGTTACCATGCTGTGAATCTGTTGTCTTCTTGGGGCAGTGAGGAGATAATGAAGGAATTAGAAAGTCAGTATCCTGTGCACTGTCATCAGCAGATAACTGAGGAATAATAGAACAAAAGATAAGTTCTTTCATGTAAACCATCACAGAGGAGTTGGCCTTTTCTATCCAGTCCTATGTATTTTCTATCCTTTCCATTGGCATTCAGCCTGCTCTAGCAAAGCTACAGACAAAGTTTTGCTGCATGCTACAAGAGGTGCACACCTTTTTGGACTGAATTCAGGTTGTCCTTTCCAGATGAACTACCCTTTAGATATTTTCTGCAGATGGGACTTCTCTCTAGCTTCGATCAGTCATGAATTCTCATCTACAGTTTGGATTTTTTTAATTCAGTGGAGACACATGCCTCTTGTTAAAACTGGGCTATCACTGTGCTTCTTCCTAACCTCAACAGGTGCTGCTTGCTGTTGGAACAGCAGTGCAACCAAGAAGCCTGGTATTTTGTAACCAAATGAAGTCATAGTTCCAAGCTTCCCAGGGCTGTTTGGAAGGCAACTGGGATTAACTGTAATTGGCACAAGCCAATGCTTTAAGATGAAGCTTGGTGGAGTCTCCTGTTTGACTGAATGCTTTCTAACATTTCGTATTCACGCATGGGCAAACCTTGCCAGCCTCATCTTTCCAAAAAATATGGCAAGTGTTTGTGTTTTCAACTTTGCAGCACAAACTTAATGCCAGACATACCTATGGCAATTACCTAACTATTCAGAATCTTGTTGATCATGAAACAGGAAAGAAAAAGACTCAGAAGAGGAAATAGAGTAAGGTAGAGTAAGGTAATATGGGAGGAAATACTGCTATTTCATTCAGTTTATAGCTTGTGGCAGGATTTCAGAATGACACTGACATGGAGATCCGAGTTACCTTGTTCAAGATCATTATAGAATTTCTCTCCTCTCCAAATCACAATGTGCTTCATGTCAGTGTGGCATTTAGCAGTCTGGTCTACCTTTGAGTGGGCTTCTAGGGTTGTTTTGGCCTCTTTAGTTAATTGCTGAATTCATAATCTCATGACTACAGTTCTAGTAGTACCTCAGAAAGCACTTTTAATCCTTTATATTTCCACTTCTAATAGCGAATTTTTGCTCTTCGTGTCCTTTCTTTTGTTGTTGTTGTTGCTGTTGTTTTTATTATGTCAGTTTATCTTAGTATTCTATATGTGTGACAGAAATGATTATTTTTTCTGAACAAAAAGAATTTGATCCTGCATTCCAGAAAATGTTTAAAAGAAAAATAAAGTTCTGCAGTGTCATATTTCAGTGAGGCAAACAAGTATACGTTGTTTTCAAAACCCTTGTCTCCAAAGTGCAATGTAATAGTTCTGTTTCTTTTGCTTAAACATTATTCATCTCAAGCAGTGTGTTTCACTGCAATGAGAGTATTTTGGAATTTGAACTTTTTTGTGATTCAAGGAAACAATGTGAATTCATATTGTTTTTAGCCGCAGATAGATATTTCCATTTACTTTCCATTATAGAATGTTTTTGGGTTGGAAGGGACCTGTAAGATCATCTAGTTCCAACCCCCTGCTATAGACAGGGACGCCTCCCTGTAGACCAGGTTGCTTACAGCCCCATGCCTCCTGGCTTTGAATGCTTCCAGGAAGGGAGCATCCACAACCTCACTGGGCAACCTGTTCTAGTGCCTCACCACCCTCACAGTAAATAATTGCTTCTTAATATGTAGTCTAAATTTACCCTCTTCTAGTTTAAAACCATTTCCCCTTGTCCTGTCGCTACCTGCCTTTATAAAAAGTTCCTCCCCAGCTTTCCTGTTGGCTTCTTCAGATACTGGAAGGCTGCTATAAGGTCCCTCTGGAGCCTTCTCTTCTCAGACTGAATAGTCCCAGCTCTCTCAGCCTGGCCTCACAGGAGACGTGCTCCGGCCCTCTGATCATCTTCATGGCCCTCCTCTGGACCTGCTCCAACAGCTCTATGTCCTTCTTGTGTTGGGGGCTCCAGATCTGGACACAGCACTCAAGCTGGGCAGAGGGACAGAATCACCTCCCTTGACCTGCTGGTTGCACTTCTCTTGATGCAACTCAGGATACAGTTGGCCTTCTTAGCTGCAAGCACACATCGACAACTCATGCTGAGTCTTTCATCAACCAACATCTCCAAATCCTTCTCAGATCTGCTCTCAAGCCATTCTCCACCCAACCAGTATCTGTGCTTGGGATTGCTTGGAATCATGAAATTCTTTTCTTTAATTCTTCTGCAGAAAATAAAAACATTCAGCAGTATTTCTGGAAATGTATTTAGGAAAAAAAAAAAAAAAAGTATGATTTTTTTTGTTTGAGGGCTGCAGATTACATTCTGCTGCTTTACTGTATGTAGTGCAATTATCTCAGATTCATTACAGTGTAAGTAAAACCAGATTGTGAAATGGGATGGAGATTATTTCTGGTTAGAAATAGTTTTGTCTGTCTGTTTGTCTGTTTGTTTTTCTTTTAGCAGAGAAGGCCAAACAAAACCCATTCTGGAATCAGAAGGCAGAAAGACTTGAGGTAAGGCATTGATTTCTAGTGGCAACAACAGAGCACTAGAAAACAAAGTATTAAAGGACATAGAAAATTTCTCAGATGTTCTGTCTATAATTCAGAATAGAATGTATCCTCTGTAGAAGTAATGAAATTTCTCACAACTAAAAAAGTTATGTTTGAGGTAGGAATTCTTGACAGAGCAACTTTTTGTGTGTTTGTGTGTTATTCTAGGCTACACTATTTTACTCTTTCCTGTAATCTCCATGGATTTGAAAATCCATGTATGCCTCATCAATGTGATTGCATTTATTTTGAAAGAGAAAAGATTCAACTATGCTAGAACATTACGTATCTGTTATTTATGGAGGCAAATCTAATCCTTTAAACCTGCAGAGTGAGACACATTATTATTCAAGAGTTTGTGTTTAAGCACACCTGGTTTGCAGAAGGAATGCATTGAAAACAGAGCTGTAAGCATTTCAGAGGAAAAAAAAAAATCAAGAATTATGTCATATCACAGAATTTTTTTAATACTGTTCAAAAAGTACCTGACTCTACATATAAACACCAACTATAACATGATGTAGACAATTGAGAAACAGGCAAATGTATCTTTTCAATGCTAAAATAAATTACATTTGTACAGGTAGAAAGCAAAACCAAAGCTGATAAAAATGTTATATTTTATGAAAAATCATTTTCAGTTCACATCAAAATAATAACTTTACATTCTCTATTTTTTAATAGTATAAGCAGCAACAACATAAAAAAGAACAAACGCTCACAGAATGTTTGAAACCAGTTGTTCATAAGTTATTAGCAAATTAAAAAAAAATAATAATTACAAGCACTTGTAGCCCACACAAATCTTTTAGAATTGGCACCGTCTCTCTAAAACATCTATATTCTATATAGATTTCTAATTACAAATACCACCAGCAGCTGCCATATAATCCTATTAGTACATGTAATATACATAGTATATTTGTTCCCATTTGGCAGATCAGAGTGACTTAATGATTATTGTTTGTTTGTTTGTACTGTCATTTCTGAGATAAGACAAAGCCAACCATACACACCAATTCATCACCTCGATGAATTTTTTACTTACCTTTATGCTTCACCGGGCTGTATGTTTTTTTCTATTCACGGTATAAATTTGTAAGTGGCATTGCAGAGATTTGAACAGAGGTTGTAATAACAAACTGTAGCAAAAAAATGTGAACTTAGATAATTCAGCTGAAGTATTTAATAATTGCAGTGCACGCTAAAATGGGTAGCAGATGAGTGATTTTCTGGATCATGGAAAGTATTGACTTTTAGTTGATGAGATACATGAAACCTTATACAAACTGATCTGTTTGTTTTCTGGGGGCATATTATCTCACATCCTTTAACAGATTTAGTCAAAAAGCAGTTTTCCCTCTGGGATACCTGCTACAGTAGTACTGATAAAGAGGAACAGTGCGAAGGTACTATTCACCAAGCCTAGAAAGCTGCTTCAGGAATTAGCCTAACAAAATACATCTGCTGAAGAAAATGGGAAGAAAAATCTGTCTATGCTGAAGCAAATAGCCAAGATCTAGACATGGTTCCTAGCCACTGTCAAGCTTAGATTTTCTGGTATAAATCTGGAGTGATTCCATTGATCTCAATAAGTTAAGGGCAAGTGCCAGCAAATGACTTCTGCACTTAAAGTTATACAGTATGATACCTGATTTTTTGTGTAGTATCTGGCTCTGGCTCTTTGTTCAAGTCTAAGGTTATTGTGAAGTTGGTAAGAAGAGCTTGGTGCTCAGGAAAGCAATGCAACAAGGAAATGGATGTCTGAAATTAGTTTCAAGCCAGTAGGGAAATGCATTTCTGCATTTTTTTTCAAAGGTAGGTTGCCCTTGTAAAAGGTGGCTGGAGGAAAACCAAATGAGTTCTTTTTTTCTTTCTTTCTTTCTTTTTTTTTTTTTTTTTTTTTTTTTTTAGCAGTCTCAGGGAAGAAGCAGGAACACCAAGCTTAATTCCTTCATTTGTTGAGGAAGATTCAGAATCTCCCTTTGCATGGAGGAGCTCAGAATTTCAGGTGGAAGACAAAATGGTTGCAGACACAGAGGTAAGGAAGGGCATCTCTACCCCCCTATCAGTAAAGCACTTTCCAGTGAAGTATATAAGGATTTTTTGAGCCAATATATAGCTCAGAAGAATGTTGGCTCCACTTCTTTGTAGCTGAAATAGTCACCCAATCCCTGCTTATAGGATATTAAAAGTATTTAATTTTAAATGGTCATCTCAACTATACCAAATATCCCATAAGGGTGAAGAATAAAGCTTCCTTTTGCACCCTGGGATTCCTGAATGTTATTCTCTAACCTGAAGTTACCATAGTGAGATGAAGGTGCCCCATTACACAATCATTACAGCACTTTCCTGCTAGCAGGGAGACTTCAATCCCACCTGGCAATGGCATGGTCTGAAGTTTGGTCTTTCACCTTCTGCTCAAGTGCTCTAACCTCAAGGTACTGTAAAAACAGCAGCATAACAGCACTGACAGCCTCAAAACAAAAGATTATTTCTTCTCTATAGGGAGAAAAAATCTTGACATACATGATGTAAGTTCTTTATACTTACTTATGGCATATATAGGGATTCAAATTTAGGAACCACTGTTTTCTGGATTTCCAGTTGAGTTATACGCTAAGATATTTTTATGTGTCAAGATGAGGGCAACTCTGATCATCTGCAGAGACACAGTGTTGGTTGCCTGAGTCAACTGAGTTTTGAAGGGAGGTGTTAAATTCTGCAGAAATCCTTCAGACACCAAAGTTCTGTTCTGGGTCAGCTCTGACTTTGAACCCAACATTTTCTGTGTACTGTCTATGCCTTTCATGTTTTTTGTTCTCTCAACTCAGAAATGATTTATTAAATAGAACAGCAAAGCTGCATACTTTCCTCTACAGATTTTACACACTCACAATTATGCTGTTTTTCTGGCTTTGATCTCTCTAAATAACACATTTCCAAGTGAACTCCACTGCCATCCAGAATCTCAATTGTGGACTGTCCTTCCTATTTAGTCTTTCTGAAGATTCTCCCACTTTTTTTTTTTTTTAAATCACAATTTTTTCCTTTTCCGAATGCAGAAACTGAATAAAATCCAAACAAGCTATTTTTTTTCTTGTAAAAGTTTTAACACTTATTTTTTAATTGTAATTTAACTTTTAATTTAGTTTTGTAGCTGAGAATCAAAAGAAGAAAACAGCACTTTGTGACCAACCAGACTCCCATAAAACATCAACAAGTGCTTTGTAGACCATGATCTAAGAATCTCTGTTCTGAAGTATTTGTATTAGTCTAGGCACCAAATGTTCAGACAGAAGTACAAGGAAGCACATCTCCAAATTAATGCAATTATTCCTCAGAGCTAATTGAAAAATATTGTTCTTTTACAGTATTGCTAGCACTTTTTCACAATGAGCCTGCCAGAGTGATTCACTTTATTTCAAATGTGTAGCTTCCAAAGATGCTTACAACTTTATTCTTCAGGGTTAGCCTCAAGCACAAAAGAAACAAGATCTCCTGAGGTCCTTGTGGTCAAGAATGACAATAGATGCAACTTCTTGATTTCCCTTTCTGGCAGAACTAAACTGGAATATAATTTCAAGACACTTGGTACTGGAAAGTGTTTGTGATGGTAACCTTTGCTGTTATAGCTGAAAAACTGCAGTTGTATCTTAATGTCCCTAAAGGAGAGTAGCATATAAACAGCTTAACAAAATTATAATTTCCCGTAACATTCTTCTTTCTCATATCAAACCCTTTGGTTTCTTTCACAGGACTTTCCAGTCTGGCAAATCTCCCACGAGGCACATTACAACTATGGTCATTACAGAAGAGTTCTCTCCATCACCCAAAAACCTTGTAAGTTTACATTGTCACATTCCAGCCAGTACAATTAAAATGTGTTCTGCCTTCTTTATATCCTGCTAATGCTGACCTAACCTTTCTTGAAGATAGGCTTTTAACTGAGAGCTACTATTGCAGCAGGTCTCGTCCTGGGTTCTTTTTGCCATTAAAAGTTTTGTTCTGGCTGATGCACACAGAGGATGCGTGACTCCTTCCAAAGTGAAAATAAGCAAGTGTTAGATAGTTTAACACTCTAGTTTTAGCCTCCAAACACAGTTAAGTGTTTTGTGTGTGTGTTTGCACGCACAAGTGCATGAATATATAATCTTGGCAATATAGACAAAAGTCTTCAAGAATCTCTGAGCAATAGCTGTGGTCAGCATTGTGCATAACTGCAATTTGGGAGTAGATGAGGTATGTTTATGCTGAGTCATGCTTTGACAGTTTCTATTTCTCATTCCTTTTTACTCATTTTAAGATATTTCTACTGTTCATTATTTCACAGTGCAATGAAGCTCACAGATTTTAGCAGGTATACATTAATATGCATGAACCAACATAAGAGTATAGAAATGAGTACCTGTAATGCTCAGGAAAGTTAATGTTCAAGGAGGATCTAATAATGATCTTGGTCAGTAGCTTAAAGTATAAGTAATAGAATCCCTTTGAAATTCACATTTATCTCATCACACTCCACATATATCAAAACAATATTGCAACAATGGGAAACATATGTTATTATTATAAATCTTCCAAGAACAATATTTAAGTGGTCTAAACTCCGAAATAAGAATACCTGTGCCATAGGCTGATTGGACATGCCCTTTCCTGAAATGTGGGTTGTAACCTGTAAAAGAAGATGCTTTCCCTTAAAGACATGTGCATCTAGTAAAGGATGAGACATGCTAGTGCTATGAACCAGGAAGGTAACAGCAAGCTCCTGTCTGGAAACCATACTGCTTCATAGAACTGAGTCTGTGCTAACCAGTTGTGAGAGTAGGCAAGAACTACATGTAAGGAAGAAGGACCTACAATCATAGCTTGGTGTATCTCCTGGAATAGAGCTGAGTCATGACCTGCCTATTCATGCTACAGGCATAGCTAGTAAGTGACTGTACCTGGCAAAATAAACATGCCCATACACTGGATATTGGATAGCATCGACTTGCACAGGATGTACAGGGTCCTTAGGGCATCTCTGTGAGGTGTGGGCCTGGATTTGCTCATCTATGCTCTTTTTTTAATGTTGTTTAAAAGCAAATTGCAGTGCAGCGCATAATGGTGAAATTAACCTCAAAGGAAACTAAAAATGCTCTTTGCTAAAGCATGTGAATCATACAATATATTTTCTTTTTTAAAATCAAATGTTTGTTATTTGGGACATGGGGGAGAGAAAGGGGGGTATGGATTTTTATTACAAAATATTAATTATTTTTGAAGAAATAAAATCTAAGTGTTTTGAAAATTAAGCACAGAAGCCTGTTTTCAAGACTCTTTTCCATTAAGCTGTCTTCTTCTAAGGCTGTATCAACTCAGCTTTGATCTGAAATACATCACTCATCACTTTATACTATCCTTAAATAAAATAAAACAAACCCACAAAAGTTTGGCACCCGAGGACAGCTGTCACAAAGGAGAGAGCCAGTACAGTGTGCGTTTAGGGCCTGACTTATGTGGTCTATGTAACTACACCCATTAAAATATATTTAACTTCTATTCAAACTGTAAATCCCTTCTTTGCCTTTATTCAAAAGTGCCATGACAGTATGAAGTGCACTGAACTGTATTACCTTGATATAGGAAAAAATACCAGTAATCCCCTTGCTCTTCTGTGAGTTGCTAAGAAACAAAGACTGTTCGCTCATATCTCATTAGGCCTTCTCTGCTTTAACCTTTACTCTGTATTGCTTTGAAAGTCTTTTTTTTTTTTTTTTCTTTATCACAGTTCATAGCTGCAAGGCATTGGCAGCTAAATAAAGTTAAAATTGTTGCTTATTAAAGAGTAGCTAAACCACCTCTAAGCAGATTTTTACACAGTTTTTTTTTCTCTACATATAAATTATGATTATGACAACCGTTCCATTGACAGTTAGCATTCATCATAATACAGATTGATCACTTATAATACTGTCATTCAAAAACATGGAGAAAATCCTTACAGTGTTTACCTGTTCCTTGCGAGCAAAGACTAAGGGAGCCCGAATAAGTATTATAACTGGCAATGTTAGCATAAGAACATCCATAAAAATGTGTTAATTTCAGTAGGGAATGCAGCTATGATATAGCTTGTAGTGCTGCTAGAAAGAGAATATCCACCTCAACAACTTGCCCTGATAAGGGAATTACAAAACAGTACTCCAGAAAATATTTTTTTGCTACTTCATTATTAGTTGGCATCATGGTGAAATAGTCAGGAAATCTTCCTTGGGTTTTGTTTCTGTGAAGGTGAATCCAATGTTAGCAAATTGATTTTTTTTATATACTGGTAGAAGAGAATTTCATAAACAAATGTGTAGGTTGAGAAGTCACTTGTAAAGCCCTCCGTATTGCAGTCACTCACTGCAAAGCCTCAGCTTAGTGTTATCCATGTGTAACGTATCACAGACACAATATGCTTCAGCAAAAAGTTTGATAGTTATTGAACATACATTGCTGCTTTTTGAGATCTTCATAGAAAAAAAAAAAAAAAAAGAAAACTTGATAGGTTGGTCCTAGATTTGAGTCTCTTAGAAAATGTACATTCAATGTTTGGTCTTCTATTCTTGATAAAAGATCAAGGTTCACTTCTGGGTAAGGAATCAGAGTAAACAAACAAACCATTGTACAGATGTTTACAATCTTGTTTCCCCCCATTCACATATTGTACACACAGTTCGTTGTAATACTAAAGCAAAGCACTTGGTATGTAACTGATTTAACAGACTCCTTATAAGCCCTCAAAAATAGATTCAGTGTTTTTGAAAAGCCCATGTTTTTTTAAGGCCACGATAATCTGCCAATAGTCATTTTGTCTTTAGAACAGCATCATTAATCTGATGTTTCCACTGATCAAGCAACTCCGCTTCTTCCTCTGTTTCTCACAAGATGACCCAACGCCTCTCCCTCTACCTGCGTAAACACTGGAGATCTTGAAGTCTTGGCTGTCCCCCCACTACTTGCTTGTAGTCGTCGAGATCCAAAGTTGTCTTGAACTACATTCACAGCGAAGAAGAACTTTGAGTGTAATCTCTGATGAGGAGTGTGTCATACTTTGGGGAAGATGGGATACAGAGAGCTGATTCGGAAACCGGAGAGCTGGGAGATGCACTTCCAGAATCAATGGAGTCTCTAAAAGGAGAAGGAGGAGTTAAAGCTACCAGCTCCTCAAGGTCTTGCTTTGCTGATGGGGTCTCTGCAGTGCCTTCTTTGACGCTGCCATTTGATTGTTTCCTAGCTGACTGGGAAGCGCCATTGACTTCAATGGAAGGAAGTGGCTGGATCTCTGCAAACGTGGTCATTGTTGTGGGGAGCTGGATTTCTCGTGGGATCAGGTATGAAGAGCAGAGAGGAGTGGCCACCATTGTTCCTGGAGTGGCTGTTGAAAGCATCATAGAGTTCAGCTCGCTGATGTTGGCTGTAAAGCGAGTAACCACGCTACTGATCTGCTCCATGAGGGAGCCTTGCGAGGAGCTACTTCTCTGCGGAGGCTCAGACTGGAAGGTAGGGGCATCATCTTCTGTTCGGCTAACTGAGGCAGTTCTGTGGCTCACGGTGCTGATAGGCGAGGGAGTCTGCGGTCGGTACTGAGCTGGGTATTGCTCTTCTGCTTCTGAAACGTCGTAAAGAGTTTTGGCACTGGTCTCAGGAAATGTAGCGCTGCTACTATGTCGGCTACTATCTGTGCTTTTAGAAAAAGGCTTGATCACTGCGGTTTGATTGGGGTTCTCTTTTTTGTTGATGTGGATTGACAGCCGCTGCCAAAGGTGTGCTCCTCTGCTGCTTTTCTCATTCTGGGCCCAGGAAACTGATTTCCCATTAGAGCTGTAAACGGAAATGAGGTAAGATGGTAATTTGCATCAAAGTCAAAAATATAATCACTGAATCTATACCATGGATATGCGTTATCTTAGATCTTATATTCATTATATAGCTGAGTGTAATTTAGTCATCATGTATCTATATCTAATCTATACATATGTATGTCTGGCCATGCAGTGTATCTACATCTAGGATTTATACCTAGACATTCTAGGAGAACAAGCAGAGTGGACGTGCTGATTGCACAGGCCACTTGTGCATCAAACTGTGATAGCTGATAGGCCACTGCTGTCCCCTCTGTTGCTGCCCTTGGGGCACATAGGTGGTATCTGTCCTGGGGGGCATAGGTGGTGGAGGGGAGTGAGCAACTTGATGGTTTCCCTTCTGTTGGATTGGTGACATCAGGGGGGACTGTGGGACTGAGGAATGAGTGGAAGAGTGAGGAAGAAGTAAATGCTTGAAGAGAATAGGTGTGAGACCTGGACTTGGAGACAACAATAAGCATTTTGGTCCATGCTCCTCTAAATTAATCCTCTTAGTGCATTTCTCTTCAGATCATCGTGCCTTGCTTTTTATCAGTTGGTTATTTTTCTATTCTTACTGATTAAGGAAAGTTCTCATGGAACAAAGCCAGTTGCAGCACCTATAAAAACACAGTATGCAATAGCTCCTTTCTTTTTACATGTTCTTTAGGCTGATGAGTTGTTGACTGTGCTTACATTAACCTATAGTTTGTGGGATTAAGAAAGACCATTAACAATATTTCTTAGCTGAAATAGGCAATGACTCTGAAATGACATGTACAAGAAAAACATAACCTCCACATACAGATAAACATGCTTTATATATACAACACAACAGAACTTTAAACACTTCACTTTGATTTCTAAAAAATTTGCAATAGCCATTTTAGATTTTTTGGAAATACGAGCATGTTGGAGATGTTGATGAAGTGTCACAACTCAGTTTGTTTGCTTTTTCAGCCTGAAAGAGATACACTCATACATGTTAGCCTGCTGTGAAACAGTTTGCAAGACATACAGTTTACTCAACACAGATGACTTTATATCAGCCTTCATGTGGATGCTTGCCACATTCTATCAGTTTAATAGTTCTTCCAGGCATCTAAAAAAGATGTGTACTGATAGTAAAGAAAATCTTTTTATAATACACTGCATGGAATTACAATGGATCTTGTAACACAACACACTCTTTCCCCTTCAAAAGCAGCATGACAAAGTCCAGCAGATGAAGACAATGTAAACCAGAGATATTTTAAGACAGGCCAAACTGGGAAAAGAGCTATCCCCAAAACGCCAGACACAACAGCTGATGGCTTGTATATTGAGACACCCCTTTTGCTGTACCTCAGTTAGAGCGAGGGGGAAAAGCAAAATCTATCCCGTAGCACTGAGCACTTCAACTCTTTGCATCTCTACGGATGTGATTCTGAGCAGCGTGGGAGCTGGGATTTATGTCTTTCAGAGGAAAGCTGATGCCTTTGAGGACTGTGTGTTTCTCTTACTCGCACATACTCTGTAAGTGCCAAGAGCCATGTGAGAGCCCTAGCTCCTTGGCTATGCTTAGACCTGAGCTTCCTTTGGGAACTGAGGTCTTGCCTCTTTTTCTGGTATGATAGTGATGGAACTTCCCTTCCCTTCAGATCCTGCAGAGAGTGAGCTGGACCAGGAGGCTGGGACATGTGGCCCTCTTACCTTGACCTAGCAGAAGAAGAGAGCCTAGTTCTGGTCCTGGGTGTTCTGCTTGGTGGGGCCTCTTCTCCTACTGAGCTCAGATCTCAGAGCTCACAGGGGTTTGTGACAGACCTGTCTGCCATAGGGACAAAGTAAATTCTATTAATACGGAGAAGGTGGTGATAGAAACACTTGCTCAAAGAAAGTTGTGCTTGGCCGTGCACCACTTCCCACAAGCAGAATCTTCTAGCACTCCTCCAAAGTTCAAAGACTGGCTCAGTAAGGAAGTTCAAACCCTATGGCTCTCGGTGTGCTCATAAGCACTAAAGGCGTGTAGGCATTTTCAGTTACCTGGAAGTCAGATTGTAAGAGGTTGTGAAAGGAACACACTCCTCCCTCCTTTATCTGGAGAAATGTGGAGGAAGTGTGATATGAGTCTGAGGAGCTGGGGAAGGGAAAAGGATGACATTTAGGGATGCATCCAGCCATCAGTTACATATTCAGTAGAAAAGCTGTTACCAATCCCCTTAATCCCAGTTTGAGTTTAGGGCAATCTTGACTGATGCACACATTTACTGGCTTTGTGCTGTGCCCAAATGTAATCAAGCTGTATATGTGACTCTAAAAGAGAGCCTGGGGCACTAAGGGACACCTAGAGGCTGTTTGATGTAAATTTTGTACAAAAGCCTGAAAGATTTGACCACTACTCATTGCAAATTCCTTGATATTAAAAAAAAAAAAAAGAAAAAAAAAGAAAAAAAAAGGAAACCTAAATAGAGAGCAAGCAGCACTTTATCAATAAAAATTGAAGCATTGAACCCAGTGGTTAAAGTTCCATCAGTTTGCCTAAAAATAATTGGAATTATAAGTGTATCATCCCATTCGTCATGCTAAACTATTTATTACACATCATCACCCACGTAAGGCATGTGATCATTTATCAACTGCGTGAAAGGAGCATCATTTGTCTTCACATATTGGCTGGGTTAGAGGCAAATTTCAGGGGCAGTACTTTAAGATCCTGCTTTAGCTGCATGCTGTTACTCTTTCAACTGAAAACCACTGCAACGCACACAAAATCAAAGTTATAAAGGTACATTAGGGACATAGACTATGATGCCTACTAATGGAATATCACAACAAATTGTTTACATTTATTATGACCAGCTGTTCCATGTCCCTTTGAGAGATGGGAAATTATATATTGGTAAATATTTAGAGTTTTCTTGTAAACAGATTTTATCTGCCTCAGCTGAAAAGAGCAGAATTACACTTTCATGCTCACAAAAGAATTCCACTGCTAAGTCTGGCTGAATACAGGATGTATTTCTCTGCTCTGTCCTTCCTGTTGGCAAAGCCCTGGAGCATAGCAGAGGACAGGTCAAATCTGGGGATAAGCAAACTCCAATTGGTGATATAATTTCCAAACCAGAACATTGGCAATTTATCTCTTGTGTGGCGTATTTTTTCATTGCCTTCACGATGGGTTAATTAGGCTGTTTTATGTAAAAGAGGGATTTCCTCAGAACTAGACATAGTCATTATTTTTCCCGTCTCTTGACTAAAAGCTGCTTTGATTTTGGTAGCTAAGCTTTTTTTTCCAGCCTGCCAGACCTACCACAATATAGCACGTAGAAGAAAGGAAAGTGGTATAAATGAGATCTTTCAAATATTCCAAATATTTCCTCTGTAGTTGTACACTGCTGATAGAATAACAATTAGTACTCTTTCTCATTTCCTCCCTTCCTTTCATAGTCATTTAAGTTTTAGGGCTCTGTTGTGTATTCATAAGGGATATTAACTGCTTCTTATCCCCTGAGGTGGTAAGAAAAATGTTCCTCTCTTATATATTTGTTTATTTTCTTTTCTTCTTCTTATTTTCCTATCCATCTGGAATAGATTGTTTTTTTTCCTTTGTTTTTAAATTTTGTTTCAGATTTATTGCCCTGTGATATGATTGTCTGTGAGACTGTGCATAGCTCTGCCACCAGGGTTTCTTTAGCCAGCTGCCATTACAGCAACTGCATTTTTCAACCTCTGCAAAATGCAGAAGAAGGGAATTATAGAATCATAGAATGGCCTGGGTTGAAAAGGACCACAATGATCATCTAGTTTCAACCCTCCTGCTATGTGCAGGGTCGCCAACTGCTACACCAGGCTGCCCAGAGCCACATCCAGCTTGGCCTTACATGCCCCCAGGGATGGGAATCAGAAAGAGGAACTGACAGTCACAGCAGTTGAAAACCCTGATATTCTATTAAGCCTGCCATTGTTATTAATTACCTGAAGCTGTTAAGATTAATTCTGATGAAGAGTTCCCAGTAACTGGCATATGGATAACTACTGAAACACTATGTAATTTGAAAATAAGTCACTTATTCTCTTTTAAATAAGTTTAAATGAAATAGCCAAATCAGTTACGGAATTTAGTATTGTCTGAGTGAGCTTAGAAAGCATATCTACAGATTTTCCATCAGTGGAAACTGGAGTACAAAGGGGGTCAACAGAGTTTAAAACAAAAATATAAGGGAAATTTTATTCTCTGTTGTATAAGAAATGTTAGTACCTGATTTCAGATTTGAATAGATACAGCTAGTCAAAAGATACTGGTCAAAAACTTGGTGGAGACCTGTGCAACCAGAATGGAACCTATGCTGACACTAATATGATAAGTAATTAGTTAAAAGTATATAGATAAGTTCAAAGGTGAAAGTTCATGTTTCAGAACATTCATTGATCTGATTTTTTGAGCTAGATTTGCTAGCAAAGTTGTGCTTAGATATTTCAATGACTTAAAGTGTTGCATTCCAACTTGAAGCAAGGTCTTGTTTTTTATGAAGGTGAGGTAGAAAAAGTATAACTTCAACATAGTGCAGAGCAAGATGGTTTATTAAGGACAATATCCTATGCCTTTTCTGCAGAAGCAGTTGGCAGAGATAAGGAGGATAAACTACTGTACTTAATCCGTGCAGCTTTCTGGCAAGGAGAAGTGTTATTATTGGAAATAAATACTTGTAGTAAGAAGCCACTGTCCTTTTTGAGTTCTCTAATGAAACCTTATTAAGGACTCAATGATGCAATTATTCTGTCTAAGAAGGATTTAATGAAATCTTAGAATGGTTTGGATTGGAAGGGACCTTAAAGCCCCTGCCATGGGCTGATTGCTGCCCACCAGCTCAGGCTGCCCAGGGCCCATCCAACCTGTCCTTGAGCCAGAATGGTTTGAGTTGGAAGGACCTTTAAAAGGCATCTAGTCCAATTCCCAAAGAAAGGAGGATAAATGGCTGAAAATGAGTGCAGAAACATAAGGTAGATAAACTAGTTCTGTTCTAACACAATAGCGATTTATCGTGTTTCCTTTCTTATTATAAATAGCTTTAGAGGAAATCTCTATATGCCTATACAATTGTTTCCCTGGGTGTGTAAGACAGTTCTGCCATGCAGAAATATCACTCGGATCATTTAGCTTAAGTTATTCCCATACAATTTGTTCTCTGGAGATAAATAACAGTAAAACACAAAGGAGGAATGATACAGGGTAAAAACTCATTTTGCCCCGACCTGAGTTCCATAAGTAAACATCTTTTGCAATTCCACTGCAAACAAAAGCAATTGCTTTTCTATTAACAACAGCAAGGGCGATTACTAATATTACTCCCTGGGCTGTAATCAGTCATCACCTCCTTACCCTATGAAAATCACAGCTGGCATTTGCAAGAATGACTTTAATCTATGAGGATGAAAGGGACTGCTCACAGACAGAAACTTTGCCAGCAACTTCCTAGCACAGCCACCAGTGGCACCAACACTGAGAGCTTACAGCAGTGCCTGGTTAGAAAGGGGGAAATTGAAGTGTTGGTATCTGAAGGAAATACTTCTGGGATTCTGTGACAATTTCCTAAAGGTACAAAACTGAAATGGAAAAAAACAGCGATGTAGGATGCAGTAACTTCTCTTAATCAGAAATTGCCTTTCAAAGCATCACACTGGGTACCCATTTACTGCGTTTTGTTGCTTTTCATCTTGAAAAAATTCCTAGCTATTTGTAAGACATCTATATAGGGATCATTAGACCGCAACGTGAAAAATATCCACACTAAGGTTGGAACACCAAAATAATATTGCATTAGGGATTGAGCACATGAGCTGAAAAATCCAGTCCTGTTGAAGCTGTACAGCCCTCTGTAGGCTAAAAGGATGTAATGGGGATTTGCACAGGATGTCTTTATTGCCTTTACAGTACAAAGGAGAAAAGATGACACGGCTTTTTAATTTTCCATATCATGGAATGGGTTGGGTTGGAAGGGAATTCAAATAGGTGGTCAGATGGCTGGATCTGTCTTTTCCCATCAGCACTTCATCACAGTGACACCCAGCACTGGCCTGATACTTACAGACACAGACAGAAAAATGGCACCTACTTCCCTTCCTGCAACATCTCTGCTCCCTGGGAGGTTCCCAGGCTATGCAGTGACAAATCTGCTTAGCTCACAAAATAGGACAGGACCACTGGCCAGGACACTGTGGCTGGAGACAACAAAACACAGCCATCAAATGCAATTGCACTCTCTGTGAAGCATCTGGTGTTCTTAACTGTTTGAGTAGGTCTTGCAGCTGACAGTCTTGCTGTGGCACTATTAGACTGACACAGTTTCCAGTCTTTTTGCCTGTTAGGGCATCCTCTTTAACAGGAACCTCTTTCTCATCTCTACTTGACTCAGATCGATTACATTCTGGAATGCAAACAGATTCTTCACTGTGAAGATACAAAATATAAAAAAGAAGTTTTTCAAGTGTATATATATGGCTGGGCAAAACAGAGCTGAATACTGTGCGACGACATACAGTTGTTTGACATTTACATGTACTTTTCTGCTCTTCAAAATTCTCTTATATAGCAACTCCAGATAGCTTGAAAAGGAAGAATAATTATCACCAAAAGCAATGGAATGTAGGAAAAAGATAAAAAATTTGGACATCACACAGACAAGAAACAGAATCCCGGCTGACAAAGAAGTAACAGGTGTGTATACATTTGGTGCACCACTCAGCAACAAGCATTCCTGATGTTACCCAAGTGGCAGAGTCCCCCAGGTGTGTGCTCAGCAGCATTATAGCTGAGAGCTTTGTGTAGATGAGTGGATTTCAGTACCCAAAGGGGACATAACACGGTGAGAGTATTTCACTGAACACCCTCCTGCAGTGATAAAATCCACCTGTGATGCAACACGCGGGGGAAGTAAAGGTGTAATTTGGTTGTATTGTGCTCTGTGGCTGCATTTACAAAAACGTTACAGGGGATGATAAAGATCTTTTAATAAACAGTAAAGCAAATGTTTCTAACTTGCAGTAGAGTGCAGCACAGTCGTGGAATGCTTATTAAGAGTAATTATACCCTTACTTAGATTTTTAATCAAGTGTGGTACGTAGGATTTTCTGTCCTGTGGGAGAATCCAGCATTTGGAAGTCTGATTGGATTCTATATGAGATAAGAACTGAAATATTCAAACATTTCACGGAAAGTGAATTGTTTGAAATATTTCATTGCAAAAGCCTAAAAAAGTGTCCTTATTAAGACAGTTAATCCCAGGAACACTGTAAAAATATAGTTCATAATATTAATTAAAATCATAACATTGATACATAATGTTATGCATTATAGAATATCTGAAACAAAAAGAAATATCTAAATTTGACGCAATGGAGAAAGTTCTAAAAGATGTTCTGAGCTCTATTTAAAATGATTTTGAAACCTTTCCTTAAAACGACTGTTAAAATTTTCCCACAAGATATTTTGACTGAGAAGAACCAACTTTTTCATATTAGAATGATTTTGTTTATCTTTTTTTCCCTACTTTTATACAGTCTTTTGATTCGACACATAATGCAGCCTCCATTCCCAAGGAGCTCTGGAGCTTCTCACTTAGTGTTTAAGCACTGTCTCTCCTTCCCTGCCCTACTGGGTTAATGTCAGGTGTAAAGTTTCTCCTCCCCAAAGCACCATATTATGACAACATCACACAGGACATGTGGTTTGCATCACTCAAATGAACACAGTGCAGGTTTTCTGTTTTTTTTTTTTTTTTTTTTCTTCTTTTTCCAGTTAGATGAAACACAGAAATCAGCAGTGGCCACGTGTTTTGTTTTAGAGATATATCTTTTTTCTAGACATACTATATGGGATGCACAGGAATTACAGGGAGGATCTGGGCTGGCATTGTCCCAGGGCTGCTCCCCTTGTTCACAGACATATCACACTGACCTAAGGCCACTTGCTGTTGGCTTACCTGGTCATTGTAGCTCTCCCACCATTCCCCATACTCCCTTTTGGGGTGAAACACTCTATTTCCGACTTGTGCGGGGCCAGTCTCCTGCCTTTGTACCTAATAAATCACGACAACAACAGGAGCAAACAGAAAGAAGTGATTGCGTGCTCAGCTTTCTCTGACAGCTGCTGTGCAAAGGGCCATGCACATGAAGGTTATTGTGGCAGTGGTGGGGTACAGTGCAAAGCAGCTGTGGGAGCAGTGGAGTAGTGGTGTAAAACCGCAGGACTATGCTCAAGCAAACAGTGCTATGCAGGAGAGGGGCTCACCATTTATTTACATATATACATCTAGGATGAGCTAAAAAAATTCTACAGAATAACACAGTAACCTTTAATGATTTTAGGAGTAAGATCAAAATGTGAAGGCCAAACAGTTTAAGCCAAACAACACTATAATTAAGGAGCAGTGAGAAACCAACTGGTGGCCATATTTTCAATCCTAACTTCATGTCTTTCTCTGATACTCCACATCTGTAATACTTGACTTGCTCCTCAGCTTGCCAAAGCAAGCACCAACATTGTTGGCCACTTGGGTAAAATTTGGTTGGGTTACTGTTCATGTATTGAAAGGGCCCTTTGCTTTCCATTTGCAATAAAAATGACTTGCGGGGATGTAGACATGAAGTCAAGTGGAAGCAATCCCGATACTAGAGCCAGTGCAGTACTGTGAATGTCTTAAATACCATACCTGGAAATTGGATAAAAAATTACTTGGATAAACAGTTTATTACTTGAGGATTTAACTAATCCCCTGACAGGATACTAGGATAAGACCTGGTCAGCTCTGAAGACTTACATGGGATGTGAGCTTTGCAGAGATCTTATGCCGGCTCTCTTCCCAGTGATGACTTATGCCTTAATTGTGCAAATTCCTGTGCTGTGTGTTGAAACATCTATTCAAATGCTTGAATAAAATTTGTGCAAAATGCCTGCAGCAGATAATTTCTCAAATGCTTGCTTGCTTCCATTCCTGTCTACTCTAAGCTGCATTACGGGTATCTAACAAAATTCTGAAGGAGAAATCTTTTAATTTTAACACTGCATGACAGACTAAATGGATTGTTTATTGCTTGTCCTTTAACCTGAACTAGATAGAAAAATATACCTCGAAGACAACAACTCTGTAAAAGAGAAAAAACTTGAGTGAACATGAAGTAAAGTGGATGCATTTATAGTAGATCCTCAGAGGTAGTGCAGATTGTATAAATAACTGAGGAAGAAGCTTAGTGAACCTGAGAGTGAATTGGAGACAGTAAAATGAGATGTGCTCAGTGCAGAGGAGTCTTTTCATTTACAAATTATAGCCTTACTGAAAGAAGGAACAACTGGAGCTTTGCAGACTGGCTACCAAAGGTTTTAAGTCAATCCACAGGGCAGTGTGTGCCACATTCTCAAACAGGCATTAAGCTCACGCGGGACAAATCTGTATTAAATGAAGTCGAATCCTAGTGCAGAGGAAAAAGCAGAGGGGCTTATAGAGTAGATAAATGCTCTGAAAAATACAAAGGAAATCAAACTGGATCATACATCACCTTGGTGTAGCAAGAGAGAAGGAGAAAAGAAAGAAGAATGTGTGGAAATTTCACAGGAAAGAAAATGAGATAAAGTTGGTATGGAGGAGTTAGATATCAAAGAATGTAGAGTTTAGAGAGAAAACAGTTACTTTTAGACCTGATAACCAGAGAGGCAGTTTGTACCCAAGAAACAGAAGAAGAAAAAGACTAAGAGAAGGAATTTGGAAATCCTAAATGCTCACAATAAGTTGAATTCCAAAAAGTAGCCATCAGAAGAAGAGGTAAAGTTTCCTTGGCAACTTTGTTCTGAAGAACCTTTGGTTAGGATGCTTGTAACACAGTCAAAGAAAATGCCACATTCCCTAGCTGGCACTATACATTCTATACATTTCATTGCCCTGCAAGTCGGCAGAATGGATCTCCAAGAGATTTCTATGAACCTCTCAAGTTTTGCCATCCACTCAAGAGCAAAATAACCATCAGAAAAAGCATGCTGCTTCTAGACTGCCCTATTAGTAACTACTCTGTGGCCATTCATTCAGTACTAAATATCCATGTAATTATGACAAGAGTGACCAAACTTTAATAAACCCTCCTACTGTGGAACATGCATCTAACCTCTGCAGGGTTCTTAGTGTAACCAGACTGGAAAGGCAAAGGGTTCAGCATAAAAAAAAAGGTTTTCAAGACTTAGAAAATGGAAAGGTTATGATTTACCTCAGAATGTCTTGTATTTCAAAAAAGTCAAAATACTTTTCCTTCTGTCTTTTCACTCTTTGCTGTTAAAACAAAGGATAGCTACAAATTATTTAATATGCGAAGAAAATATTAAAAACAAGCTAACAGCAGCAACAACAAAAAACAACCAACCCTTACACTTTTATTTTTAGTTACCATAAAAAATGTTAAGATTAATATAATTTTGCATTTCACATGAAGAATGGAGGAGACATAAACAGATTTCTTTCCTTAGAATCAGTTCTGTGATTGTGTACTGGTTGGAAAAAAGAGAGAAAACTATGCATCAGGACACAGTGTGACTAAAGAGCAAATGTAACATAAGAGCCAGTGTAATCAAATTCTGTTGAAGTCTTTGAAAAGTTCTGAGTTTATTTTTCAGGCTTTGTTTTAGTATTCATTTATTATTTTAGCATCTGTGGGTAAGGATTTGCAGGCTGTTTCATTCTTGGGCTGGGAGAAATCATGTCTGTACTGGGATTTCCCTATACCAGCAGAAAACACCAACACGACTACTTAAATTTCAGGGATTACATCTTTTCCTTGCTGTCTTCAGCTTCTATGAAAGGACTTTTCATAGACCAAAATTAACGGATTCTACCGAGGAATAAGGACAGAATCACTCTTAATGACACCAATAATAATCCATTACAATACATTACACATCAGTTTTACATCTCTTCATTTGTAAATCCTTGCTTTTCATTTCCCCTCCGCTGAAGTTGTGGGCTCCTCTACAAACAAGTGCTGATACTCTTCAGATATGGAACTTTTTAGACTATGTCTTCACTGTAGAGTGTGGTGCTGGCATCCTGGTGGTTCTGAAGTGACATTAGGCTGAAACCCAGATGTGGTCACATCACCTCCACACCTGCTCTCCTCTCATATCCTTTGAAAGGGTCTTGGAAAGGATCCATTTTATAAGGTGGTCCATAAGCTAACTAGAGGACATAGGTGGACCAGACCTGAAAGAAGTGTCGTACCTTAAATTTCTGCGTAGTTTGGTCAAAGACTTAACCAAATTAATGAAAAAGTAGTCTAGTCTCTGTAGAATGTTAGTGGTAGTAAAATATCTATACTACACTGATTCAGAAAGACAAGACCCAAAAGACAGGTGGTTTCAATAGCAAAAAGTAGGTTTTCAGAAAATACGTTCTCTGAAAATAAATCCCAGCAATTAAGCATAAGATTTTTTTTCTCTCTCTAGCTTTTCAGAGTAGCTCTGATGAACAGGCTTTTTCTACTGCAAGGTAGGAGTAGTATCTTCACAAAACTGTGCCTTGGTACCTTGCAGAAGTGGTGAAAATGACATTTCCAGGAGAACAGTTAATAGGACAGGGGATATTGAGAACAATCTGACTGTGGGACAAGGACTAATCCTGGGGACATAAATTCAGCACTGTACTGACTAATTTCTAAGAGCCTTCTGAGTTAATGAGATTCCAGTTTTTTTTTTGAGATACTGAATGCAATATTATATATCTGAGATTATTTCCAAATCATGCATTTCCCTATAAGTTAACAGCAACCAAAGCAGGAAACATCTATTAATTCAATCTCAAAGTTCTAATTTTCTCCATTTTGAAATGAAAATAAATAAATATGTGAAAAGGGAATGTAATGGAGGGGAGGGGAGGGGAGGGGAGGAGAGGA
>JAPSGF010000008.1:22290036-22326345 GCA_035772895.1 Perdix hodgsoniae
TTGGAGAGGAGAGGAGAGGAGAGGAGAGGAGAGGAGAGGAGAGGAGAGGAGAGGAGAGGAGAGGAGAGGAGAGGAGAGGAGAGGAGAGGGGATTCAGAAAACTTTATAGTACACTGATGAAATATCATCTCTTTGCTCTCCATTGCTTTTATTCAATGTGCTTATCTTGGAACTTGTCTTTTCAATGTGCTTATGTTTGGAACTGGTACACTTGTAACACTCAGAATGCTGAGTGTTTCAAAACTGACCACCTTTCCAGGCTGTTATGTCAGATTTTATGTGCAAGCAGTATTTTTCAATAGCACAATTACTTGGTCTTGATATTAAGAAATCATGAATATCTTGCATTTCATAGGAGCAGCACTGGCGTCGACCTTTAGACTAAATAGAGCAATATCTGAATGAAGATTTCTGCATAAATGGATAAAGAATGGACTATGAGGAATATTTAGCATTGTTACTGCAAAGAGTGTTTTGAACTGCAAATATACTGTGTTTTGAAAATCAGTTAGTTGTAGAAGGCTGGCCATTCTATTTTGATATAGCATTCCATTGCCCTGAATGGACCTTTTAAAGAGATCTCAGCTAGTTATGCATATTTTTCCATTTATATAATTGTTAAATTATATATCATTAAGTATGGAAATTTAAAATTGTTTTTAAAAAGGCACCATATAAACATTGTTTGCTTAATAGCAAAATTCCATCAAACAAATCAATTTAAAGCCAATGCATAATTAATTTCTGCAGTCTATTTTTTAATAACTTTTCTTTAAGATTTTTTTTTTTAAACAATTTCTTTTAATTAAACAATCATATGTAACTGCAACTGGTGGGTTAAAATTACCTTTTTCATGGCATGATATTCAACGCATTATACTGTATCAAGGAAAGAAGAGTAGACCTATAGCACAATATTGCCATTATGTTTGTCTACCTTATTCCAAAAGGGGCATGATGTTGGACAAAGACTGCTGTAAGATTTTTGTACGTTAGCATCTTCTTTACATGAAATGTGGTTCTGCCTGGCTTATTCACTATTTTGAATTTCTGTTCTTTCTTTTGCAGGTTTATGCAACTGCAGATGCTATGGGAAAGTCTCACTGCTTTATTCATTACTTCATTCATTATACTGAATAAGGAAGTTACACTTCATTTGCTCTGAAGTGTTATAAATGTTAGAAACTTCTTTAGGTTTGTAAAGTGGATGGGTGGGGCTGTGTCTTGACTTGGATTTGATTTCAACATGACATTTTTCAGATTTGTTGACTTATAAGAAAGAGGTTTCTCAAACTGTCCCTTTTCTGCTACCTCATTATTGAATTGTGGACTTTAAAATGATTTAATTTTTTGTCAGTGTATAATTGTGTTCTAAGTCCTAAACTGCCAGCACTTTGGATAATTACTGCATCATAGAATGCTGCGACCAAAACTACAGCAAAGTAAAAGCGTTGCTGGTTTTATATATTTTAGCAGACCCCTGGCTGTATTATAATTCACACAGGCATTTACATAGGAGTAGGCGAGCTCATGTCTTGTCTAGACCTTGCAAGGAGACTAGGTATCTTAGTCTTCTTGTCACAGAATCATAGAATGGCTTGGGTTGGAATGGACCTCAAGGATCATCAAGCTCCAACCCCTCTGCCGCAGGCAGGGCTGCCAACCTGCACATTTAATACTAGAATTTTCATAACAAATACAATGCCAGTTCATATCAAAGTATGCTCTGGAAAGAAGCAGAAGTTGATTTGGTAGAAAAATCTCTGCTCTGACCAGATAGTAGTCTGCAACAGGATTTACATCCTGTTGTGTATAGACAGCAGAACACGTGTATATGTATACAGAATGGACATAAGAACATTTCAATGGTTCGTCTGGATACTCTTTAGTGTGATGGGTAAGGGAAATACTGATACATTATGTGGTGTCATTTATTTTGCACAACAATTTCAGGAGACAGGTTGGAAGATGTAAATCAGGGTAAGAAAGATAGACACTATTGTTAAAAAGCAGTAAAATCTACCACCAAACTGCTGGCCCCATCATTATTGTTCCTTCCTTGCCTTTTTTTTCTTTTTCTTTTATTATGCTAACAAGGTTGCATTTTTCCATCTAGAGCATATTTGGGCAAGAGTAGACAGGGAACTGTTTACAATGCAAATTTGTTTGAACAGTTCAGCTATAAGATTTGATTCAAAATGATGGAGACGCTGTCTTATTTATACAAATAAATAAAAAATTAAGCTTGAATACATGAGCTCAGTCAATGCAGCCAAACAATTTATATCAATCAATCAATCATTATTTTAATTAAATTTGAGGGGAAAAATTCAAAACAACAACACTAACACTGCACACATATTAAAATTCATTGAGATGAGGGCAGTCAACAATATAAATTCATTGTACAGAGGGAATATTTTAGCAACAATTCATCAAAATCTTTCATACCTAATAACTTTCACTAAGTTACATTAAATATTCTTCAGTCATTTCACAATATTTGAAGTTTAATTAATCACAGCATCAAATTTGTCTGAAAAAACACCAGGAGCAGTTTATCTAGAGAAAAATGAAGGACTTAAGCAATTCAGCAATCTCACAATCTATGTTTTGTAGCATATTATGTTAAAATGGCTCAGAATGTTTCCCTTGGGAACTGGTTAGTTAATAAATGCAGACTAATCAGTCAAAAGGATAATGACTTCCTCTGAAGAATCAAAGACTTTTTCCTGCATGCATCAAAATTCTTTTTTAGCAAGTCCATGAAGCAAGCAACTTATATCTTGCATCACTTTGCTTACGTTTTTGAAAAAGAAAAATTCTCTTTGAGCCAGACATTCAGCTCATCTCAGTTGTTACCTTCGCTAGTGGCATTATATCATGTAAGAGGTTTACTCCTCCACTTTTTTTTCCTGCTCTTTTATAGTACAAAGTCATCCAAACACTTCTGTGCAATTTGTAGTTCGTGGTCCCATTGGAACAACATGTGTAGGAGTTAATTTTTAACAGTGGGGGGATGGTTTTGGTACATGATAATCTCTCAATGACTTCTTTTGCCTTATGGTAATCTTTACTTCCCTCTTTGTGTAGCACTTTTACTTTTCACCTTCCAGTGGGATTTATGATGCTGAGATGAGCAATGGCTAAATGGTGGTCACTGTTAAAGTTCAGAGATGGTGCATGCCATATCTATAATGCAACTTCTTAAGCATGAGTTCTCCTAAATCACACTGCTTACTAATCCCCTGTTTAGATGCACCCCATTCCCTCAAGAACTAATATAAATAATCAAGTCGTCAAGAAATTATTTGCCTGTTCTATAAAACTTCAAAATTTCAAATAACATCATTGCCTCTCTCTACTTTAATTTTTTTGTTTGTTTGTTTGTTTGTTTCAGTAAGATAAAATGAGAACTGTGAAAGATCTTTTACTGTAAAGTTAGTATAAAAATTTGATGGATGTTACACTTATAAGACAAAAGAGGCCCAGGGTGGTCACTGTCTGACATAGATAATCACTGTTCTTTTCACCAGGCTGGAAAATAACTTTCTGCCTTTTCTGATTAGTTGTTTTACACAAGCCAGAATGACTCCACCAGGCTTCAAGAGGAAAGCAATCCATCCTGGCCTAACTGACAGACAGTTAATACAGCCTGTTATGAGCTGTGGTATACCTGTCATGAATTCAACATCATGAGGTTATCACCTGTTATACTCTAAAGTTCCAGAGTTAACCAGTGCAACCCCTTGCATGGCTTGCACTAAGAGCTATACAGTAATTTGGCTGTGAATAGTGCTGAGCATGAACTCATAACCCCTGCCCTGCTGAAGCACAAGTAGTAAAAAGTTTCTCATATGAGTTTGGAGGAAAACTGTGGCATTCTTTCTATCATTATTCAAAATGTGTAGAAGAAATGGCTCGTGCTGCATATAGATGAAGACAAAATTGGCACTTGTACTGTAAGAAATGTGTCCGTGTAGAATATGCAGTGGCAGGAGCTCACAATCAGTATCTTTCTCAATGACAGCATACTTAAATGCCAGCCAGCTCCAGCTTTCAGCAAACTCCCCCCATCTTTCTTCTACACCGCTGTCGCAGCCTGGTAGGCCTCCTGGTACAACCCTGCCTTCTTTATAGCACTATTTGCTCCATGTCAAATAACCACTTTGTTCCATTTCTCAGAATGCTTATCTTCTAGAGGTATAATCTTGCATACTTATGCCAGAATTCCTTTGCATGTATGCAAACACATATTATAAAAGCATTTCATTACAACTTGATGTCCACAACTTCAGTCTATCCATTTATGGTTGGACTAGATGATCCTAGTGGTCTTTTCCAACCTTAATGATTTTATGATTCTATGGCTTATGGATATGTCCCTCAACCAGTCAGCAATTGATTCCTGGGCCATGGAAACTGAATGGACTGTATCTCTGAACTCCTCAGTTCGAAAGGGCACCAATATAGGGCAGGTATAGAGCATATATAGAGATCTGAAGTTTATTCCTAGACACTTGGCTGGAAACTCACTGCCTTCTCAGTGTTTTCCTCATTATTAGATGTAACAGTTGGATCTTTCAGATGTTTCTGTAACAGCTAAGATCTCTTCTCAAGTTAGCTCAAGCCTGAAATTTTTGGTTCTTAATTTTTACTTCTATTTGAGAAATTTCAGTTTAGGCTTTGGAAAAAAAGTTACTTCGGGATTTTGATGATGCTGAATATAAAATATATTGGTGTACAATACAGTATTTTAACTGCAACATTTTTTAACCATGAATGGTAGCTTCTAGGTTAATTCAAGGATATTTGTCTTATTTTTGGATCAAAACATATCCTGTTTGAATTGTAACAAAACAGATATAGCAACCGTAAGAGGTGGGAAAAAAAAAAAAGAAAAAAAAGAAAAAAAAAGAGAGAAGAGGTAAGGAAGAAAAAAACAGTCACTCCTTGCAGAAAACAAAATGCACTGCATGACTGTAAACACATGTTTCCAGAATGCTTCATTATGGCACAGTTTGGGACATTCTGATGTAAATACCAATTATAACAACTTGTGGTCTGAGGCTGAACCCATTCCAGTGGAAAAGTCTGCCTTGCTCATCACTTTTTCCCCATGGGACACAGGAAACTCATAGGTACAACTGTCAGCTGGCAATTAAAAACATCCAACAGCTTTTTAATTTCTTTCTTTGGCCCCTCAGTCTCGCTGCAAACATAAATAAACGGGGACACATACAAACTACAGCTCTGATTCAGGTTGTATATCAGCAAAAGGCTCTTCATCAGAGGGCAGTGAGCATGAAACAGACTCATCAGGGTAGTGGGCACAGCCCCAAGCTGCTGGCATATCAGGACAATACTCCCAGACATATGGTCCTGTGTGGAACCAGGAGTTGGACTTCATGGTCTTAATGGGTCCATTCTAACTCAGAATATTTTATGGTTCTATGATAATTTTCAAGCAGAGAGCCGTACCTCAGGTTCAAAGTGGTGTTTTCTCTTCTTCCAGAGGTTCTCACCTCACTGTTTAAACAGATCTGCTCCCTGCATTCAGGTCAAGGCTTGATCTGTGGAAGAATATCAGTTTTCTATTGGCTTTCACTTGTGTTACAGGAGAGAGCAGTTTAGAATTTGATGCTCAAGTGACAGAGAAGCCCCTTAAGGTGGGTTGGAGACGCATGAGAAGAAGCAGCCAAGTGCAGCAAACACTGTCATTCATACCCAGCAGTGGGAGAACTGGAGACCAGGAGCATGGACTGCGTGTACTGTAAAGACTTTGGAGCAAGCTAAAGGGTAGGGCAAAGAACACTGGTAAGATTTGAAAGACTACTACACAAGCATGGCAGAGACAGAATGTTTGGGGGTTTTAATTAACAGTAAAAGGCAAACTTGCCTTTTTGCAGGTTGAGAAAGATGCATGTGTTTAAAGGGAAGTTATAATGAAAATTAAAATGAAGTGTCCCTGGCTTGAATCATTTAAAGACATGTTCCAAAAGAGATAAACACCTACAGTGGTTAAAATATTGTGTGCCATTTAGGAGGTATTGGAAATGTAAAAGAAACACTAGAATATCTTCTCTATTCCAGACCAAAACAGCAAAACAGACCTTTTAGTGTGCAGCTGTGGCTAGAAATAGCACAGTAGCTACTCTCATATCAGAAATGCACCATCTTTATCTTACAGAGTAGTTGGAGAATAAGAAGCAGACAAACAAAGCCCGTATTTCAGACTTTTCCAAAAGAATTCTGCTTCATATGTGATAGCAATCCCTGTGACCATAAGATAAAATGGGGTTTTGCTCAAATTATTTATGGCCTTCCTAGTCCCTATGAAATTACCAGGTAAAATAGCTAGAAGCAGAACATCCAGATGCCTCTCTACGGAGGTCATGTGACTTTCATAGAATCATACATTATAGAATGGCTTTCACTGGAATGGAACTCAAAATTCACCCAGTTCCAACACCATGCCATGGGCTAATTGCCATCCAGCAGCTCAGGCTGCCCAGGGCTCCATCCAACCTGGCCTTTAGCACCTCCAGTAATGGGCCATTCAAAACCTATCTGGACTACCTGTTCCAGTACCTCACCACTCTCTCAGTGAAAAACATCCCCCTGCCACTGAATTTAAATCTCATCTCTAAATTTTAAAACTCTACCTCCTTGTCCAGTCATTACCTACATTTTCACTACAGCTATGTGGTGTTCAGCATGCTTCTTTGTGGTGCCGCTTCTATTGATGTCCAATTTGAAACAATGCCTTACTTTGAAACAATGGTCCAATATATTTTGTAGGCTAGAGCTGATTCACAATAGCCTACATGAAATGTTTTTTATTTCATTGGGTGATGAATAGCTTTACTCTGTCCAGTAATATATTTTGGTGGAAATACATTCTAACGCTCAGCCACAGCTTGTCTGAGCTTTTTTAAATTTTTTATTTTATTTTATTGAAGAGCACCCTATGCAAAAAGTCATTTAGGACTGTAACAGATTGCTTTATTTAGGCAAACACAGTGTTGTTATCTGTCATCTTGCAGCTGATGTGAAAGCTCTGAACAGAGCCTTGGTATTATCTGTTTGACAATGATTTGATGCAATACTATACTGTTATATATTAGTGTCAAGAACAAAAATGCTAATGATAGGGGCTCCTCTCTACACTGTTGATTTAAATAACATCTTTCTTTAAAACTCAACAGTGACTCACTCTCTTCTCAATAAAACCCCACTGTGCTATTTAAATAATACCATGTAGCTCTACTGCATATTTCCTTTGATTCTGAGTACTTCAGTGTTTACTTGAAAAACCTATCAAAACAAGATTGTGAACATCTACTGAATAATACCGTGAAACATATTACTTTGTGCCAATTTTTTTTTAATATTCTATTTTTTAATATTCTACTTTCTAATGCTCTACAGTGAGCAGAAGTGAGGGTGAAAGTGGTTTTCTGGTTTTTTTTTTTTTTTTCTTAGAGATGATATCGAATACAGGTGAATTCCTGAGCAGCATTTTAAGTTTATTCAGTACATTCTAGGACTCTGTTTCATTTTCTTTCATGCAACTAAAGAGACATTGATTACAGAATTTCTCATAATTGATGGAATGAGTTTGAAGTTGGATTCCCAAATCCTTCAGGCACATACTAGCTAAACACTGTTAAGTTCACTGGCACCATCACAATTTAACTAGCTTAGGCATTTTGCTGCAGTTTTAAGTGTTGATGAGTAATGCTGGCAGCATGAAAGCTTTTCTCCAAGTGTCAGATAAAACGCTCTAGTTTTTTCTATATCTAGGTAAATATGACAATATATCAGCTTTGTGCTGCTTTCTTCATTCTTACGCAAATGCATCTGATGCTCTCAATGGTATTTTCAATGCTACTGAAAAAGAAGTCACTATCAATAATCTATTGTGCTTTACTAATATATCTCTAATGCAGGTGTATTCTATACATAGGGACGTAAAGAAATGGAAACAGAGTCCTCAAAAAGAAGAAAATACATCTTGTCTTTAAGACACTCCATACTCAAATAAAAAAAAAATATTTTAGAGCAATGTTTTTTTTTAAAACTGAGCCATAACACATGACAAACAAATCCTTCCCAACTCCAAGATCCTCCCATTATCTGTAATTTCTTCTTGCCAGGAAAAATGTTGTGAGATGGCAAATGAGTTCTGAAACCAAAATGAGGGTAGATAAGAATGATCTCAAAGAGGAAGACTGTTATGCTGTTGAGGACACTATGAAGAATGCCTCTATTACCAGCCCAGAAGTGGTTACAGGGCTCCTAGCTTCAACATCTCAGGTCACACAAACATACAGTTTGTAGAGAGGTACATTTCAAGTAACCATCACATAAACTGATACAGGATTTATTATTTTGAAACATCATCTTATTCTTCACCTGAAAACGAACTGAAAGATAATGCTGTTTACAGATATATAATATCTTGTAAAAACCCACCAATTTATGTATCAATTAAAAATCACTGAAAGAGAATCATGAGAAATAAACTGGCAGAAGCAAATAATCATTTTGACATAAAGTGTCCTCTGGGTAATAATACTAAAATTCTCCCTTGAATCAAAACTTCGGATCATAGAGAAATTGAACTACAAATTGCCCTTGTTCCATGCAAACTTTAGTGTGAACAATGACCTGTCAAGAAATATTCATATTATCAACCATAAAATCCATGTGTTTCTGCAAGGAGGGAAATACGGCTACCTGTCACTTCTGGGCTAGGCATGTAGAGCTGATGAATGATAAGATTTCTTTTCTGCACTTTTTCTGCATTCATACATTCATTCTGTGTTTATGCTAATAATTAAATAACCCCAAATCACCCTCATCACCCCCATATCAAAAGTGTAAGAGATCAAAAGATGTAAATGAACCACTGGCTTGGATGCACTCCTGAACAGTCTGTCTATGAGTCTGGACTGTATTTCCACTTCAGAGTTTTCCTTTCCCCTTGGTGTTCACCGACTGTAATTTTTATATAATGAACATACAAGCTGTCATCATGATCACTGAACTCAGGTATTTTTGTGGGAAGAAACAAAGAAATAGCTCACAAGGAGGTATCTGGTTGATGGCAGGAAGAGTAAGTAGCAAATGTGGCGCCTGTGAGCAACTGACTTTGATGGAGTTAGGAAGATGAATATAGAAAAAGATATCAAGATATGTAAAGGAGAGAAGATAGGTAAGGACTAGGAGAAAGAAGGCGGGGAGAGATAATAGAAGAAAGGAAAATCAGATAATAGAAGAGAAAAGGCATAACAGAAGAATCACAAGTCAAATCCTCAGATGCCCGAATGGCCACTAGTGATGCCACATGTGTTGGCTACTCCACCTAGATTTTGTAGCATTAGCAGCCACTCAGTTGTCTTCCTGCTGTGACTAGAGAAAAAATACAGTGACTGTGCAATTCATTCAAGTGAAAGAGCTTGCAAATGAGTGCATTAAGAACAAGGCCATTAGTAATATTTCTTGTTCTTTTTCTCTCCCTACTAAGATCTTACTTCCCTCCCTGCAAGAAGTGGACAGTTGAGAAGACAATGCTTCCATCTCTGTGGTTGTTTGTCCATTTCTCTGTGTCCTGCTTTTGCACAACATTTTGACTAAATCAGACCTGTAGCTGTTGTAGATGTGGGAAAGAGGACTTTTCCTCTCCCAGTGGAGAGGCAAAGGGAATTAATATATCTCCCTCTGTCCTTTCGTTATTAGCATTATCACTTAACCCTCAGAAAAACATAATAACTTCCCCACACTCACGCATTAGCAGACTTTACCTAAGTGTTTCACCAGATGATCCCCTTCTTTTCCACAGGTTCACCAGGCTGCTTGAACGGCTTGCAGCCGAAGATGACTTTCCATCCCCTACATGCATGCGGACCACAGTCGATGTGGTGAATGCGCTGCGTACATTCCTTTCAGGCTTAGCAAGGATGATGTAGACCTTGGGCACAAACATACAACCAAGGGCCACCGTGGCACTCAGACTCACTGAGAAACACATGGTGATTATCTTGTAGTTGCTTCCAAAATATATTGGCACAAAAGCCAGCCAAATGATGCAGGTGGTATACATTGTAAAGGCAATATACTTTGCTTCATTGAAATTAGCTGGGACATTTCTTGTCTTAAATGCATAAAAGGTGCAACTCAAAATTAATAATCCATTGTATCCAAGGGGGGTTACAACACCCAAGTTGGTGGTGTTACAAATCAAGTAGACCTCTCGGATGCTTGGGTAATCATGCATTATATCAGGTGGCTCCATTATAAAGAGGGCAACAATTATGCCTAATTGTATACATATCAAGATAAATGCAATAACAAGCTGGGCACAGGCACTCATGAATCTAGGTTTCTTTGTACAAATTTTCTTCTTGCTGCCAGCCAGGATTCTTGCAATGCGGTTGGTTTTAGTTACTAAAGCAGAATAACTCATAGCTGGGGAGAGACCAATGCCAATTCGCTGAAGATAGCAGTAAATCTGTTGAGGTTTTGCGATGAGACAGAAAGTGCACAAGTAACCCAAGCAGATGCCAGCTAGAATGATGTAGCAAAGTTCTCGGCTGGAAGATTTGACCACTGGAGTATCACGGTACATTATGAATATAGCCGTAACAAACAAGGTTGCCAGCAGACCCAGGCACGCAAAAACAACTGCTGCAATTGGTTCAGGATCACCCCATCTGAGATACTGGACTGGGATGAGGTCACAACCTACAGGGAACAACAACAACAACAAAAAAGTAAATTGAAGTATGTAGGAATTAGATTCTTTAATGATAATGTTATAGATTGCCCTGATTTTCCTCTTCTCTTTCATGAAGTTGCTGTTACCATCAATGTAAGCTAGTATTATGTTGATATAATGGCACACTAAATATTTTTCAGTGACCCCTTATTTCAATAACACACTTTATCTGTTTGGAGTCTAACAATCTATGACTAAAAAAAAGTTCAAACATACTAAGAAGCCACTTCGCATCACGATGGAATTTACCCATAATAATAATTATTATTTTTAGTTTAGTAATTTAAGGACAAATTTCATAATCAAGTTGCAGTCTTGATGCGAAATGCTCAAAAGTTGTCTGCATAGCTTATGTCCTTTAAGGAGCAGGCATCAATGACATACTAACATACACTAACTATGAAGTATATTGGTACTTGTTTAATGACAGTGCAGATACTCTATCCATCAAGAAAAAGAGTACTTCTTTCTCATACAGAATAATTTTTTTCCAGCAAGATTTTTCTGGGATTAATGATGTACATGATATGTACTTTGAGATGTCCCACAGTACTCATTTCTTTATCTGTCATTCATGCTTTCAAGATGCTTGAGGAATTAATCCCTCATCTAGTTCACAAAATCAAACCGGTAACAATAAATTAGAGTCAAAGCTGAGTTAAAAAAGTCCAGCCCCTTCTAAGGATATTTGTTTTTTCACTTTCTGTATAGGTTTAATAAGTCATTCTTTGTACCTGTCTGTCAATGGTTTATGGGCTGGTGCCACCCGGCTCCATGACTAATGGGGCAAAGGGACCCAGGGACCCACACCCAGAGAAGGGAAAAAGGGAAAAAGAAAAAAAAGGAGATATCGAAATGCAAGATAACTCAATATAATACAAAATAATACAATATAATTAGAGTTGAAGCTAATAAATCAAATAAATGAGAGTGTCTGAAAGCCAAAGGTTTTTCACTCCACATAGTGCTTGACTAACTAGTTAGCTTGACTAACCTTTATTATGAATTAAAAATGACCTCAAAATTTAGGATTGTAGGAATCAAATTGCTTTTTGGCTGGGCCAGACAGAAAAATGTCATACTGCCTCAGGGGAGAGAGTGGCAAAAGAATTTTACCCCTTGTGGATGGATGCTGGGCATTCACATCTGTATTTTTAGTAATAAGGGCAATTTGGACAAGGCACTATTTGATGAGGACCTGGATGCTGAGCAATTCGAATTAGTAAAGGAGCCTGGGATCTCAATATCTTGATGATCAGTGGGAAAAGTAGGCATCTGTTTTTTGTTTTTTTGTGGAATTTCTATATGCAAGATGTTTAGTCTTTTCCTTTATTATCAGTGGAACTTATAGTATTTTGAAATCTCTCATTGACGTTTTCAATGGTAAGAAACCTTTCCATGCTAATAGTTTTGGTTAATATTTAGATTCCTTCTCTTCCCAGTATTTCTATATTATGTATTTCCAAACAATACTGTAAAAAAATATAATTATCTACAATATATGATACTGTAATAAATATGTTGTCTGGCAAAGGTATGAGGCAGATAGTTCTGTATTCCTGCCAAAAAATCAGCAGAGGTAGGGTAACAAAATGTTTTACATATCTGCAGTTAAAGGATACATCGCTTTGGTGTAACAGAGTTTTGCCCCTGATAATTAAACAAAGATTAATTGGCCATTTGTATTTAAACAGCTTTGGTGTGATAAGCTTTCTGCTGCAATAATAAAATTATTGTCATGTCTTAATGTAACAAAGACATTTAGATCTTCACAAAACACTCTTGTGAGCATTCATTAACTCCTTTTGGTTTTAAAGGGTTTTCTTCTTCAGACTGAGGGAGACAAGGTATTTCATTCTGACTTCATCAAGATTAATGTAGCATGCAAATGACATCATTAAAATCATTCTATACCACTAAGAGTGGTGGAAGAAGGGTGGATAGCAGAAAGCAATCTTTGGGGTAAGTAGCTATCCCTCCTCATGTGAGTTCTTCCCAAAGAAGATTTTTGGGCTTGTTTAGCTTGGAAAAGATGTCAAGCTGGGGAGGCCTCATTGCATCCTTCCAGTACTTGAAGGGAGCTTACAAGCAGGGGTTACTGCCTTTTTTCGCAGTCTGGTTGCAATAGCACAAGGGGGAATGTCTTTAAACTAAGAGGGGATGTTAGGAATAAATTTTTTACTCAGGGTGTGGTGAGGCCCTGACACAGGCTGCCAAGAGAAGCTGTGGATGGTCCATCCCTGAGGTGCTCATGGCCAGGTTGGATGGGATCTTGGACAGCCTGAGCTGGTGGGTGGCAGCCCTGTCGATGTCAGGGGGGTTAGAACTGGATGGTCTTCAAGGTCCCCTTCAACCTACGCCATTCTATGATTCTATGATTTCATCAAATGTAATGAATATTTTGGAGAAACCATTTGTTATCAGCCTCTATTACTTCTGCACTTGGACTGGAATTTTCTAATGTTCTTACCTGACAGCTAGCCTTTATCTGCAGACAATGATATAGAGGTTGACCTGTGCACAGTTTCTAACATTACAACAGAGTCCAAACATTTCTTGCTGGTTTAAAACTATTTCATGCCTTCCTTGCTTTATTACCCTTTTACGTTCTCTTAATGAAATACCTGAGAAAAGAGTTGAAACTTGTGCCATTTTTATTCTCTGTAACTGAGTGTACTTTGCAAGGAGAATGCTAAGCTGTGCAATTATTTATTCTTCAATTAAGATTTAAGGACTGGATATTCTTCATAAAGCAAATGATTGGTGAGACTTTCATTTAACAGTTTTGCAGATAATGGTTTCTGACAATGACACTTTGCAGAAAGAGATGATCAAATCAAGTAAAAGAAATACGGGAAAATGGCACAGTCACTGTACAGACAGTTTGATGGCTATTATTATACCAAGGCAAATGCTGAAAATGCTAATAAAAGAACTATTTTCCATCCCATAAATAACTGTGCACTCAATGGTGATTTGGACAAGATCCCATCCCATAGAACACTTCCTACACTTCATCAACATCTTCAAGCACCTGGAAAGTCTTCTTTCCTCGCTGGCTCGGAAACTCCAACTGAAACAGAGCCAACAGGCCCAATCCTGTCTTCCCTGCAGTGGGCTGAGGCAATCTTTGGCTGGTGGAAAGGCTGTTAGGAGCAAGTCCAATTTGGAGCAGGTATAGAGTTGTACTCTATGCTCAAAAGAGCACTGCTTCTGGGACCAAACCACCAGTAAAATTGACATAAAATAATTGCTGTGTTTCTCTGGCCAGAGACATAAACTGTGGGAGCTGAGTACTAGATATATGTGTAAATAGCAAGACAAATAGATATAAAATGTCAGAGTCCCATTCAACATGCCAGGGAAGAGATTTCTGTGAGGAGCATTAAAAAAATATCACCAACAAATGACAGATGAGGGTATCTGAAGATTTCCTGGGACAGAAAATAGATCTGATATTCTGTAATATCTGCCTCTCTAAATGGTGCTATAAATGAGATGAGAGCTCTTGAAGGTTTGACCCTTGCCATAGGTGTATGAGTAGCCTCAACTCTCTCCTGAGCTAAACTTGACACTTCTGATCTTTCATATTGCTTTAAAATTAGTTTGTCCTGATAAGAGTTCACAGATATGAAGCACTCTGTTATCATTCCTATTTTCAGGGGATTTAATCATGACACTGTCTTAATTTGTTATTACAGCCTTGATGCCTGAGAGAGCTTACTATACCTTCATCATCCGTAAAACTGAAAATCTATTTCATGACAGGCAATATAAAACACATAATTAAACTAGTTCCAAAAGTAAATATGACAGATTAAGGCGTGTAAATAGGATGCAGTCTGAAAAGTGAAGGGAATTCAGGGAAATCCCATAAGTCAACATCATGAACAACAGTTCATTATCAGTCCATATGAAGAATAAAACTGACTGAAAGTTATTGCTGTTTTTGTAAATTCTGAATATTTTTGTGGAGTTAGGCACTCCTTAACAAAGCATGTACTTTTCTTTTTATCTTTTTTTTTTCTTTTTTTAATCCCCGTCATAGATAGCAGGAGTTTAAGTGCCATACCTAAACAACACTTAGTCTCATAGACTTGTGTGAGTTGTAAGAGACCTTTAGAGGTCATCTAGTCCAACTGTCCTGAAAAGAACAGGGACATCTACAGCTAGATAATGTTTCTCAGAACCCCATCCTGCCTGACCTTGAGCATCTCCAGGGACGTGGCATCCACCACCTCTCTGGGCAACCTGTTGGAGTTCACAACTACTTAGTTGCGAATGAGAACCTCAACAAATCTTACCACATGTGATTTAATGTGTATTGCTGCCATGTTGTTAGATATTTTATATGAATATTCCTGAGTTTTCCCTGTGCCATAATTTTAAAAGATGGTAGAAGGGAAATCTTGATTAGTGATGCAGGTTTTCACATGTGGAGAGCTGAGAGACAGGAATGTAGGATTCAGAACCAAAATCCTAGTGAATCTGGCAGGAAAATCTTCATAATAATGATTTTTAACCTGGATAAAACCCCAAACTGTTGCCTAAACTGACAAGGTAAATGTGAGAAATACGCTCTTCGAAGTCCTGGGTGAAAATCAGCCCTGCTGATGTCCATGTGGAATATGTGCCATTGAAATGAGAGAGCACATCTTTAACATTTCAGTACTAAGGTGTGGTACCTTTCAGTGTGGTAATTTGAGCTACTAATATCAACAGTTCTTTCTCTTGTTCCAAGGGGATCTTTCATAGTCACAGCAATAGGAGGGCATGTGGAAGCAACCATCTGTTTAATTATCATCTGCAGCAACTTCCAGGCTGGCATGTTTACTGAAACCACCCAGGAGGGTGGGTTTGCACAGTCAGTGGGTGCAGCTGAGAACTTGCCACAGGTTTCTTCTGCTGCTTCTACAGGACTGGAGCAGGAACCTATCACATCCCAAACCGCAGCAGCTGAGGCTTCTGTATCGCAGGAGGTGAAATTCCAAGTAACTCAAGTACACTGATTTAACTTTGAACTGTAGTAAAAGGCAAGGCCATGAGTCTTAGAATAGTTCATTAAAGTTACTGTATGGCCAAATGGGGAATGGTTCCTAAATTAAACAAATGTGCAGAATGATCAGAACAGTTGATGAACTGTAGGAGTTGAGTCCATCTATACGCAAACTCTGATGTTCTAACTTGAGTTTCACCAAAAACAATACTAGCTCCATGTTTTAAATGTAGTGTTTTTAATGCAGAAATGCTGGTCCTAATATTGTCACCTGAACACCTAACTCACTGTTATCTTTATCTGCTTTTCTCAAAAGGCAGATGTGAAAATGACTTATGGAAATGGCTACATTTCATTTGGCATAAAAAGGAAAGATAAAGGAAGTGCACTTTTCCTGTGAAATTAGGGTGAAAATCAGACTTCATCTTAGCTGATGCACATCTATAATGATGAGAACAATCTGACAAAAATTGTGGCCTTCTTTTAACCTCTGTCTGAATTACAGCCTTGGAAAATATGATCAAGTGTAAGATCTTAATATTTCAGCAGCAAAATCAATGTCAGCATGGGCTAAATTCTGTTCTGCCTCATGCTCACAACTGTCAAGCAATTACTAAAATTAACAGTGGTTTCAACTTTATTATGAATTGTGATAGAAAAAAAGCCATTTTATGGCATCAAGCAGTTACTATTAGATAATACTTCAGGCACAGATATGAATAATGTTTGTTCATTAAGGATCCAGATGAATGAGATATTCAATTTTAAGAACCTGACATCACAGCAAGGATGGGCAGCAAACAGGAAGAACCAGCATCACCCCTGTGCTGAGTCCCAACTGGGCTGTACCAGACCATGCCCAGGACTCCTTGTACCACCTGTTTTCTGCTGATCTCACTGACAGCACGAGCAATGCCCTCAGGATGAGGGAAGCATTCATTTTCATTGCTCAGGGAGAAATCCTGATCAAGCAGAGCTTGTTGGTGAAGCCTTTTTCCTCCAGCTACATGAGGCATTATGCTCTCCTCTTGCTTCAACTACCCTGACAAGTGCAGGAAAAGAATCATGTTGAGCTGTAAGTGATCCAGGAGGCTCCTGGAATGTACTGAGGACCACTTCCCGATCCAGGCCGTAGATGACCCCACTGCTGGATCTGTTGCTGACCAACACCAGTGAACTGATTGATGACATCAGCACTGGAGGCTGCCTGGGCTGTAGTGACCATGCAGCAGTGGACTTTACACCCTTGAGGGATACTGGGCAGACAAAGTAAAATAAGGATGTTAAACCTTAGGAAAGCCAAATTCCAGCTCTTTGGGGAGTTAGTCAACAAACTTGCCTGGGAAACCATCCTCAAATGTAAAAGAGCAGAGAAGGGACGGCAGATCTCAAAGGAAGCTTTTCTTGGGGCACAAGAGCTCTCCGTCCTCAGGTAAAGGAAGCCAGAAAAGGAAGGCAAGAAACTCAAATGATCCTATGATTCTATGATTCTAGGAATCCATATAAGTACAAGCTTGGGCTCAGGAAGGAGCAGGCAGCTGCTAACAGAACACAGCACAGGCATGGTCAGAGCATGTTGAAGTGTTTTGTCACATAGAGGTGGAACACACTTTTTTTCAGTTCTCACCATTCAAGTGTTGTTTGGATACTCCAGTTTCTATCTAGCATTTTCAAACATGAAGACAAGATCATAAATCTGCTATATTGGATATACTGCACCTAATTAGATGAAGGAATTTTAGTAACTATGTCAAAAATGCATATTTCTGATGTTTAGCCTTATCCATGAATGAGAAAGTAAACTTTTCAAGAACTGTAAAGTATTTCAGCTCCTATGTCCATCGGAATCTAATCAAGAAAACCAAATAACCAGCATAGTTGGAGTACAAAGAGTGTGAGGAAAATGTCAGTGCAGCCTGAAGATAATCCAAATGTCACTTAATTAATATAATCTGCTTTCTTTGATGTCCCTAAGGTTACTAGAGAGAACCATTTCTGTTGTTGCTTTCTACTGTCCCTGAATCACAGAAACAAGGAATAAGTCTCTCTTTCCCCCTCAAAAATGCCCTCAGAGAAACCCTAGGGATAACCAGATCAAGATGTTCCTACAGCCACTCACAAACTTTTGCATTGCTGAGCAAAACTTGTTCAGTTTTCCCAAGGTACCCCTTCTGAACGCAGAGGATCATGCCCTCAAAGTCAGTGGGTTCCTGGAGAACCAAAATGTGATTCTCATCAGTCTACTGAAAAATGGGTTGCATCAAGATTTGGACCAAAGAAGATAAGAAAGTTTCTTTATTCATATCTAAACACACTTGGAATCCATTTCTCTTCCTCCCACTGTGAATGTAACACCATTAAGTGCTTTAAGGAACAATGGATATGTAAGCATATACTTCTGAACTTCAAATCATGTGTTTCTTCTGCTCCAGTTCAGTATGGTTTAGTCACACTGAGTGCTGTGTGAAGTGGTTGTGCCACATACACACATTACTAACATAGTGTGTGAGGAAGAAGATCTACAGTACATAACTGGTTGACACTAGCCCAGGAGAAAGAAATGGACCTGGCGTGCATTTGGGGATGGTACACATGGACTGGGGGAAAAAAAGAGAATTGGTAGGTTTGCATTCTAGGTGCGGTTTGTCCCTGGGGAAAGTTTTGTGCACAAGCAATGAAAATAAAATTTGCAAGGAATAAGATATTAGAAACTAAACATTGTTTTTCTAGCCTCAGTTTTTCTAGATGGAGATATTTTCCAGTAAGTAATTTAATCAAGAGAAATTCTTCCTCCCACTCATCTTTCCCTTTGGACTTACTAAGCCTTACTGTACTTGAGTTCTCACAGCTCTTTATCTTTCATGAGAATAATGTTTTCCTACACACATTGCATCCCTTCTGTCTGCTCTCCTCCTGCATCTGAATTCTCATATTGGTGATTCTCATTCAGGTGGCTGAAAAACAAGACTAAGCTTCTTTTTGCAAGCAACATCTCAGCCATTATATATTTTATATATTGAAGTTTGTGGCCCAAATTGATGCTGGTCACCGAGTTTAAGAAAACTGACATGATGCTTTGTTGTGTGAGCCAAGAAAGGATTCAAAAACTGTTTTTATCTAAGTTCAGATCTCTGGCAGACAGTGAGGTGCAGTTTCACATTGAAAGCCTTTCCTTTTGCATGGCTGATAAATTTACTGGCTCAAAAACCAGAGGCTCAGAACCAGAATTCTCATCTAAAAGTGACCATGCAAGGAAGACTTATTCCAGTGAGCTTTTATGTGTGGCCTTGAGGAGCTGACATTACCTAAGATATGGCTTTATCTTGCAGCAAAGAGACACAGAGTGCTGCAGTATCAGATGTAGGAACATTTCAAGGAGACTGGTGTGTGCTTTGAAAAGTTAATGAGAAGTTTCCTCACCAGAATTCAAAATACAGTTCTCTCTCCTTACATTTACTTCACATTTATTACTAAACTTACGCTGCAAACAAAGTTAGATTGAGAGGTAATTTCTTTACAAGCTGCAAAAGTTGGGTCTATAAATGTGATCATAAAAATATACAGCTTAATATATCATATGGATAAGTTGGGAATAGACTTTTTAAAATCTGTTTTTGATACAAGGCTAAATAAGACCAGATTCAACCATCATGTGAATAGTTAAGTTAGATAGGAAACATAGGGCCACGCAGCTATGATGATAGGGATCTTGTTACTAGGAATGTGTGCTGTATCAGCAGTGCTCATAGTGGCTGAGGTAGGGTTCAGTTACCAAATACTCTGCTGAATCTGTGCCTGGCTAAGAAGCAACAGCTAGATCTCCTGAAAAGCATTGCTTGGCATTGATGTCCACTGATGTTTAATGTGTGCCTATCAGATTTCATTGCTATTACAATACAAAATGCATGTCTAAAGACAAATGAAATGTTTTCAAAATATAGCAGTATATGCACTACATGAAGGAGTTGGCTTGACTGGAAGAACAACTTTCCTTTGAAATGCCCAGAGTTAGGTGGAAAAGCATTGACCCACTCTTGTTCTTCCATCCTGAGGGCAAAGTAATCACCTTGAGAGGATAAATCCTACCACAAGCCCAGATTGATACCTGGCTGTGGGACCTGAGTGTCTTGGAGAGCCAGCACAAAGTCCCAGGCCCTCGAGCCATGCTGGAGGCTGTCTGCTCCACTTTGCCTTACGTACAGCACATAAAGTCTATTTCCTTCCCTCTCCTCCCCTTCAAATTCTCCAACACGATGGACAGTTCTAAGCACCACTGTTTCAAAAAAGGATCCTCTATTGATCAGATAAGGCACTTAGAGCAATTTCCCTTCTAGCCTCATTGTAGCAGCTGTTATTCCAGCTGATCTACTTTGGGTAAAAATTCAGGTGCTAGCTGAAACAAATGTGTGATCTGGGAACTGCTGCATTTCGGAGGAGTTTGTTTGAAGAGTTGTCCATTTGCACCAGTTGACTTTCACAAGTTGATCAGCCTGGTGCAGCAGCCTGGTCCCTGCGGTGCAGGTCAGCATATGGCCAAGCCAGGATGTAAATTTGATTTATACTCAAAACTGTGTACTGTGCGCTGGAAGAAAGAATCAAATGGATCAGGGTGTCTTCTTCTTCCCTTCTCCATTCCCGTAACATGAGAATGCTTTTCCTGATGTGAGAGGGGTTTTCTGACTGATTGCTGTGTGCTCAAGAAGGCAATGCTGGAGGTTCAGGATTGGAGGAGAGTTTACAAATCTAATTTACTGCTGTTTCAGTTTTATCAGTTAAAAGTTTTCTTGGCAAGTTTCATGTTTGGCATTTTCTGATAAATGCCCTATCAATTTCATAGCTAAATGATTTTTAAGTTATTATTTACAGTAATTACTGTCCTTGTATAATGCATTACTACAATGTAACATCCCTTACCAGGGAAAGATTTTGATTAACCTTATTTATAGAAATCTATCTAAAGGCCAAACACTACCTGACACTCTTCCAATTACATAAATTCACCCAGCAAATTGTTTTTCCTTATGCCTTCCTTCTCTTTAATCTCACTCATCTCTCACTTCATCTATAGAAGTCATATGTAAACTGATTCTGTGAGCTCTTCTAGAAAAAGCCTGTCTCTTTCTCCCCTGGTGCAAAGTCTGTTATAATGAGAACCTGATCCCTGAACAGTATTTGAAGTGTCTGTGTTTTCTGAGCATCTGAAAACACAAATCCTGTCTATTAGTCATAAAGAAGAGAGTCTGTGGGATGCAAGTGTTGGAGCAATTTTGCCTCAGATGCAGGCAAATTGACATTCTGCAAGAGTATGGAGATCCATGCCACGGCCAGGAGAACATGAAACCAACGTTTTAGCAGACCATCTGGTGAACAAAGGACTGCTACAGAGCTAAGTCTGTTTGGAGCACTGATGCTTTCCACAGCAATAATCGCCACAGCTCTTCTGTACCTGCCTGGGAGGTAAATAAAACCGTATAAAGTTTGACTTTCTTTAATAATTTTTCTGATAATGATTCATTTTTCAGTGTGTTTGAAGAAGGGCATGAGCTACACAACCTGTTTGGTGCTAGGAGAGTTTCAAATTCAATGCTAGGGCTAGATTTTTTATTTCTAGATCTTGCAATCTTGCAATTTATGTCTTTAGAGAGCAGCTGAATTAAATGAAGGGCTTGGATCAACTTGAGGAAAGATAACAAATACCCATTTGAGTTTAGATTTCAGCTGTAGGCTTGATCTGACTAAAACAGAGTTCTCATATTCACTCATATCTGCCATTTGTTTCTTCAACTTAGCTGATGAACATATTAATTGACAACATAAACCCACCCATAACTTGTTTACCTGTAAGCTCATCATTGGGCCAGGAGCCGAGCTGGCAGGCCTTGCACGTGTATTCATCAAAGACATATTCATTCTCTTTACAAGGAGTGCATGTCCAACAGCAGCTCACTTCTCCTTTACGAATCACCTGAGATAAAAATTGACATTTGATTTAGCAACATAAATGTACATTCATGCTACCCCAAGTACTATTTTTTTTTTTTATCTAGAAAAGTTCATCCAAAAAGTGACACAAGTTCTCCGTTCCCACACCATATATACACCAGAAGAAGCCTGTAACCCAGCAGAAGTACAGGTGGAGGTACAGAACCACAAAAAGAGTTTTTTCTCCTCTGAGGAAAATAAGCAAGATTCAAAATCTCATAGATGTCAGTATGCAAACAGAAGTACATGATACTCAAGACATAAAATTCACTCCATTGTGCCTCATACTTGGAATTATGTGGTGTTATGCCACAGAATCACAGAATGGCAGAAATTGAAATGGATCTCTGTGTCCATCTGGCCCAACCCCAGCTCCAGCAAGGACACCCAGAGCAGGGTGCCAAGCACCATGTCCAAGTAGCTTTTGGAAATCTCCTAGTGGGATACTCCATAATTTCTCCGTGCAACCTGTCACAATGCTCCATCACCTGCACAGCACAGAAGTGCTTCCTGGTGCTCAGAGTGAACCTGCTGTTTTCACGTTGTGCCCATTGCCTCTTAACCTTTCACTGGGCACAAACTGAAAAGAGCTTGAGTGTTTATTATCCAAAGATTTTTGGATGCTTATTTTCATTCAATTCTGAGTAATTTGTTAAAACTGATTTTTTTTCCAAATATCAAATTGAACATCGTTTCCAGAACCATTTAGATTACTGCATTCCTGATTTCCTAGAAATGAGAATGCTATCTTAGTCCATTTTAATATCTGACCTGATTTCTCATTTTAGAATTTGTTGCCAAATGTCACTGCATACTCATGATTGAGATGCAGATTTTTCAAGACCCTTATTTATCATTTTTGGCACTGAAAACATCTGTGCTTTTTGTCCATGTCTTTTTTTTTTTTTTTTTTTTTTTTTTTTTTTATACATTTTTTTTTTTTTTTTTTTTTTTTTTTTTTTTAAAATAAAGCTTCCTAATCTCTTTGTTATTTTCAAACAATTCTAAAACAAATACTTTCAATTACATCACAAGGAGTAAATCGACTTGTTGACTTTTTAAAATTTGTTATTTTTATGCAGTGGTGGATTTAGAAGAAGGCTTCAAAACCAAATGTCCTTACTGAAATTTCAGTAAATGAAATGCAACTTAGTGTGAAAAATTAATTTCTTGCTCATATTGTTCTTCATAAAATGGTAGTGAATAAAAAGTGCAATTTGTATCTTTTTCATCAGCAATAGGGGGATTTGAAAATTTGAAATTGGAATGTTGTTTATAAAATTGCAGAGACTGAAAGGAGATAAAAGTTACCTAATTAGCTAAACTTGGAGAAAAACCACAGGAGCATAAATATTTAGCTCTCTAAAAGCTTAGATTACATCTACTTGCAAAGCAATATACCTGCCCCTCTGAAATATTCATATCTTCAGATTTCTCTCATTTTGATCTAAAACCAAAAGTTTGAACAATGAAGTTTTAAAAATTTTTTTGTGTTTGTCCAAATAAATTCTCAGAAAGCTTGTACTAATTTTAGACATATTTTGGTGAACAATGCTGTATAAAAATCCATCATTTTATAACTCAAGAAAGTGAAATGTAAAAATAATAACCATATGGTATTGTGAAAACGCCTTCTCTATCAAAACAATTCATTTAAAGTTTCATGCTAAACTTCTCAACAAATTAGCACCCTCTATAAAATACTTAGAATCTGAAAAATTAGGAAGAAAACTAGTACTGTCAGCACTTCTTATCCAGTACTAACCATGATTATGTATCCTTCTCTAGGAATGAAAAGAATTGTTCATAAATCAGCGTTTATTATAAAATCGTCAGCTATTTCTTCATACTTTTACTTTACGTTTCATGAATACATTTTTTGTTGGAGACTTTTTTAACAGTAAAACAATCTTTCCTGTCCCTTTTAATTAAAAAAAAAAATGAAAATAAAGAGATTTTTTTTACCATCCTCTTGTCATCTTTCTAATCCATTGAACCAATTGAATAATAATATTATTATTATCTGAATAATAACATGTCTTTGCACAGTTTTGAATGTATACAGATGGATCATGTTTGGATTTTACCCACTGCTTCAGATGGTTACACAAAGCCCTGCTGAGTAACAGCATCTCATTACACTGAAAGTTTCAAATTCCTTCATAATAACTCATTCCAACAAAACCTTGTAAGAAAGCCACCAAGAAGTTAGGCAGGATCCAGCTTTCCCCACCATCTGTGAATGCAATGAAGATAAAAGACTATACAGTAAACTTTGAGATTCACAGTCAGTAGCCTAATGCAGAGCATAAGGAACATTTCAAACACTGGGCTCGAAGCATGTGTGTGTGATAAACTGGCTTGACAGAGAAGAATTGACAGTTGGATTAGATGGTCTTACACGTCTTTTCCAATCTTACTGATTCTGTGATAATTGTCTTGGGAGAATCTTTGAAAGCACAGGCAGAAGGTGGAAGGAAACTTACTGAAGGTTACTGAAGATGCTTTCCGTCCCCTGAGTTGTGGAAACAGGTTACAGAGGATCTCAGAGTAAGCCAGTTCTGAAGTAATATCTGTTTGTCCATCTCTTTCCTCTTGAATATATGTCTTAGTAGCTGTAGCAAGCTAACATACTATGATTAGTTACTGGGGGTGTAAGTCATCCACCCTTCCCTCATCTGTCTGCAGAAAGTTTGTTTCCATCTGAACCAACTGTCCTGGCTGGACTGTGAAAATAAATGTGTTTCTAAACCAAGATTACTCTCAGCTCCTGATTTGAAATAATCTGTGTATTTCCACTGACTATGAAATTTGGAAATCTGATATAACTGCACGTATCTACTACACTGAAGACACATGTATTTGATCTCATGGAACTTGCTGACTCTGCAAAAGACCAGCCAGTGAATAAACCATGATGACTGTCCTAAAACTATGCAAGACTCAGAGAGAAGTGTTTCACTCTTGGTATTGCAGAGCACGGTCAGCCTCCCAACAGCCCTTGCCACTTCCCAGATTTGCAAGTGTGCCATGTCAACACAGGAGAAAAGTTGTTTCTTTTTCAGGTCATGCCATTCCATTTTCCATGACAATCCTCTCAGTGCACAAACTTTTATGGAAATGACTGCAAGGCAAGTTAGGGACTTGCTGATTTTTTAGCTGCTATGTTTCATGGAATGCTCCAGAGCAACAGAGTACAATTAATATATGACAGAATCATTTATCTTTCTTCCTTGCAGTACCATCAACAGGGAGGTAGGAAAAAAATCTAAAACCTAAGAAAGAAAGGAAATGATAAAATAGGTATCCTTAAAAAAATATATGCTACTTACTTCTCTCGCAGTTCTAAGCAGCAGCAGTTACCGATGTTCTCTGAAGATACCGCAGATGTGAGGTGTGAGTAATAATGTCCCAGTTTAGGTGTCTATGTCTAGCACTAAATTAGTAGCGATTATTATTTATGAATTACCTGCAGTTGTACCGACAAGTCCCAGCCAGGGATTTACACTTCACTGAATCAGATGCTATTAACAGACGCAGCAAAAAAAAAAACAAACACAAAAACAAAACAAAACCAAAAAATAACACCAAACAATATCTGCTCTAAAGCATTTGGAGTATAAGGGTAAAAAAGGAACAGTTCACAGATGTAGAGGTACAACAAAGTAGTAACTTATGAAAATAGTGAGATGACTATGATACGATCAGGAGCTAAATATATGTCTGCAGAGTTTAATTAAGGTGTGGGATACTGCCTCTATGGAAAAGATAGGAAGAATTTCTTTTCACATTTCAAGCCTATGCACACAACTGAAATAAGTAGAAAATATATTTACCTTTATCTGTCCTTTTTCACAGGGTTCACTGCAGACAGATCTGATGATATTATTTTTCTCTGACCATATTTCATCATCATCCATTTTCAGCTCACCGTTGTCCCAGCTGCCAACATTGATATAGTCAAAGTAGTCCTTCCCCATTTTCTTAAAATTCATGATTTCATATCTTGAGAAAAACAAAAGGATGTTCAGGCTGGAGATTAGGAAATATTTCTTCTCAGAAAAAGCTGTGATGCACTGGCACAGGCTGCCTAGGGAGGTGGTGGAGTCACCATCCCCGGAGATGTTCAAGAACTGTGGAAATGTGGCACTGAGGGATGTGGCTTGTGGGCATGGTGGCAGTGGGTTGATGGTTGGACTACATGATCTTAGAGGTCCTTTCCAACTGTAATGAATCTATGATTCTATGACTTCAGCTGCTGTAAGACTGCATGATGTAGGGTGGGTGTGACACCTGAAGAGGTGTCGAGAATCATTAATTGGGCACACATTCCAGAACTCTGGAACTTGCTTCAGGGAGACCTGAGCCTTTTAATCCAGGCATTAAGTCTTGTTTGAAGAATGGACCTATATTTTTCTTTTACAGCATTGCAGCATCAAATGCTACTCTGTACCATACACAGTGCCCTCTTCCCTTTTTATATAATTCCTCAGAGATCAGAATATGTTCAATTCTTCATAGGCTCCATTATGAAGGGAAAGGGTACCTCAGCCTCAGTCCTAAGTGGCTTTGGGGTAAGACTCTTTTGACATCTGGGAACAGAAGTCCTAAGAGTAGATCAGAGCTGATCACAGCTTTCAGGTTTACATTTCTCCTTCTTCCTATGCTTTCTTCTTAGCTCCAATAGAGTTCTAAAGAAAGTTTGTGGGGCAGCCTACAATTCATCAGCCTCCTTCTAGCATTCTTAACACAAGGCCATCTTCCTGCCCTATAGTCCAGTCTGGAAAGTTGGGCAACTCCTGGCGTGATGACATCATCTTTTCTTTATCTTCTCTTTAGTGGATTTTGCAGTGCTTTGAGTAAGCAATGTGAAAATCACTAAGCAAACACTATAAACTGAGAATGTAAATGCAATCCTAGGCTCAAGAAACCTGACTGGTTCATAAATGAGAGGCCAACTTTTTCCTACCAGTAAACTCAAAATTTGTTCCAAAGGAAACCATATTGATAGAGCTGCATTAAGACTGATATTGTTACAGTGCACTTTATCAAGTCCATTATGAAGTTGCAGATAAGTAAAAGAACCAGTTCATTAAATCAAACTGTCTCTTAAATAAGATACTAAAGTTTTGTGCTAATGCTTTAAGAATCATAGAACTAGAGAATATCTGAAGTTGGAAGAGACCCACATGGATCACTGAGTGCAACCCAAAGCTGCAGTGAGGCTTCCAGTCAGTCTTTTCTGCTCTGGACTAACAAACCACAGGACCTCAGCTGCTCATTGTACACCTTGCCCTCCAAAACCTTCACTATCTTTGTAGCTCTTTGACACCTTAATTCAGAGATTTAACCTTCAGTATGGTGAGGAAAAAACCAAAAGGTCCGTGTATATAGGTCACTCCAAAAGCAACTTGGAGACTAGCAAGCAGTAGTAAGTCTATAGCATCAATAATTTGCTGATTAAAAAAAAAAAAAAAAAAAAAAAAAAAGCTACAGTAAAGCTCTCTTTTGATACACTTCACCAGACATGGATCTCTGAATGTTTTAAACCAGGAGATAAAATCTAACTGTTTCAGAGAAGAAACTAGTTTGGCAGGGAGTCAGTGCCAAAATCACACAGGTCAGGGACCTGAAAAACAGGATCGGGACTGCAAGCAAACAGTGAAATAAAATGGAAATGGAGCCTGACTGGATGACCAGTATGACATTATCCATATCATGAGAGACCTGCTTTAATGGGCACGGTGGTGATGGGTTGATAACTAAACAAGATGATTATAGTGGCCTTTTCCAACCTTTAAGATTCTATGATTCTATGAGTCTTACTCTTTCCAAAACAAAAAGAAATGAGCAATGACACAGCTAGTGAGGAAAAATTGTTGTTATCCCTGATTTTAGAATATTTTATTTTTTTGTCTTGTATAAAGGAGGAAATGCCCACACCTTTGATACTCAGATGCCCTGTCAAAATTAGAAGTGTGAATATCAGACTGACACATATAAATTTAATCCAGATAAATACATAAATCCAAATAAATAGGTTGATTTTACACATGGTTTAAAAAAAAAAAAAAAAGTTGCAAGGATTTGCTTGTTTGTTTGCTTTTACTGAGATTTACAAACATAATAATGTGTTTAAAAACAACCAACATGTTAGCCCAGAAGCCCTTGAGGACATTGTAATGCTCCTCTGAAGGGGTGCTTTGTTGAAGCTGTCAATTCAGAGTTTTATGGGCAGATAAACGAAGGTACTGTCAATGCTTATCAGGCCTCTGGAACTAAAATGATTATCCCTCCAGTAGCTGTAGACTAGTTCCATGCTTATATCCCAGGGGGGATACTGAAAAGAAACTTGACATATTAAATAAACCTATTGCCTCAGTATGTAGTCTCTCACAAGACCTCTGCAGAGAATAGCATTGGTAGACTGATAGTAATACGCAGGCTCTGGAAGTTCATTTCTATAGCAGAAGTTCATGAATCACTGGTTCCCTGGAGCTTGCTTGAGACACCACAGGGACAGTTTGTCACTTTAGGATAGGAGAGACCAGATGGTGCAATAACACATTTCCAGCAGTGCCCTAATCACAGTGCAAAACACTTGCTTCAAAACAGAAGTGCCATGAGTTTGCTGAGAATCCATATTCTGTTGGTAGCAAGTAGACAAGGCATTGCCAACTTATTTTTATTGCCTTTTCTTGCCTTTTCAATTTCTTTCTTGGAGTTTCCTTAATATTTGCAGGTAGCTGTTATCACCCTGAGAGGTCATGGCTGCTGCTTCCACACTGATCTTTTTTCCCATGTCTTCATCTCACTTAAAACAAGCTCTCCTCTTGACTATCTATGTGCTTAAAGCTCAGCTCACACATAAAGAACGTTGTGATAGGGCCAGGATTTGAAGCATCTTGTGAGATTAGTGATCTGTTTTATAATGTCAAAACCCTTTTGCTATACATCGAAATCCAGAGCTATCTAGGTCAGGAAGGCTTTTTACATTCTGCTTTCCTGCTTAACACCACTACCACAGAACAGCTGTGAGGATTTACATTTCTGTTTTACAAAGTGAAGATGCAGCTAGCAACAGAAGTGAACAGAGAAGATGAGATATTCCATCAAAACTGCACCATCTCCCAGCTGTACCAAACAGTATTTGACAGTGCTCAAAAGACTAGGAACTATTCAGATCTGGGAATTGGAAATGGAACTTCCTATAAAACCTTCTTACTAAAAAGTAAATTTTGACTCATTTTTGGCTACTTTAAGCACATAGTATGGATTTAATGATGTGACAGTTTTAGGAACGGGAGAGAACAAAGACCTGTGCTTCTCGAGTAACCAAGCTCTGAAAAACATTTTATCCCCTCTCACATTTCTTTATTTTGAGTAGGCAGAGACTGTTGTATCTCACACGCATCTGGTGAGGCTGGACTTTCCAAAAGTCACACTACACGGAGATGCACAATGTGGAGGCTCCATGCTCTCCAGCACACTGGTGCTTTACTGTGACTTGTGCAAATGAATGCACACAATATAATTCCTTCCTCATCTTTTTTTTTAGAATTGAATGTTGAATATAAAGAGACCAAAGTATTCGTTAAATTCCTTCAAGCAAATGGAATTGAAACACTATTGTTGAGAATGCCAACATGAAGAAAAGGTAAATATAAGGCTCCCTTTGCAAAATTTAGCAGTTATCATTGGTGCATGGTGCCTCGTATGATTTATTTCCTTATTTATTTATAAGAAAAGAGTGGAAATGAGATAGGAATAATATACAATGCAATTAATTGCACCTAAATATCACTAAAATCAAACAGAAATCTTTTAAGAGAAGTCTGTGACAAATTTCAAGCAGATTTTGTCAGAAAAAAAATCCAGGCTGAGTAGTTTTCTTCTGAATTCAGCAATTTGTAAAAATTGAAATGCATAATGGAAGACTTGCTTACCAAAACAATGCTAACAATAAATTCCCACCCTTTTTATTTCCTGAGTTCCTCTGTTTGAATTTTCCCTACAGCTCATGGGGCATCTCCTTAGAGTATGAGTCTGAGATTTCTGAAATGTGTCTTTCCAGAGGACTGGTTAAAGCAGACTGTTTTGCATGTGGCTGGCCTGCTATCTTTTGATGAAAATGTTGACACTACAGGTTTTCAAATAAAATGAGAAAAAAAGTAATTTCTGAAATGGTAGTAAACTTTTGAAACATCAGAGTATTCTGACCAATGGGATTTTATTTTCTTGTCCTATTCTCTTCTTTAGTTGATTCTTTTCTTTTCAGTTTACATTAGAGGGAATGCAAATAATGAGTGCACAGGATGACCAGTTTTCCCTCTAGTCATCTGTTCACAAATTGTCATCACACAGACATTTAAAACCTTCTCAATAATTCTGGCAGAAAGGACTCCAGTCAAACTGGAGTAAATGCAATGAAATGAGGCAGGAATCTACTTGCTGAACTAGAAGGAAAAAATAAATACACTTGGAATGCTATCACACTTGTTCATCTTCTGAAAGTTCAGTAGCAGAAAACTAGAAAAATTCTCATTAGTATTCTCAGTTATGTGCTTCCATATGGACACTGTGTGTATGCCACAGCATACACGTTTAGCTCTGTTTAATTTGTTTACAGCAGTACACTGTGAATTACTAGTTTAGTGTGTTATGCACATGCACATGGTACTGCTTCATTTGGAAGGTAACGAGGCAGACTTTTAATTATTCAAATCAGAAAAAAAATCCCAGACTAATCAATACATCTTTTGCATTTTAGCTTTCTTAGTAAAGGAACTATGTCTGGTTAATTATTCAAGTAATAACTTCTTACCTTTAAAACACATAATTCAGAAATACCCAAAGAGAGAAAGGGTAACACTGTGATGGACATTATGGTCTCCAAACAGAAAATTGAGGGTCTCATGGTTTGCCACACACAGAAGAAGACTGAGTACCTGAAAAACTCATCTGTTTGCTCCAATTATATTATTAGATACAATTAAAATCACACAGTAATAAAAAGAGTTATTCTGGAAAAATAAGTTCAGAAAGTCGGAAAATATGAAAAATAAGGAATGAGATCTTAGGTCAGTGTTGTGTGAATGATCTACAACGTACAGTAAGTGTGTCTGCTATTTAAACAGTTTGACAAATGTTAACGTTACCTTCCTGGCGAGTCACCATTCTCATCAAACAAGATCATGTCCCCAGAGACCCCAGTAAAGTTGGTCTTCATGAGGGACTCCAGCAGCTTTCGTCCATCTATGGGCTTCATGGCATCACAAAGGCCCACATAGCCTGGACACAGCGACAGCTGCATGTTGTGGAGGCCGTAAGCCATTGAGTATATCGCGTTGATAACAAAGCCCATCTTGGAGTCCTGAACGTGCTGCGTCCTCAGCGTCATCTGGCCTGCCAGGGAACATCACAAAGCAGGTGTTTAAGTGCTTAGCAGGGCTGAAACACAACCAGCTCCTTAGACATCTGCTAATGGTTTGGTTATTAACAGTGGAAAATGTCCCCTAAAGCTGCTCGTAGTTCTTATCACTATGCAGATTGACTATGTTAAAAATAAGAATAATAAATAGTAAATAGTTTAAAAAATATGAATTTTACTACCCAGTTGGTTTTACTACTGCAATTTTACTATCCAACTGATGCCATTCCCTGTGCAACTCTACACCTCACAGAAACACATCAGAAACCTTTTTAGTGAATGCTGGAGGTGGAGATGCTAACATGGGTTGTATACAGTGGCGGCCTTGCAGGTGATGCTTCTATTTCAGAGAATGGACATCAATACTGCTTGAACAAACTGATGTAGGCTCAGGTTTTTTAAATGTACAAAAAGTTTACTATGCTAATAACTCTCCAGTCTCTAGGTCCTTTGCAATTCTCCATTTGAAAAGTGATGATAATGATGCAGTGCAGATGAATGCATTAAAACGTCCATGAAGAGTTTGATGATGTAGGCTGGATGATAGCTCTTGTCCTCTTAAGCCAGAATTGGTTAACCATTTCTATTTTCTTCTGAAGCTCCTGAGAAAAGCACAAGGAAAAATCCTTCAGCAGTATCATATAATGCAGTGTCAGTAACCATAGAATCATAGATTAATAGAATCATTAAGTCCAGAGACCACTAAGATCATCCAGTCCAACTGTATACCAACCACCAATATTTCCCACTGAACCATGTCCCTGAGGAGCTTGGAATGGGGGCAGCCAAGAATGAAAGAAACCAAAACAGAATTCTCTGTCCATGTTATTGGAGCCTCTCTCCCAGAGAGAAGCAGGGATGTAGCATACACCAGCCCACCTGGGCTGCTGGAGCAGCACAGTGTGAGAAAGCAAGATGTGCTATGAAAATAGTGATGTACAGGCATTTCATAGAATCCTTTGAGTTGAAAGGGACCTTTAAAGCCATCTTGTTAATTGACCCTGCAACGAACAGGGGCTCTATCAGGGTATTCAGAGCCCCATCCAGCTTGACCTTGAGTGTCTCCAGGGATGGGGCATCACCACCTCTCCGAGAACCTTTCCACCTTCTTGCCTTCTCCTTCATACTGGAATTGGCACTTCCACTTCCAGTCAGCCTCAGGAACAATGTGTAGAGTTAAGGGATATGAGATTGAAATAGCTGTAATGGAATAAGCTTGGGAGAACATAGAGTGTTGTTCATCTCTTTTATTAAGGTATCACTTTTTTCTAATTAAAAATAATAGGCATAAAAGCTGCAAGAGTGAAATGCATGTAGAACCTATATTAATTGAAATTAAGTGGAAAATTGAACAAGGATATTACATTGCTATACACAAAACTTGTTTTAACCAAGTATTCATCGTCTAAATTAACAACTCACAAACCATGCAGTTAATTATAGTAGCCACTAGAATGAATCAGATTTGCATCAGCAATAGTATTTATTATGAAACAATATTTCAGCTGCATTATTGCATATAATTGCTTAAAATTTAATAACATAATTCTTACAGGAACTCTCTCCACTGGGCTCTGTGCTTCAATTTCATTGAATTATTATTCTGACTTCTTAAAAAATTGAATCTCATTCAGTTCACCTGATAATTTGAGGCTGCTTAGCTCTTCACAGAAGCTGCTAGCAATTGTCAATGAATTTGTGAGGGAATTAGCTGTGGCAAGAATTTTAATATACTTCCTACTGCTGGAGAATATTTTGCTGAGATGTTATCTGCCTTACTTTACAATACAGGAGCAATCCAGCCTGCCATGTCTGACCATCAGTTTATATGACCTCATCACTTTGTAGTTTCTGCAGCTCCTTATGAAGCACTGGCACAGGTTGCAGAGAAGTGGTGGATGCTCCATCACTTGGAGACACTCAAGGTCAGGCTGGATAGAGCTCTGAGCACCTGATGGAGCTGTAGGTGTATATGTCTACTGCAGGGCATTTGGTCTAGATGACCTTTGAAGGTCCATTCCAACTCAATTCTATGATTCTATGAGTCTATGGTTCTAGTTCAGGTGAACATCCCAAAAAATTAGATAGTGTTTTTTTTTCTTTTTAATGTATCATACTTTGAAACAACAACAGCACCAGCAATCCTTAAGTCTGACAGTGTTTTTCAGCACTTGTTTCACACAGTATGTAGGCATGCCAAAATTTGAAGCATACAAGTAACCATATTGACTTCAGCGATCCTATCAGTGCTTTTAAGGGTATTTTGAATGGATAAGTTAGGAGCTGGCATCTCAGCAAGAAAAATATATATATTTTAAGTTTATCTCTAAAGTGTGTCTGATTCAGGTAGCCTTAAATGCGTTGTTTGCTTACGTGTTATTTCCCTCTATCTTAGCTGGAATTCAACCACGTACATTTATTAACAAGCACTATCTTCAGTCAAAAGCCTCTCCTGAGGCAGGATCATTATAAGATTGAGATGAGACTGATGAATTTTCTGATGACGTCAGTGATGTTCAAGGGAATCAGCTATACTTTTTATCATGAAAAATATGAAATTCTAATAGAAGTTGAAGAGTTCCTATGGAACTACTAAGCAGAGCATAAATATTCTCACAATGGAGACCATTTGCTTGCTTATAATACCTATGGTAGAATTTATCTGTTGCAGTCAAAATAAAAGCTACATCTATCTGTTTTACTCAATCTTGTACATTCCCATAAAAGACAAAGTTGCAAACAGGGTAATAAAGATGTTTTACTTTCCAAGGGTCTGGGAAAATCTGACATGATGGCATGGCATGGAGGGGTAATCAGGACATGTCCACATTAATGTATTAGCTCACTTCTGGAGTGGGCTTTCAAAGTCTATCTCCAAACCATCTGCAAACACACTACACTTTAATTTGCATTGATTGCAATGTACTCAGAGAAGTGTAATTAATTTTTTACAAATAAAAATAAATGAGTTGCAGTGTAGCAGGAGATATTGATGTACCACAACTGCAAGAGGACAGACATTCATACCAGAGGATGAGGTTAGTGCCAGTTTGGAGCCAAACTCACCCGAACTATGATTTAGAGGTGATATAAGGAAACGTTTCTTCTCTGAAAGAGTGGTGAAGTGTTGTGACAGGCTGCCCAGGGAAGTGGTGCAGTCACCATCCCTGAAGGTGTTCAAGAACTGTGGAGATGTGATACTGAGGGACGTGGTCAGTGGGCATGGTGGGGGTGGGCTGAGGTTGGGCATGGTGATCTTAGAGGTCTTTTCCAACCTTAATGATTCTATGATTCTATGAATCCCTCTTGGCTCAGACACTCAGAACTGATTCAGCACCACTTCCAGGAGCAGTATATACAGAGCTACATTTTGAGGGTTTTCAGTGAATGCCTATTGCAATTTTGACAGGATTAAGTGCATATTCTGTGGTTAAATTGGGTGATTATTTTAGAGATGTAGCTTATTTTCCCATAAATATAGTTTGCAATATCAAACTATTCGTAAGTACGTGCTGAACTTGCTGATTATGTTCAAATGGATATAGAAAGTAATCTGTATTGCAGTACATCAGAACCAATAAACATGAACTCCATGTCATGCTAATTACTGCAGAAATATGAAATTCTGCCTCCTGCAATTACAATGTATAAGGCAAAGAAAGAAAGCAGGATGAATCAAATCATACTGAACCTTAATGAGGAAACTGGGATACTTATAAAACTTATAATGCAAAATGATTAAATATTGCAGGATTATCTGAGAAATTAGGAAATCTCTGGGGTTAAAGCACATGAACAGATCTCTGGATTCTGTTCTATTTACTTCCTAGTCTTGTCCAAGACATTTTTGGCAAGTATATAAGGGCTAACTCTATTAATTTTCAAGCTGTGAAATTATGAGTCTTTGGATTCTGGTTCTGAAGACACACAGCCATTTCTGACTACAAAATACTAAGGAGACAAATCCTGCGCCTTGTTAGCGAATCAGATAACCCACCACCTACCACTTTCTCTTTAAACAGAATATTCGTCAGGAAGAGGTTTTATTCTCATTATCTCCAACTCTTCCTGTGCCTAAAGCAATGGGCTTCTTACTGGCTGGGTGCTAAAATTATTCTGGATTTCATGGGAAAGTATGTCAACATTTTTTCTATCCATTTTTCAAGAAGCTCTTGCAACATAATCAAATTACATATAGTGTTCAGGTGAGGTTTTGCCATGTGGTTAAATGCATTAAACGCCAACTGAAGAATTTACTGCCATTGGAATAGATGTTTAATACCCACGTTTTTTCCTGTGTAAACATATATTATGTATGCCTGGATTTATCTGTATGTTCCCAGATTTATCACAGGACTGAAACTTCACCAAAGGTGAAGAACAGTTCTGTGAGTGGTGAACTAAACCAACAGCATTACAGCTTGCATTTTTTTTGCCCACTATCTTGGGAGAGACTTAGTTTAGGATGCTTCAGCAATATCACAGCAGCGGATAAAGGCAGGGCTATGCTGCAGAACCTCATGAGAAAGACTTGAGGCCATGTGAAGGCAAGCTTGGATTATACACACAGAGTGACAGGGTTTGAACTGGAGCATCATGTTAGCATGAACCTTGGGAGCTGATGTGGGGAGATGGGGACAGCTGGCTCTGCTAACAGCCCCCAACCCTTGTTTAACTGTGCAGCGTGCTCAGCATTACACTCCTTGTCCAAATTTGTTCTTTCCTGTTGTCACATCTCCAAAACACAAACACACAGATGATGGAAAAGAAACACAATTTATCATCAAGAAATGAGTCCAACTGGCAACGGCTCATGTCTTGGATCTATTTAAAAACAATTAGCATACTAATGGGCACAGAGCCAAGAGAGCACTCAGGGGTGCCCTTAGATCCACACAAGGCAGCAGCAGCTTGAGGTGCTTCTGCCCCAGCGGAGACAGAGAGAACTTGGTTTTGGCTGCCCCAGTGTGGCAGATGTGGGATGTGCTGCTTCTCCACCATCAGGCACAGCTGGTAGGAGGCTCACAGCCAAGGAAAAGGAAAAAAGAGAGAGAGAGAGAGAGAAAGAAATAGGGAAAAGAAAAAGGGAGGGGGAGAGGAAGAGGAAGAAAAAAAGGA
>JAPSGF010000008.1:22326745-22385815 GCA_035772895.1 Perdix hodgsoniae
GAGGGGAGGGGAGGGGAGGGGAGGGGAGGGGAGGCTGTTTATTTGGACCAAAGTTAAGCACAGTGTTCATGTCTAACCAAGTTATCTTTGATTAAGGAGCCAAAGGCTTAGTTTGGAACATTCCAAAATTTGTCATCAAAACCTTTTCTTAATGTGGAAAAAATATACTATACAATACTAGGTTTTATCTTCTTTGAAATGGAAATTCTGAAGGGAAAAAATTTGCCTACACTGGAAATGTCATTTTGATGCTGAGGCAAAAAACACACCTCAACACATGAACAAAGTAAAAACAAATTATAAACTTGAAACAAAAAACCACAGTGATATTGAGATGAGAAAACAATTAATTAAAAAAAAAAAAAGTGATTCATTTCAATGCCTTTCTTTCAAATTATACGTCATCGAGTAAACATGCTGCTAGGGCATTTTTCAGATTTGACAAGTAAATATCTTCCAGTGCAATCCACTCACCAAATGTTTTCGACCAGTTCTAATTTTCATTATTTTGGAACTGAAATCCAGTGCAGATGCCATTATTCTTAATGTGAGCATTATCAATAAAATTTTAGATTCAGGCAGGGCTGAAGGACCAAATCCACTGTCCAAAATGCAGTCCTTGACCAACTTTGTTGTCTACTCCTGTTTAATTCTACACGAGCAAGGCATGTTGAGGACTCTCACAACTCTGACTGAAGGCTGACCTGAATCCTTAGGGCCTATGAAAATTTGGCTTTTATTACTAAGTTTAGAAAAATCAGTAAAAAAAGTAATAGTGACTTTAAGCCTCAGGATTGGTAAATAAATAGATTTCTGTTTCCTCACACCGCTTCCTTAGTAACAATATTATTCTTCCGCCTTCTACAGAATTCTATTTCTTTGATTATAAATTACAATCAAACACAACAGCTACAGAATCAAAAGCAAAACTTTCTGCACTTGCAGACATGCTTGTTTGAAATCACAAAATCACAGAATAATTAAGGTTGGAGAAGATCTCTAAGATCACCTAGGCCAACCATCAGCCCATTCCTGCTATGTCCATTAACCACATCCCTCAGTGCCACATCTCCATATTAAACACCACCAGGGTGATTCCACCACCTCCCTGGGCAGCCCATTCTACCACAAGACCAGTCTTTATGAGAAGAATTTTTTACTAGTATTTAACCTGAACCTCCCCTGGCACATCTTAATGCACTAAATGTTTTATATACATGTAAGAAGTTGAATTCCTGAGATAAAAGGATGATGAGAATCACTACAATTCACCCATCTAATAAGAAAGATATAGAATCTGAATATAATTAATAGTGATTTACATTCCTTGCCCACAAAATTACATTACTATTTTCTATGTAGCTTTCAAGGTTCAGAAAATCAGTAAGAATGGTAATAAAAGTGATGCATCCACGGTAGAACAGTGTATCATCAAAGGATCCTAAGTATGGAAGAAGGGAAATGGGGAGCATGGAGTGAAAGAAAAATAGATATAGGTTTGTATTCAGGTTTTGGAAGAGTTACTGAGGAACTCAGTAATAGCAGAGGAAAGTTATTCCAGAATTTGCATAACAGAGATTTTAAAATCAGGTTCAGTGCATATAGGAAAAATCTTTCAAATAGGTGTAACAGACCAGGTAACAGTCATCAGTGCCACACTGCTCTGTGAGCCAGAAAAGCAGTGACATGTCTATATAAGACTCTTAGCTCAGCTTGTATTCAGTTTCTGGAAAACTCAGAGCTGGACCTTGCAGCTGATCTGCCTTTGGAATTTTTGGACCCCAACCAGTATTATGGTAAAAGTAATTGATAAACTGTGTTAGAGTTCCAGATCTTAGATGTGGGCCATAAAAATGAGGTCTGGACCATACCTCAGCTATACAATGCCCAAACACAGCACATCATGCATTAAACTGAGAGACAGACAGGATGTACTCAGGAGAATTAAAATGTCCTTTGATTTAGTTTTTTAAAAAATATAAATAAATTTTGAAGTCATTTCTTTTGATTTGTTTTCATTTGCAATCGAAAGATAAAAGTGTGGGACTGTCACACGTTCAGGGAATATGGGATTTAAATGGGGCACATTCCTTGAAATATGGAAAATAAACCATCCTCTCTGACAAGGGATTGCCTTTTTATCTACTTGGTTTTGACTAAACCAATTTTGGCACTTGAGCTTGAATTTAACTAGTAGATTATTAATTAGCATGTTGCAGTGCAAAGACTGTGCAGTTAGGTGTGATTCCTGAATTCCATCAGGGTGCATCAAAAGGCCACTTGTTAAACAAAATTCCCGTTGAACTGAAACTCCAGGATTTTCTCTATGGGCTGTTTTGACCTCATTAAAGTATCTGTAGCTGGAAGAATTTCAGCAAAGAAGTTGATAATTTCTGTATTTATGCTTTATGTGCCTTTCTGTACATTGAGCTGCAACACTTTTCTCACATTTATCCCAGATCTCCCTTTCTGCAAATAAACTCTTTCACTCTTAACCCTGTTCTTAATTGCTGTCAATTTTTGCACACCTGAACAAAGTGCTTTTATCTCAGAGAAGCCACATGATTAAACCAGGACAGGAAACACTGCCTGCTAAGACCCATTCATGATGTTACTGTAAGTTTCATTTTCTCTGTTCATCACATTATGCTCTTCTTCCTTACAACCCTCCACTGACTCCTTGGCCTCTAACATGTTGGGCACAAGCAGCTTTCCTCTCTGTGTCCTATCTGAGAGGTTGATCTCTGACTATGCTTAATTCATCTTTCATCACTTCCCTTTGAGTTTTCTCCTTTGTCGCTTCAAACCACAGTATTTAATGTCAGGACCCTGCTGTAAATAAATACCTGCAAAAAGGAGCCACAACCTTCCTTAAGATTCTTATTTCTATTGTGCCTTTAAACAAAGCTATCAGTACTTTTTGAAGGCTTACCTTCTGTGAGTCACACTTAGATGTTACAATGCTTCATCAGCATTAGCCTCTATTTCTTTTCTCTCCATTGATCCTTAGATCAGAGATACTTGGGCTATATATTGTGGTTTTGATCTATTTTTAAGTAGTACTTTAAAAAATTCTGTTCCATCTATGCCTCTGGATTTTATGTATCATGGGAAAAATAAAGTGATTTAGGAGCAGAGGCAAAAGGATTAATTTAACAAACTAATAGATGATATAAATCTGTTTTTGCTCCAGCTGACTTTGAAGACTTGGCTTTTTCCACTAGAATTTCACAACATACTTCCTTTGAACTGGGTTTTCTTTTTGTCCTAATATGCACTGTAAACGCCCTTACCAGAAGCAAAATGAATTTGATTTCTGATTAACAGACTTGTCTGTGAGCAAGCAAACACATACACACCTAATCTGTAAAGGTGCAAGGGCAATTGATAGCAAGGCACTGGATTAACCTTCTTTGACCTGAAAATGATCATCAAGTACAGTTATTCATCTGGCTCAAGTTGCACATCCATTCATGACCTTCACTGAACTGTGGTATGAAATAATAAAAAAAAGATCTGACTGATGTCAGAGGGAAAGCCAAATTCAATTCTTGTAAAATGCCTGGTGTTCAGAGGCCATTACATGTCTACTGTTCAAGATGCATTTTACACTATTCACTCTGACTCTTGTGGTCTGCAGGTGGCTTGTTACATTTCTCCTGTGGCATGGAAATGATTACATGGAAACTCAAGTCAAATAAACCTTCAAAATTCTTACTTTCTGTAGCACTCCAACTAGGCAGAAAATCAATGTACTTAGCAACAGCAGTGACAGCCATTTGGATTAATTTTGTTCAAATCTGCAAATGAAAAGTATGCTTGATGCTAAAATTTTCTCACCAGTGTGAACTAAGTGTATATGAAGGGATGGAGATCTTTTAGAACTTGAGAAAAATGAGTGAATAACAAATGTATGTATGTATGTATGTATGTATGTATGTCTGTATTTATTTATTTGGGTAATTTCACAGTCTTGTTTTTCATACCTTTACAAACTGTCTATTCATTTCATACCTGTACTTATTTTCTTACTGTTTAACTAAGTTGCTTATACTGTTAACACTTGCTTATTTTTCATAATATTAGAGCCAGTAAACAGAGAATAATTTTTTTTTTCCCCACCAAGTAATGATTTTTGCATTAACTCATAGACTCATAGTCATATTATCATCTGAGTTGGAAGAGATGTTTAAAGATCATTTAGTCCAACACCCCTACAATGAGCAGGGACATCTACAGCTAGATCAGGGGCTCAGAGTCCAATCCAGCCTGATCTTGAATGCCTCCAAGGACAGGCAGCCAACAGATCTCTGAGCAAGCTCTTCTAGTGCTTCATCAACCTTATTGCAATAAACTTCCTTCTTGTATCCAGTTTAAATCTCCCCTCTTTCATTTTGATAATGGTCTCATATATCAACACCAATCATCCCTATGTTTGTATTTTTATCATTATCCCAAACAGTAATAAGCATTTTTCAATAAGCTCAGTATCTTTAATTGGGATCTTGGGAAATCCCTTTACCTTATTTTTGTTTTGTTTTGTCTGTATGTCTGGATTTTGTATGCAACTGTTGGAGAAGAGAATGTATTTACCTAAGTAAAATGAAGGGCACAGTTCTGTTTTCTTATCAGGATAAATCTGAAGCAACATACATTCACATTATCACTCAGGAGTTCTCAGGACAGTCTACAAAATGCTTGTGACCATGGAGGGCAAGTGTTGTCATTAGACTTATGAATCCTGAAGTGAGAGAACTCCAGACTCAAAATTTGATATGGTTAAAGTTAGGCACCCTGCAGCTCCCAGAAGCAGTGCAGAAGAGGGCAGGAGGTGTTCCAGGCACAGGAAGGCCCACAGAGGAGCAAGATGACCCCCTGCAGCCCATGGGCACCACATGGAGCAGATCTCCATGCACAGCCATGGAAGAGCCCACTGTGCATCAGTGGATGAGGCCTGGAGAAGGCACAGCCCATGGATACCCCCACAGGAGCATCCCTGGGCCAGAGCTGCAGCACGTGGAGAGGAAGGAGCCCATGGTGGGTCAGGAGGGCTGGGGGAGCTGCCGCCTACGGGACTGTGCTGAAGCAGAGCCTGAAGGATAGGCTCCATGGGATGGAGCCATGATGGAGCAGTGCTGAGAGAGCTACACGTGGGACCAGTTGTGGAAGGATGGTGTCCTGTTGGAAAGCCATGCGGAGCAGGGTGACCATGGAGGAGCCTCAGAGACGACATGTTATGGACTGAGAGCAGCCCCCATTGCCCATAACCCTGTGCCACCCAGGATGGTAACTGATGAACAATCTCCCTGTCCTTGTCTCAAGCCACATGAGTTTTCTACATTTTTTATCACCTTTTCTCATCTTGTCCTTCTGAGGAGGAAAAGTGAGAGCATAGTGGTAGATCTTAGACATCCATCAATCGTTAAACCACCACAGTCAATGAATTTCCTTTTCAGAATTTTGATGTATCTAGACCACAATCACAACTATAAGACTGAATACTGTGATGACTAAGGGTTTTCTGTGTGAAAATCCTGCACAATTTTAATGAGAAGACTCATTGATTGCTGTGGAATAGTGTCCTTAATCTGGTGAATTCCACAAATGAATTAACATTTTCAGCCTTGCAGCAACAAGAAAGAATTAAGGCTATTATAAACCATTTTTTGTTCTTTTACTATAGCCATCATGCCCTACCAATGATAATGACAATAAAGCTGAAGGAAAAATAATGAGAACGATATATTTGGAAGATTAATTTTTCTCCATCCTTGATTTGCAGTTCAGCAGATTGTGGTTCTTATGCATTTCTTTGTGTTTGAAATTCCTTGAGTTTAGGAACCTACCTAACCTATAGCTCATTTAAAATTTCTTTGTGGGAAACCCTTCAGTGATGAGTGCTGTTCCAAATGTGCTATTTATGGTCTGTGACTAAGTTGTCTCATACCCACAACTGAAAGACTTCATGTTTAAAAGAACATCTTTCTGGACCCCAAATTTTGTATTTATTTATTTATTTATTTTCAATGGTGAATTTTATTCTATCCTGCAATACATTTTTTGTAGGGATTAATTTTATTTTAGTCCCTGTAAAAGACTCTGTAGGCACTCATGTTTCACGCTGACCTATCTTTCATATAATCCAGAAATTAGATTCTCCCAGTGATTGTACAAAGTAAGTAAAAAAAAGAGGATACAGCGAAAAATCTAGTTGAAATGTCACTGCTGATGCAGCACACTGATAGAAAACAGATTTTTATGAACTTATATCTGGTCATATCTACTGTACTGACATCTCAGGAAAGAGATCTACATTACTGTGGAGAAATCAATGAAGTTCACTGCTCAATATGCAGTACCTGTCAATAGAGCAAATCTGTGTTGGGCTGTGTTGGAAGGTTAGCAGAAAAAGATGCTAGAAGAAGGTCAATTGAATGTTAAAAGCATACAGTGAGATTTTGAGATTTCTAGATTCAATTTCCACTTCAGCTGCAAACTTTCTCTGCAATCTTGTACAAATCAAAAGGTTTATAAACCATAAAGGGGACTTAGGTGGGATTTCTTTCTTGTGTAAAGCTAAAAACTTTAATTCCCAAAAGTCATTTCTTGGTCTTGCAGGAGTGTGGAAATTTGACATTTTTAGGAGAGAATGTCCCTTGGGGCTTAGAGGTGTGGTTGCACTGATGCCCAGCATGGGACCATTCCAGGGTACCCACCGAGGGGTCCTGTTCTCTCTATCAAAGACATCCAATCTCATGGCCATTTTCCAGTGAGAGCAAATCTGTTGGAAATCTGAAGAAAAGCCTGACATCTGTCCTTTATGTGTAACTTGGTGAAAGAGAGATATTCAGATTAATGCCTTACTCAGTCTGAAGAACTTCAATGCTACATCTCCCACTCATCAAGACAGCTGACCATTAGGTCTCCTCTTTCACCTCTGTATTTTTCAAATTGTTTGAAACCATTTCAAAAATTCAAATAATGAGAAAGTGAGCAAGGACTATGACATAGCTTTCCTTTCACAAACTTGTTGGTTTGAAGTCACTGCCATCATCTTAGGGTATGGGAAAGACATGAGAGTATTTGCGTATGTGAACAGGCATGGAGAAAATTGATGTTACACATGCAGTGACATTCACTTTGGTGAATATAGAGTCACAGTATTTGCTTTTAAGGCTTGCACTGATTTTCTCCATGCTGTAGGACAACAATGCAGAATACCTCAAATTGATATCAGCCCTGCAAAGAGTATCTGAAACTTCAATTGTAGTTCATGGAGTTCAAATAAAGGATGAAGGATGTTTCAATCAAAACTAAAATGTTTATGCTCCTCAAGAAAACAATGCAATGGAGCACTGTCTTAGTACTGAAAGGAATCTCATAAGATGGAGAATAATTAACAGAAGAAAAACAATCTTTAAATAGGCATCACATTTTTCTGGAAGAAAAAAAAAAGTTGCTGCTGTTTTGCAAAAATGACAAAATGTTGTGGCAGTTTTTGCTAAAATCAGTACAATTTCATGAAAAATATCAGCTTTGTCAAAATGGCATTTCCTAAAATGACTCACAACTGAAAGAAATCCAAATGAAATCTCTCAAACCAGATAGACTTCTATCTGAAATAATAATAATAAAAAATCTTCATCATTATCATCGGTACTTCAGATAATTTTTTAGTAAACAGACTCTGAGATAAGAAAGTATGATTAACCTTGTTTCACAAAAGAAGCACTGAATACTGGAAGTCAATATTTTTGAAAATAGTTAGATGCCTAGAAGAATAGACCAGCACCAAGTTTTTCAAATATTGAGAGTAGCTAGGATCTGTGGTACTATCCATTTGTTTCTTTAGAGAGCTGAGTACTTTTAAAATTGTAGCTGTCGTCACTCTGGAAAGAGCAAGGGTTGCAATTCTAGCCTCTTTTATTTCACCTGCTATTCCACTAGACCAGGTTGTATCAGCTCAACATGAGCTGTTCAGTACACCTTCAGTCACACTGGTTAATGCAGCAACAGAAATAAGTTCACTTACTTGTGCAAGTCTTGTTGTATTTAGGATTCTCTTGAGGAAACCCTTCCAGACGGCACTGGAACCTATGCTGCCAAAATTCCTGGAACCATGGATTTCGGTGATTGGTTTCTGGCCGAAGCTCCAAGTAGTAATCATCAAACCATTTAACATCAGGAGACTGGAGCTTGATTGTTATTCCACCAACAGCTTCACGCTGATACCCGTCTGTCACATCGTACCTGTCTGCCCAGCCATCACTGCAGGGGTAAACATAGACAGCATTGACTATTCAATGGAGTAAGAAAAGGGCTTTCTCAAAAACAAAATTAGGATCCTGAGAGCACATGCTCACACCTGTGACTCGGACTGCAGTTTAGTAATGCACCTGCAGCGGAATCAAAGAATCATTTCAGGAAAGGACTTTTAAAGGCTATCTAGTCCAACTGCCCTGCAATGAACAGGGACTCTTACAGCTCCATCAGGTGCTCAGAGCTCTGTCCAGTCTGACCTTGATTGTTTCCAAGGATGGGGCATCCACCACCCCTCTGGGCAGTCTGTGCCAGTGCCTCACCACCCTTGTTGTAAAAAATGTTTTCCTGTTATTCAGTTTAAATCTCCCCTCTTTTAGTTGGAAACCATTTCCCCTTGTTGTGTCACAACAGACCCTGCTTAAGAGTCTTTCTCCTTTCTTATAGTCCCCTTTAGATACTGAAAGGAATAACATTTCTACTAAGATTCAGCTTTTCCTTTTCCTTATGTTTACTTGTAATTGGCACCTTCTACTGAGATAAAATATTATTCATCCTTCAGGCAATTCAAACATTACAAATCACGTGTCCCAAAATCTGCTGTGTATAGACACAGCTTTGCAACACATAAAGTTCACGTGAGCTCTGGGAAGAAAAATCTTGGATTTGATGTTTTACTGACACTGGGATGATGCTTCTCCTACCTGGAAGAGGACAGCCTTGAGGACAGGATCTCTGACAGTGCTGTCAAGCTGTGAAAGGCAACCCTGTGTTGTACACCATGCCTCTAATGTGCAGTGGGGCACGACACAAAGAGCTAGAAGCAAATTTTGAATGAGTTGACACTGCTCAAGCAGAAAGACCAGCTCATAGCTCAGCTGCTGTGATGGCATGGCATTGCATCTGAAGCAATAAATCCTCTCTGAAGACATGACTAATGAAGTTGGGCAGAGCACTATGCAGATGTCATGCACTGCTTCTATTTCTTGGTTGGTGGTGGCTGGAGTATTATAGACTTGCACAGCACACAGAATTTTAATTCCATTTGGTTAACCTCTCAGAGCTTGCAACACACTGACCACAAGTAGCTAGCAGAAGTGACTGAAGGCACAAATAAAACAAAATGTCACAAACTTCTCAGGGTAATTCCCCTCTCTCTGGTTTCATAATGGATTTCCCTGGAAGTATGGAATTTATGAAGTTTCACTCAACTCTACTAAAAATATGCATATCTCATGCGAGGGTTCAAAATTCCTACTCCTTTATCATGAGCATGATATTTCAGCTTTTCAAAAGCCCCAGGTCTTACAGAATTACAGAGTATTCTCAGACTCTTTCCTCTAGAAAGTCACTGATGTTAATGATTGTAGAGAGCACCTTTAAATCCTAAAGGTCAAATAACTGGAAGATAAAAACATCTTAATTTATCTTTAAAACTTCATGACTTGTTCAAAGCTAGCTCTCAGTATTTTAAGCTAGTCATAGAGTAACTGATGTAGGTGACCTTTAGCTGTATGGTTCTGTTGTTCTATTTTGATCATCTGCTTTCTGGTTTAAACTTTGCTCCTGTATTCAAGAGTATGAAGGAAATCTGCTGCAGTCACCTGGTCCCCAGTGCATCCCCTGTTCTCTACATGGGGACCGAGCTGTCATTACACGTTGCAGAAGGCACGACCTCACACAGCGACTCTTTCTGCATAAGACACTTTTACCATGAAGCCTGGACCCTTGACTACATCTTACAAGTGCAGCTGCAATGTCAATAAATAGCACTTTCACCAGTAGCAAAAATAATATCCAGTGTCTGAGAGGAAAATGAAGAGACTGTTAAATATGCTCCAGATTTGAAATACGCTGATTTCTTCAGCAAAAAGAGTAAGCATTCATGAAAGGAGAAAGTTGAACACTAATTTTGAGCATGAATACAGCATTTGGAAAATTTGCCTTTAAGCTTAGATCCAATTAGGAATGAACATAAGAGGTAATGATGCCAAATGAATTCAAGAAGCTCACCATGGGCAAATACTCCCCACCTGCCTTCAGAACTGTGTGTAGTCAAAGATTTGTGAATTATTTTGTGATAAAATCTGCAGGTTTTTTACATTTATGAATGATTTTACTCTTGCTTTGAAACACTCATCTTAACCTTTGGCAATATTTTAAACAATATTATCTGACCTCACAAAATCCAACAGGTTTTATGAATGCAAAAAGTGAACGATTTTCTGACGGTTTACAAAATTGTAGTAATACTGAATAGAATTTAACAGACATGGAGCTGTGCTGTCAGTATCAGAACTTTATGAGTTGTCTCATAAAAAACTTAAAAAGAAACTGTTTTCCTGTAATTAATTTCTTCACCATTTTTCAGATGGATGGCTTTGTAGACCTAATCCAAGAGAGTGCTATAAATTTTATAGTCTTACTTTATGAATAGTTATCTCCTCTAAGAAGATTTATAGCAGAGATATAATTCTAAAACTTTAAGTTACTAAAAACATAGAAATAAAAGCTTCAAATTGCATAACTCTTTTCAGCTTTTCCACAGAAAGACTTAAATCAGCAGAATGGCTTTTCATTCAAATAAACATTTCAGCTGAGCTGCTTGGGCAAAAGGTTCTTTGGAGGTTTATATAAAAGGTGTACTCAAAGTGTATATTGTAGAGATATCAATGCCTTAGATAGACAAGGTAGCAAAGCAAATCTAGGCTAGTGCCTAAAAAGACAGTGAAAGTGAAGCTGGAAAACAGGTTTGCATGGAAATGCAAAAACTCCAGAAGTGAGATATTTTGGTTCTGCATCCATATAAGAGTAACAGCGCACATGGGATGTTGAAGACAAAATGATATAGCTGTATCTGTGAGATCAGACCCATGCCACTCTCTAAACTCAGCAGCAGTTGTGAAGGTGAGGGAGAAGGGGCAGGGGGGTACCTGCTTACTTTCACACAGACTTTCCAGTCCCTCTTTAAACCTTTTTTCTTCTCCTAATGACTTAATTTTATTGCAGTAGCCAAGGATATTGTACTCCACTGTTTGCTGTGCCACAAAAGTTTCAAACTGCTATTACTTATCACTGGTCTGCTGGTTCAGTAGAAGAAAGGTGCTCTGGCACCCAAAACTGGCTGAAAGGATGAGCTCTAACTGACATCCAGTATAATCTCCACCCTCACTCATGGAAGTGGCATGATGCATAGGCAAGACTCTGCTGATGAAGGACATGGTTCATTCTGTTAGAAATGGTGATATTTTGGTAAAAAAAAAAAAAAGAAAAATGTAGTTAAGAACAGCTTCCTCACAGGTAATTAAAAAAGCTCAGGTGAAGAGTACTCCTGAAATGGTTATGAAGGGGTCCACACAGATGAAACAGGACATGGATTTGGTGTTGTCATGGTTTTATGATTTTTGGTCATCAGTATTCCACACCATAACATCATGTAATGCATTGGGGGTGGGGTTTGATATCTGCCGAATGTTCGTCCGTCGGAGAAGAACTACATTTCCCCAGGAGACTTTGCGGTTAGCAAGGGGATATAACTCCAAGCAAGGTCACCTGATCCTTCTTCTTCGCCTGCGCTTCGCCATCTGCACTTCGCCGTCTGTACTTCAGTCACTCAACTGGACTGCACTTCTCACCCCAGCATTGTGGTGAGGTCTATACAATTCAAACAGACTCTCTCTCTCTCTCTCTCTCTCTCATTATATTTTGCTAATACTATATTTAGTAAAATCATTTGTTCCACCTCAGATCAGTGCTGTTGTTTTCAAGTGTTTTGGGGTCCCCTGCTTTCCCTTTCCCAGAGGCGCGGATCCGCAGATCCCTCCACCCTGCTGGTCACGGAACTGGGCCGGACCAGCCCATAAACCTTTGACAGGTGTCCTGAACAGATGGTAACATTTGCTGGGGTTTTTGTTTGTTTGTTTGTTTGTTTGTTTGTTTGTTTTTTCCCTGTGCTTATGCACATTGCTTTCCAGTCCTCTTCTGATTTACTGAGCCCCGGTGCTTTTCACTTATGCCCTTTTACAGAATGAGCATGTGCTTGCAGTTTGAAATGGAGCATATGACTCCAACCTCTCTTTTCTCCTCAAATGATGGCACAGTAACTTTCTTTGAAGGCATCTAATAGTTTAACCATTGCTTTTGCCACAGAAGCAAATGCAGTTGCTGTTTTTGAACCCAATTTATATCATTGCCATCACAGCAAATTAGAAGGACCAGCAGCCATCTTTATGTGCAGTACAGAAAGATATAATTTGAGATTTGGGATCATAGAAGATTTGTAGCCTCATAAATCAGTTTCATTCATGTGTTCAGAGATGCAGAACACTGAAGGAATTAGGGCCATTGATTACTGCTCATAGAATTATAGAGCTACTGAGATTGGAAAAGACCTGCAAGGTCATTAAGTCCAACTATTAACCCATCCCCACCATGCCCACTAAACCATGTCATTCAGTGCCACATCTCCATTTCTCAAAATCTGGGAACAGTGACTCCACTCCCCCCCCTGGGCAGCCTGCTCCAATGCATTACTACTCTTTCTGAGAATATTTTTTTTCTAATATCCATTCTGAATCTTCCCTGGTGCAACGTGAGGCCATTCCCTCTCATCCTATCACTGTTACTGAGAGAAGAGACCAATCCCCACCATGTCACAACCTCCTTTTTCAGGGAGTAATAGAGAGAGATAAGATCTCTCTTGATGGTCCCTCCTGTGATATATGTTTGCTTAAAATCATCAAATCTGGAAGGAAATGCAGAGAGGGCTTTTTGTGAGCAGCCACCAGAGCAGTCTTCAAATTGCAGGGACTGATGACACTGAGGAGTAGTAGTAGTAGCTTGTTTATCAAGTTCCTGGCAAGCACAGGCAACACTGTTTGGATACAGGTTATATCTATTAAAACAAGGTAGGAGTCTCTTCTGTTTAACCACAAGGTAGATGGGGACAGCTTGAAGGTTAACACAGAAAGAAAACTGGGTGAGAATAGTCATGAAAAATAGCATTTATAACTTTTATAAAAAAATAATAGACTTCAATAAGCCTCAATTTCAAGATTGCATCGGTTGGAAAGAAGATCTAAAGAACTGAAGAGTTAAAAAGCACTTTGTGCAAACAGAATACATTTAGTGCATTACAGTGAAAGAGCAGTAAACACAGTAAGACTCGAGATGTCAGAGATGGAAATAGGTGCAAAGCAGGAGCAAGTCAGATAATCAAGGACCATCATGAATGAAAAACATGAGTAAGATGGAAGCTTTAGAGCTTCTCATTAGAACTGCATAACTTCTTACACAGTTAAGATATTTTAAATTAAAATACATTTTTTTTCCTCTGTACTGGAAATGTTTATTTATCCTTTTTTTTTTTTTTAATTCCCTGTCTGTTCAAAGTTACTCTAAATAAAGACAGTACTGCTTTCTTTCATTTATTTTGTTGTGAAAAGAAGGATTGTAAATACATTCCTCAAACAATATTATGGGGAAAGATTTAGAGTAATCTTCCTGACATGTTGAAATGTGAAACCATTCTCCTTGCAGGGTGTGTGTTATTAAGAATGTATCTCTATTGTCTAACTAAGAAATTATCATACATAATAAAATTAAAATGTGGATATTTAAGCTGATCTTTCCCGAAGTGCACACAAATTTCTTCATGACACAATGCATTAATTGCAGAGCCAGATGACCTAAATTCTCCTGATTTCTTCTATTAAATAAGTAATTGCACCAAAACCAACTTTCACGTTATTGGTTCTAGACAGCTTGTGATCACCGAAATGGTGTGAGTCAATAACAGTGGCCTGGAAATATAGCTTCAGGATCTTCAGGATCTGTGTGAAGCTACCTGGAATATTAAGCACACATTTTTGAAGCACTGTTTCTAAGATTAGATAAAATGCTAAGAGAAACATGTATACAACAAAAATAGATTCCCCACCCTCTCTTTTGTAAACATTTCCATTCATTTTCTAAATTGAAAGTGAAGCAGTATCTGGGGATGAGCTGAGCTGATTTTTTCTTTTCTAAGGTCCCTCTCCCACTCAATCTATAGTTAAAGCCATTAGAGTTAATGAGTGCATTCATTAGAGTGTAGTCTCTTCTTTTTTGTTATGCAAAAATCTGTTTGCAGGCCACATAATGATAATGGAAACTGCAACTGCAGTTCTGCCCACGTGTAATCATTCTACTGCCAAAAATTCTGACCTAAAGCATTTGAGAATATATCTGATTTTTTTTTTTCCAAATGTGTAGGAGTTTGTTGACTGGGTGGCTGTCTTTAATTTTCCTTTCATTGTATTTCTCTATTTTTTTTTTCTTTTTCTATATCTTAAAAGTTCTAAAAGCATTAAAGAGTACTCATGCAATTCTAGAAAATGCTGCCAGTCTTGCAAAGGTAAATTTGTTTGGTTAAATGCTGCTGGTGGGGAGAAATTGCTTTTGGTAAGCAGCTGTAAATTGTTGCATTTAGATGAGATCATTTTATAATATCTGTTCATGCAATGAATGGGGATTCTTGTTGCCTGGCTTTTTTTAGATTGCATTTCCTAGTCTTTGTCTTCTTTTCCACGCATATCATAAAGATAAATGAATTTAAGGGTAATTTTAAGGAAAGAAATGACTATTTTTAGGCTGTGTGATACAGTATTTTCTACAAGATGATATCTTACAGAAGTTACTCTGCAGTGAATTTTGCAGATAGCTTGCACAGGATAATATGGGTACTAATTACTTGCAGAGTATCCAAGCTTCCCGGAGCTGAAAAAGGTTTTGATGGCAACTTGCAAGACTGGTAATGTATAGTAACTTCTAATTTGCATGAAAACAGAGTTTTGCAGCTCTACACAGTTATTCATCCTGATTGTAGTCCAGTCTAGAAAAAGAGATGTGTATTTTCCAATGTTCAGTGACACTTCTTCATGCTTGCAATCTTTTATAGGTAGTCACGATAACTGGAGGACATTACGTCCATATAAATTGTACGGGCCATTCCTTGAAATAGAAGAGATCTAACTGGATGTTGCCCTTTAAAACAGAAAGGATAATGAGCTTGTGTGATATGCTCTGTTGATTCCTGAATAATTCTTCAGTAAGCAGAACATAAATGTTTGACACATTACATGAAGAAAGGATTCTGGATGCTAAGACAGCTTTACTATAATGTCTTAAAGTTGATTTTCCTAAGATGTAATGTAAATCTGTCTAAGAATTCTAAGTCCCTGACTTCTGGGAGGACTGTTTATTATCTTTGTTCTTAGAGCAATAATTTGCATTCCCTTTCAGGCTTATTTAGACTAAACAAACCCAGTTCATTCCAACTTTCCTTTCAAAAGCTACTTTGTAGAATTACTATCATTCTTGGTCTCGTTCTTCCTAAAAATGACCAACTGGTCCTTCTCTCTGCAGACACAGTTCTGTTTCAGGATGCTTTGAAAGCACCAAGAAATATTCATTGGTGTGACTTGGCACTGGGTGGAGATGTCAATGAACACCATTTTGAAAACTCAAAGGGCTAAACACAAGACAGCAATGATGGACTCTGCTTCCAGGTTCTACTTAGCCCCAGATGTTGGCCCTGGGAATCCTCTCATGGTTTTCTAAATGCCCACATTCAGTCAGCAGGCAATCACCATTCTGCCCCCAGGAGGAATCACCAAGCTCAGAATAACAATATTTTGGAGAAAGAGGAGCAGCAACCATTTTTCCAGGCTTCACACTAGATAAGGACTGCCAAATGAGGGAGTAAAAACAAAAGGAGTGCATGCTAAAAGAAAACTCAAAAACATATTTGGGAATTGGTTGTAGTTTTACTAAAAGTTTACTAAAAGGTGGGCATCAGAATTCCTCCATCACCCTGCTTTGTCATAGGATAGAAGGATTACTTCACATCCTTGAAGTGTGTTTGCCAAGTATGGCTGCAGCTTCTCTTTGCAACAACATTAATTCTATTGACTCATATTTATAATTCACTCTAAGCTCCTCCAACTGTAAACTTCTCATAATGACAGCCTAAAAAAACAGCACTTACATAATATCAGCAGAACCAAAGAAAAACAGGAAAGAAAATAATGGTTCATCTATAAAACATTTCAATCAAATACGTATTTGTACTGTGAACATGCTGATTTCTATCTTCCCCAGAATGCCTTACTTCAGTATAGCTTCTCCAAAACTAAAATGTCTTCAATGCAGTGTATCTATTGAGCCCTATAAACAAATTCCAAAAAAGAAATGTTCAGAAGTGAGATCCCAGCAGAAAGTAAATAAAAACTGACTATCTTGAAACACTACTGCTGCATCCCATCCCCTTGAAATGGAAGTAGCATTAGGATGACCTTGCATGTAGGAGGGTCTTCAGTTTGTTCTACAGCCACACAACATGACCTATTGTCTTTGCTTGCATTCATTGAGACAATTTTTCTTTATTTCAAGTCTACCAGGAGAAAAATACATTCTGAAAGAGAATGATCTTTTATGAAACATTTGGTGGGACTGTCCTTAATGGAATAGTTTTCCATTTGACAACCAGGTACCACTTTTACGGATATGCAACAACTATATTTGTGGTGAATTCAAATGTAATTTGTAAATACAAGCAGGTAACTGAGATATCCTTACTACTTAATAGATACTTCAGAAGAGAGTAAGAAATTGATTTAACTAGAACTGTGCACTTAATGAAGACAATGTATATATACATATATATACGTGCATACATATTTGAGTATATATTTACAGTATTTTTGCTCTTAAAATATTATATGTAGGAGTATCTAACACTTCTGTACAGCAGCTGTTATGTGCTTTTTAAAAAAATATTTGTGAAATTATTAAACCTTGAGTAATATCATGAAATAATTCAAGAGGTCATTTGAGTTGTTGTATCTTACTATTCTTGTAGAATAATACTTTTAATCATAACTAATACACTTAATCTTTAGATATATATAAAAGGAAACAGTATGATTAAATCAGTACGTATGCATGTGCCTACATATTCTAAAGAGGTGCAAACATTAAAGTGAGTTAAAAGTGGGAAAAAAAAAGTAAACAAAGAAACAAATAATTTTCACTTATTTTATGAACTATTTTTAATAACACATATTCAAACTAAATCTTCTCATTACATTGGATTTAATTTATGTATAAAAAAACAGATTTTTTTGTGTGAATTATCATAAAGAATCATGGCTTGGGTTGGAAGGAACCTTAAAGATCATACAGTTCCAACTTCCTGGACAGGGTTGTCACTCACCAGTTTGGGCTGCCTGGGACCCCATCCAACCTGGCCTTGAGCACCTCCAAGGAGGAGCATCCACAAACATTGCTGTCAGCCTGAACTTCTCTCTTTTAGTCATTTTCCCTGCTGTGTGTGAGCTTTCTCCAAGTACTAGAAGGATGCAATGAGGTCGTCTACTGATGTTGTCAATTCATTATAGGAGGCCACCAGATTGGTGAGGGATGATCTGTCCTTGGTGAATCCATGCTGACTGTCATAGATAAACTCCTTCTCTTGCATGTGCATTAACATAGCTTCTGGGAGGATCCGTTCCATGATCTTCCCAGGCATAGACATGAGGTTCATTGGCCAAATATTCCTTGCTTGCTTTCTTAATAATGGGAGTGATGTTTCCTTTTTTCCATTCATCAGGGACTTCACCCAACAGCAAGAACGTTTTTGAAAATGATGGAAGGTGGATTGGAAACTATATGAATCAGTTTCTCTAGAACTCTAAGATGCAAGTCATCAGACCCTATGGATTTGTACATATTCAGTCTCATCAAGTGGTCTTGAACCTGCTTTTAATCTCGTGCTCATATATAAACAAATCAGACATAGGACAAAAAGGTGAAGATGATATATTAACAATATTAACAATATTAACAACATTATTTGCATTTTTAATATCTATTTTAAATAATGGAACCATTATAGGTTCCACTGGCCTAACAGAGAGTTTAACCAGATCTATTTTTATATCTATTATACCAATATAATATATATATTTAACTTTATATCTATAATCTATTTTTATGGCAGACATGCAAATCTTAAATTTCCAGATTTCAGTGTGTGCTCTATAATAAGCCTAGAAAGAATGATATCAAATTTGCAGCTGTACAACGGATTGCAAAATCTTTGTGTGCAAAGGTTTTAAAATGTTAAATGTTATGCAACCTCTTTTTTTTTTTTCCAGAGAAAAAGTAAGTCATCTATAGCCAATAATTGCAATAATTAGCATCCGATTAATCAAAAACAGAAATAAATTAATACTTACAGACCTCCAGGAAATTTGTAATTTCAGTATTTTTTTTCAAACACCTCATTCTCTAATCTGAGCTAACTATGAAAATGCAAACAAAATCAGACCTAGAATAATAACCTAGGCAGAATAGATATGCTGACTTCCTACTGCTACTGAAATCAGCTGCAGAGTCACCACTAACATCAGTCAATACTGTTTTGTGCTCACATCACAATGTATCCCTCTAATTAATTCACTGCCTGTCTTCAGATAATATAATGTGTGTTGGCTAGCTCACAATGGTATTTCTACTCACTTTGATATTACTACTCACATTGATATTACCTGTACTTATCCACAAAACTGAATTTATAGAACAGCATTATAGACCCCTCATCTTTTGAAGTCAATTCAAAATAACACAGGCGTCATAAGTGATAAACTCAAAATTCTTTCAGTCAACTGTTTGAGAAGGTCAAAACAGGCTTTAAAGATAATCAGGAAAGGATAATCACAGGAAAGGTGTTCTGTTGTCTGAAGGAAGAAATTGTGTCAAAGACCTTAAGGTCCAAACATTTCATTACTTGCTGTACAGTAGTCAAATACAGCTTCTGCTTTAGAGCCATGTTTCATAATAAATGTGGTGAAATGACATGGCTAATCTATAACATATACATGACCAGATTTGTGAATTTTGGATAGAAATACTGCTGTGGAGAAATGCAGATTTCTTTCAAGATATAAAGACCAGAAGAAGCCATTAGATCAGGATTGTTAGGTTTTGCATGGTGTCTCTGCACGGGTGAACCTGAATCATGCTGAGTAGCATCTTTATGGCTCCTTTATTGTACAGCGCTGGCAGAAATTGGTCTTAGCAAAAATAAGAATTAGACCCAGGGGTTACAGGCACTTTAGATGTGTAATTTTCTTTTGCATGAGATGTTTACTCTAAAATGTGGGTCTTCAGTGTATAAAATTGAAACCAAATGCAGTCCAGAATATATTTGAGAGAAGAAGCATAGAAATGTGTTGAGATAGTCACTCTTCTAGAGAAATTGTGTAATTTAAGACAATATCTGCATCTAGCACTAAGTCTGCAAAGAAAAAAGTATAAGAATAAAATTGCTTGCAATTATGCAAAGCCCTTAAGACACAGTAATCAGGCCTTAGGTTTTGGAACTGTGGGTATGGTTGCTACCAATAAATAGGACATGTGAAACTTATCAGTATCTCTATGTCTTTGTCTCTGCAAACACAAGTTTACCGTGAAACTACACATTCATCTGCAAACACTGAGACATCGTTTCATGTTTTTGAGGGACTACTAACGAGATAGAAAAGATACAGGAAAAAATGAGTGTTCTTGGTTTACAGACAAACTGAGCATTTAGAAGCTATTTATAACTGTTCTAGAGTACAATAAGAACACTTTTTTTCCTTGACAAGTGCTTTCTGAAATTGTATTGTAAAATATATTCCAGGACTGAGTTATATACAGATGCACACGGATGATATAAATTCTAGGAAATGGTGATGCAAAGCTAAAACCTTGTTCTATTTAGTAAAGTGAATTATAACTTCATGAAAAACATGCTCTTTTATAATGTAATCGTATTTCATGGAGAATGTTTGAGAAGTACCATGTTAACATTTCAAAGTGATATGCATAGCAGTATGATTCCATTTAGAGATTTTTCTTGCTTTTCTTGTCATATTCAGGCCTTTGATGTCTTAGATCAGTGATAATTTATAATGTCATGATTTATCAGTTAATACACACCAAGACCTTACTGTGACACCTGAATAACTGAAAGATCTCCAACAAATACAGTAAACAATGTGGTTCAATTATACAAATATATTTTTTGACTACTGCTCTGTAAATAGCACTGTAATTGTGAGGATGCATCCCTTGTTTAAAATATGTTGTTATATACACTTCAGTTAAGCACTTTTTCATTCAGGTTTCATACTGAATTCAAGGGCCAGATGACTTGAGTCACCATCCTTGACTGTGTTTAAAAATCATTTGGATGTGGTGATCAGCGACAACATGACTTAACAGAGGGTTGTTAGAGTTGGGGTAGTATGGTTAGGTTGTTGTTGGACTTGATGATCTTTAAGGTCTTTTCCAACTTGAGCAATTCTAGGATTCTATGATTTTATGATTTCACTGATTTATCACTGGCTCAATGAGAAACAAACATTATTTCTGAGAGTGTGTTTGAACTAAACATTACAATGAATGTTCTGGAAAACCATTTCCACGTTTTAAGGACTAACGGTATGTTTCAGAAATCAGATGGCATCAGTTAGTATGAACTAACTGTAACTGAGATTCTGCATGTATACTTTTCCATTTCTTCATTTTTTGGTTCAGTTTATTTCACACTGTATTTCATGAAACATTATGTGGAACACTTTTGCAACATTGGAAATAACTATGAAATCAAATCTGTTTGTCATAAGGAAAAGTAATCTTTCAAAGCTAGACACAATATAATGAGCTGAATCCATATTCATGTTGCTTAGTTTACAACTAAGAAGATGTAAATATAAAAGGAAACGATCAAATCGAGTGAGCCTCAAGATATTTTTATGTTGAACTGCTGTAAAAAAAAAAAAAAGATATAAATTAAGGACATATATTTTCTTTATTAGCTCCAAGAAACATAAGAAAAGGTAAATTAAATTGAAAAGTGGCTGTGAACAAGGGTAAAATTAGTAGGATTATAGTGCCACAGTGACAAACACAAATAAGTGGCATGGAAATTTTTGGCCATGACCATAAATTTCAGTAGGTACCTTTCTCCATGGGGTTATGGCCATTAAATTGTTTTAATAGGCTGGAAAAAGCCCTATTTTAAGTAGAATTATACTAAGAAAAAAAAAAAAAAGAACTTTATAAAATGGCTTATATTACATATTTGGCTAATATATCTTTTCTGACATAAACTAATGCTAAACCACTTAGAGTCTGTAAAAGTACCTAAAAATAATGTCTGTAGACTTACTTGATAGTCTCAATGAAGGTGCATAATAACTTTTCAAAAAATTTTCATACGGTCCAATTCTGCTCATCTACTAACTGCTAAATAAACTTATAACTACTAAGGTTTTCAGTGTTTGTTCAATACTAACATTTTCAGTGACTTCAAAAGGAGTAGAGGAAAGGAAGTGACATGACTCAAAATGGAACAAAACAACACACACACACACACACAAAGAAAAGAAAACAGAACCAAGTTTTGTAGAAGGAATCTGCATGCCAATTCTAATTCACTTGCATTTCTAGATCTCTTGGAATATGTTTTCTGGTTCGTTTAATCCCAATCAATTTGCAATAAAAGCAATTGTGATTTTTTTACCATCTAACCCTGCTGCTCTGGCTCAGAGCAGCAAAGCTGCTGGTTTAAATAGGTATTTAAAATGCCTTTATTGATCTTTGGAATGCAACTCTGTCATAATTAAATAAAAAATGATTATTTCAACTGAGATTTTCATCTGATTATTTTTAGGTGCATGATGTTTAAAATAATATTTATTGTGAGATCACAGTCCCTTTACTTTGCTCCTTTTAATTCTGCATAAAAATTGTTCTGCTTATTCTTTACAAAACAGAATACTTTCAGTTATTTTCTTTTGTCACTCTTAGAAATCTCAGCATCTTAAAAAAGGAATCTAAATTTAAATTTTATTCATCATCCCAGTTTGAAATGTATTTCTGATAATTAAAGAAAATAAACAAATTTTAATCAGATCTTTTTTTTTTCATTCCCTTTTCAAGTAACGTGATGGTAAACTTTATGATTGTTATTATTTTGAATAAAAATGTGTCTTATGCAATTTATGAGCTGGACTGAAAAGGGTAAGAGAGCTGAGACTGTTTAGCCTGGAGAAGAGGATGATAAGGGGGATCTCATCAATGTCCTGATAAATACCTGTAAATACCTGAAGGGAGCGTGCAAATAGAATAGAGTCTGGCTCTTGTCAGTGGTGTCCAGTGCCAGGACAAGAAGCAATGGGTGCAGACAGAAGTATAGGTGGTTCCTCTAAATGCCAGAAAACAGTTCTGTGCTGTGCAAGTGATGGAGCACTGATACAGGTTGCCTAAGGAGTGTGTGGAGTCTCCTCCTTGCAGATCTCCATAAGCCACCTGGACATGGCCCTGGGCACCCTGCTATGGGTGTCTCTGTCGGAGCAGTGGTTGGAGCAGATGGACCCAAAGGTCCATTCCAACCCCCAGCTATTCTGCAATTCTGTGCTTTGCTCTGAAAATACCAGCATTTCTGGTTGCACAATGAAACACTATCGCCACTGATTATCTAGTTTGTGGGAGGGTAGTTATCCAGAGAAAACTGCACTGCTTGCTGACTGTCACCTAGCCTGGATTACATCTCAAACTATTCATGGCACGTGAGGAAAATTAGGTCTACGTGGCAAACGTGGCCAATGATGGGAGGGTGGTGGTATAAGAAACGCCAATAACTTTGCATCTAAATATACTATATGAATACTCCTTTTCTTAAATGAATAGGATGATGTGACAATTTCCCTTTTGTACCTCTCCCAAAAAGTGAAACTGCAAATACGTGGAATAGCTTTTCTGAAACATAAGCACCACCTTACCTAAAAGAGCTGTACTAGTCACAAATAATTTAGACTGAGAAAATAGTTTTTTAACAATAGCTTTGTGCTATTATTAAATCAGGGTATATATACCTGATAGAGGAGAAAGGGGTGGGAGAAGTAATTTTAAAAAGATGTTACAAGAGAAATAATGAGTCTCTAAAAATAAAAATATAATTCTAATTCACAGAAAAGAAATAGCGTTAGTATCTGAAATTTAAGAGGGGATAAAAAAGGACAAATTGCATACTTTATGTAATGAAAAGTGCTAATTTTTTTTTGTCCTTTTAAAATGTAAAAATGATGAAATTGTTAATGGTTGTGATAAACTGTTATTAAAAAAAAAAAAAAAAAGGACCAAGACTTATGAACATATTACATGGACACATCCCAAAATAATAAGTCCTCATGACATACACTCTCATCATGGTAGCTGGTATGAAATCTGTCTTATAAAAAATGAGAATGATCCAGAAATCTGCATGTACATCATTTCCAAGTTTCTCAGAAAGCTGTACTTAATTGTGTTGTAACACCAAAATTTTATTGAGAAAAAGAAAAATTAGAAAGTAAATTCAAAGTTAAGTTGCTAAGAAACTACTGACAATAAAATAAAAATAAAACACACGGCTTTGATCACAACTCATGCAGTAGGAGAAAAGAGAGAGGGCAGATGCAGTGTAGAGAAGGCTTTATTTTGTTCGGTTTCTGTTCATGGATTTCTTGCTCTTTTCCAGAAAATTACTGTTGACTGCCTTGGGACACATTCATGGGGCTGTGTTTGGCAGCAAAGACTTGGATCGTTCCCTGAACAAAATTAACATTGTAAGATATAGTTTTTACTCAGTCAACCAAACTAATACAACCAAAAACATTTTACGCTCCTGGGTTTCTACATTGGCTCTAACCACAGCACTACTATGTGGCTCGGGGAAAGACAGCAGAGAAGTCTCTTTTTATTTTAATTTAGGGTTTGCTGATTATCAAAGTATTTCTTCAGGGAAGGAGGTGTTGGCTATAAAAGCACAGACATAAAAGTGAATTTAATATTAGAACAAGATTATATCTGCAGTGCTAGACTCAAAAGAGAATAACTCAGGCATTAGGTTAAATTCCTAACTTGATATTTAGCAGGATGTGTGGAATTAGGGAAGATAGGATGGAAACAATAGTTGAAGTCTGCAACCACAGAAAACAACAGAAAAAAAGAAGAAATCAAAGAGTGTTTGCAGTGAAAGTATAAGAAAATTGCTGTAGTCAGTTCTACCATAGATGAGATAAGATGAATAATTTTCCTTTCAGTTTATTCTGTAGGATGCTTCTAATTGACAAATGACAACAGTAAAACATTCTGGCAAATAGACAACAGTGATGCCAACACCAAATCTAAAAGGCAGTATTTCAGAAGTACAATTTATATTAAAAAATAAATGGAGATTCAAGAAATAGAGGGCTTAGATTGCTAACCTTAGTCATTGAACAGCCTTCAAGTGCCTGTCTCTGGCATTTCACCTTCCTTTAATAAGACCTCTTCTTTAACATTTGCTGCTTTTGCAACATGCTGCCATGCATGGATGCAATACATTAGCTGTAATGGTGCAATCCATTTGATCCAGTGCAGAAAACATAAGGTTTATATGATGATGTATTTCATTTTCACTTTTATTGATCTAGTAGTATTTTAAGAAGCACCAAGTTATTAAAATGGAGCTCCAAGTAATGCTCATCATTCAACAAGTTCAAGCTCTCATTGGACTCGAGAATGTTTAGTGAGCAGCTGATCTTTTCAAAGATTCATTCCTCTTGAAAGACTAAGATTTATTCTGTTAGACAGGTGTGCTGTGTAAGATGCTGATTCGTTAGAACCAGCTGCAAAAGTACTGTGGATTGGATTTAGATGTGTATTATATAACAGTTGTAATTTCATTCATCTGTTCTAAATTGAAGGGTAATTACAATTGCCTACTTGATTATAACTTAATTTAGTGTGCACATTAAAATTATTGTTCCAGCATTTTATGATGAATAAAATGTTAATTTTATTCTATCCTCTGAAATGTTTACTATAACTGCTTAGAATAATGGACAGTGCATGAGGTGAATATGAGTACTATTTCTCACAGTACTATATCTATACAGCAATATACCTTGAGATCATAAGTGAAAAAAGTGGCAAAGGTGCAATTACTTATTTTCAGTCTAACAAAAAGGAGGAAAAGGATGTAATAGAATAAAATATATAGACTGTACTTCCATTACAACAGTTATTAAGTAGTAAATCTCTGTCTCAATTTATCAAAAACCTTGAAATTTGTGATATCCATGACAGATATTATTTTCTCTCCTGCTTCTTACAAAACAGACTGTCCTGTTGCTTTGCATTTTGTTGTAGGGTGGAGTGAAGTGTCAATTCACTACTGTGGCCTCTAAGGCATGAAATAACTAATAGCTGCCTTCTGCAGGACTACAACATACTATGATACAAATTCATAAATACGTTTAATTTCTGCATTTCTGTCTGAGTTATTTTTCCTGTTGGCATATTTTATGTGACTGAAAGCCAGGGAATAAACTAATGAAGACTCATTTACCATAAAGAAACAAGATGTATGGTCTCTACATAGTCAGTCCTGTCACTAGAGCCAAAAAAGGTTCTTCCCCAGAGGATTGTGGGCATGGAACAGGCTGTCCATGGCAGTGGGCAAAGCCTCAATCTGCCAGAGCTCAGGGAGCATTTGGACACTCTAAGACATGGCATTTGTTTTTTGGGGGGTCCTGTGTGGAACCAGGAGTTGTACTCAGTGATCCTTACGGGTCAGAGTTGGACTCAGCAATCCTTATGGGTCACTTCCAACTTGGGATATTCTATGATTCTGTGACTCTGTGGCCTACTATCATGGAGATAGGCCTTGCCGCGCTCTCAGTCCAGCAGCCCTGCAGGCTGTGGAGAACTCAAGGAGGGCAGTAAAGCAATAAGTGCCTCCCACTGCTTGGAACCCCCTGAGACCCAAAGGACTTCTATTGGTTTGAGGTCTAAGGAACTACTGTGCAAGAAGACAAGACCGGAGTAAAGATAACAAAGAGAATATTGCTTCAGACCTGCTTGCTGTCTGTATATAGATAAGAACAATTATTACATAAGGTTCTGATTCACTCCTGCACTAGGTTTCTCTGTGCTATTCTGTTGGCCTTTCATACGCAGTTTAATTAACTGACTTAATCAACTCTGGTAGGATTCCTCCTGTGAAAAGCAGTCTGTAATCAACATAAAACCATCATACCAGCTCTGTGTTGTCCGCTGTCATGGCCATATGGAAGCACAGTGTGCAATAAAGAATAAAGAATAAGGTCAATGACTGCAGAAAAAAAAAACAATGCATTATTAAGTAAGAAGTTGTGCCTAGGGAGCAAGAATAGAGCTAAACCCTCTGCTAAGACAAGATGTGTGTGCCTGGAAAATTTAAGCAGCTAGTGTGATCTGAAGTCCCTGTAGTCAGCTCAGTTTCTCTCAGCACTGCTGAAAACTGTGATATGAAGCATACTCATCATTAATAGGGTTTAATTTAACTAATTTTCCTTATGAAACATGAGGAAACCTTATGGTATCTCTGTAGCTGCTATGAGGAAAAAAAAAAAAAAGGTTTATTGGAAAGAGAAAACACAATTCAGCACAGTGGATGACTGCATTTTGGAAACAGGTAGAGAGATGTATGCCAAACACCAGTGTTTACAGCTCCACAACACGGCAGGAGTCTCATTAATCTTGGATATTTGATCAGAACGAGACTGACATTGATCAGACCTGTAGCAGGTAACACCTGTTGCAAATAATAAGCAAAATAATGTACATAAAATCTGTGATCTGTGCTGGGATTCATTTAGTCTTGTGCGTCCACTGACATGATGTAGCAACTGAAGTTCCTACACTGACTCGATTATTGGACTTGCAGTCTTATCCTAGAAGCAAGGTGTTAGGACTGTAGCATGTAACAGCAATAATTTCAAAGAGGCAAAGAGGCCAAATGGCCATGTTGAAAGAACAGTAAGTGTGCAAAGAAGTAGAAATTATAAAGACTGATGAATGCAGTTGGGTTTGGAAAATGTCCTTTCTGTAACTCAGCTACACACCAGTGGTCATCCTGGTACATAGCAGACCATTAAAGGATCAAAATCAGGCACTGCTATCTTTGCAAAGTCACTTACTTACACTTCTGATTTCACTTAGACTCACCACATCAGTCAGATTGTCTTCTTTAATTCTATAGGGAATAAACTGTTTTATTTGCACTATGGATTTGTTAAGGTAATGTTAAGTTAATTAGGAGGATAAGGGAGTAATTAGAGCTGTGGTAGCGGTAATAAATTATTAAGTACACAATTGCTTAATTTTCTATGTTTTAGCACAGAAAAAGATAAGGACTAAATTTGTTTTCAGTCTCCTATTGCAATATACCAAGTTTCCCTCAAGAAATTTTGAACTCAAAGATTTTATTTAAACAAAAAATTCTGATAAACTTTTTCAAGTCATAAACATATAAAGGATATCCCCATCTTAATCATTTACATGACAATTTGACTGAGTGCTAATTAATTTATTCTCCAAATAATATTTGAATGTTAATCAACTTGATTCCTGTTATAGTTATCTGGTTTTTGATGAAATAGTTTAAAACTATTCCAGACTATGAGAAAGAATTTTAATCTGAGTAACATAGGGAACATTGCTAACTATGCGATGTTAATTGTTATCAACAGACTTATACTTTATCTTCCATTGTATTACTTCATCGGCCAAAAGTTTTGCCCTGTAAAAGGAAAACCAAAACTAAAACTAATCACATGATAAGATTGATTTGCTCATAAAAGGTAAATAGAAACCAGTCTTGTAATATGAATAATTGGAACTGCATGGCTGTAGACTTTTCAGTCTATTATATGGATTGAAGGCCATCTGGAGAGTTTGTGCATATAAATTTAAAGCTAACAAGAGTTGTCATGAAGAAAATACTTATAGATTTATTTAAATGGGGACTGGAACAGTACTAAATTGCTTATAGCTTGTATTAGGCATCTTAGAATCAGAGGACGAAGAACAAAACAAACTTCAGACTCTCTGGCAGATCCCTGTGAATAAGATTACTGATTTAGGAATGTTATAAGAAAAAAAACCAAACAGTTTTATAAATAATTATAAAATATTACTATGCATAGTAGCTTAGTGCCTTAGCTGTCTGAAAACAGCTTTTGGCCACTTCTGCTCTAGGGCTGGAAATCCCTATGCAGTACTATGATGGTAGATGTCTCAGAAGCCAGCCTCCAAAGGCCTGTCCCCTACTTGAAAAACTGCAGCCTAGATACATTAACTTGTTAAGCTACAAGGTATATAAAACTAAAATTTATATCTCTGAAACAGTATGGGACTGTTATCTAGCACTGCTGACAAATGGTACTAAGAAATTTGCCCATGACTGAATCTGCCCTTCTTTCTTCACTCCCACCTCAACAAAGTGGTTACAACCATACTGCCTACTGCAAACAACTCCTGTCATGTTATCTTCTATATTCATTCTTGCCCAGGAAAATGCTGTTAGATTCAGACAAAAATCATGCATGAGAATATGCTAATCTGGACAACGATGGATTAGTGTTAATTGTCTGAACTGGTTTCTTAGATCAAGCACTGATGAAAGGACCTTATGAGTTATACTCAATTATTGTCTTTTTCCACAGTTAACACATGGACACAAGCTCCATCGTAAAATCACCCAAATAATTATTTTTTTGTAAGACTGTTCCAGAAAATCAGTGTTTTCATCATTAGAAAAATTCTATCTGTCCTTAACCCTCAGGTTCACCCACAGCGAACTGATAGTAACCATTTTTTCTTTTTCTTAGTATTTCTTTTCTGTTTCTTTATAGCTGATATTTATTTTCCTTATTTTCTATTTCTCCCACACAACCCTAGACTTCAATCTTTTGAGGGAACAATTCAGCTCTCTCATTGTCTGTCACAGTGATTTCATCTGGCCTTCTTATAGTACACGGTCTTCGCTGTTTACTTAATAAACTTCCCCCACTCCAATTTGAATAGATCTTTGTGGAACCAGGTGAATAGCAGTATACGAATTATTTCTACCTGGAGCATTGTAGATCAGACTTTTCCTCTCTCTGCTCGAAGTACTACTTTCTAATTGGAGGAAAATCATGGATTTTAGATGACTGGCATCTTCTTCAAAGCACATTTAATTCAAGTCAATAGGAAGAATGTAATGCCTCAAGAAATATCTACTATCTAGTTTTCTGTAATTCTGTGGCCAGTTCAGGAAGTTTGTTTTAAAACTGATGTCACTCTAAAGTGCTTCATTTCACAATTTAATTCATCAAGGAATAAATTGTTTTAAAATTCAATTGTGCGATAGTGGATAGCACTGTTCATGCCTGTGTGATGATTCATAGTGTTTAAGACAAGTTATGTGAGTGATTCTTATGGCAGTGCAAACATTATATACTGCTGAACATTAGCAAGCATGGGCTGTACCTAGACATGGAAGACATATGGTAAAGGAACTCCTTTCATAGAAAACCTTATATTACTCAGCACCATTCTATGCCATGCTGTTATATTTGTATGCATGAGTTTAAAATGTATGAGATGCATTTGCAGTCAAGAATGCTGCCACAAACTTCTCTGGATGAGAGACAAAAAAGCTTGTTCACACATTCCTTCTAAACGTATGGTCCCACAAGTGTGACTCATTCCCTGTGTCAACAAGCCTTCATGGATTTGGAGCTATGCTGACTGCTTTTATTCTGTTGTATAATGTCACTCCTTGTAATTGAGTTTCTTCTGAATTGGATGAAAGGATTCAACAATTCCATTTTGAACGGATTCCAAGTGAGAATTTCACTCTGATGCCATTCTGCTACATCAAATGAGGGTCAGCTGAGTCACACACTCAGAATTCATATATCACTTTCTTTCTCTATTAAGTCAGCAAGTTCACTGAAAAGTAAACATGAAACATATAGTTAAAATAGCTAGTTTATTTACATTGCTATGTGCCAGTAGCACATATATTGAAAGACTTAAATTCTTATTGAATTGTGAATTCATACTTAAACATACAAGCAAAAAAGTAATTATTCTGTAATGGAACTGACATTCAAAACAAAAATGAAAACAAAATAAAAGAAAAGAAAGAAAGAAAGAAAAGAAGAGGAGAGGAGAGGAGAGGAGAGGAGAGGAGAGGAGAGGAGAGAAGAAGATTGGAAATAGCCTCCCATTATTAACTCAATTTCTTTGATACCTGGAGAAAGAACTCAGACAAAAACAAACTGAAAACAAAAGGTTTGTATTCTCATGTATGGTTTGAAACTTGACTGATAAGACTGTACAAGGCCCTGAGCAACTTGGTCACAGCTGGTCTTGTGCTGGCAAGGACTGGGTCAACTGGCCTTGCAGACATCTATCCAAGTCATATTATCCTATGTCTATCCCCATCCCATATGGATATGCTACAGATATTTTGCATTTTTTAAGTCTTCTATGAATGTTCCTCTAATTCTTTTTTTTTTTTTTTTAATGAAGGAATCAAAAAATACTTCATAATAAATCTGTGGAGTACTGATGGTTATTTTACATATGTGATTAATGAAATTAGATAACCTGAAGATAATAATGCCTTCTTCTGGAATAGATATATATCACATTAGTTCTTCGCACAATGTCTGAAGACATTCATGAAGTCTTGTTCTGAAGTATGTGTTGCTGGGACCGTCTTAAGAAGGTTTTTTTCCAGTTTTTTTTTTTTCCTTTTTATGAAAAGAAAATTGCATACCTCAATCTTCTATATTGGGAACAAAACCTAATCAAATTTTTTATTGTTTTATTTTTTGTCTCTATTTTCAATGTTTTAATAAGGCAATGATTCAGACAGAATCTGAAGTAAGAATATAAATACAGAAACTATCAGAAAACAGCATTCTCAACTCAAGCTCTTAATTTGCCTATGCTGTTGTAGCAGGAGCTGAAGCAAAAAGCAGAATGCTGAGACAGGTCTAAAGCTCTATCAAATGTTCATAGAAGGCTTAAGTTCTGAATGGCTTATGTCTTATTTCTATTAAGTGTATGATGAGATGAAATAATTCAGTGTGGAAGTGAGAAAAGCTTATTTTATTAGGACTGATTTGAACAGAAATAAACACAAGAGTTGTATGTAAAAAGCCAATATGTTCATTTATCCTATATGTTAGTGTAGAAGCTGCCAACCTGACATCAAAGCTGTAAGCACAGATTAAAAGAGCGTTAGCCAAAGACTGTGATGTAAATCATCTGTGTCCTTCAGTGATTTCCCTTAAGCCTCTAGAACTGCTTCTGTCTTCTCAGCTTTGGGCTTCCCTGGCTGACTGCTGTCCTCATCATAACCTTGCCACAGTACCAAGAAAGGCTTCCAGACAAATTCTGTCAATCAGATGAGACAGTGATAAAACGCTGGAATATGTAAACCAGCCAAAAACATTTCAATTTCTTCCTCCATCCCTCTTTTTAAGTGTTGAAACAGCCTCAGAAATACTGAGCAACAGAGGCAAAGCAGATCAGTTTGACATTGGATGTGATAGAAACTTTGGGACTTATGTTTTACATGAGAATAAAACAAGCCCTGAACACAACACGATCCATTCCCATGAAGTGCTGTAAGTCCATCAGCACCTCTACATGTGTGTATGTACATGGGTGTTCATCCAGTATGCAGTTATTAGATAGTAACTGTCCCATAGATCAGATAAAGACAGAAATGAATAGGTTTGATCACCTTATGAAGAGCAATAAAATCTCTCTTGTCTTTTACTGTTTTGGCTTAGCAGACAGAAGCAAAGAAGGCCAAGGACACAGAACTAAGTGCATCCTGTACTTTGTGTTTATTCCCAGTACATAGGCCCTGGAGCAGCAATAAAATAGTTCAAAAGTTGGAAAAGCATTATGGCTGTTGGCAAGCAATGAGCACAGCAAGTATCTTACCTTGACTTTTAAGTTCCCATATCTTTCATAGTGCCTGTTTGCATGCCAATAAGTAGAAAGATGTTCTCACTTCTAAGAAAACATAGACTATGCTTAAAAAAAAATGAGGAGAGTGTATAAAAACATGACAACTAGTACAGTGGGTCAGATCAAAAGTACACGGGCATCAGTATTCTGCCTCTGATGTATGCCTGAATATATGTGAGTATATGGTTATTTTCCTATCGCTAATTTTTTTGCCAGTTTTCTGCTATTGGCAATTTAACAGCTCTGAAACAGAGTTCCCTTTTGGACCTACTGCATTTAATATTCACTGATGGAACTGCCAATCGTTAACTTGTCTATTCTTTTTTAGTGCCAGTTTAGACACAAATTTCTTAACCAACTCTCAGTTCTCTAGCATAGTGTTTCAGATGGCTGCACAGGAAGCAAACTTTTTTCACTGTCTCATGGCTCTGTCACTGGACTTTTTGTTTTAGTAACCAGTATGTTATACTTGTGTGCAGTGCTTATTTTTGAAATAAAGAGAAGGTTAATATTTTGATGTTCTTTTTATTTCACTTTACTCATTTTTTTATGAAGAAGATGCCAGGGATTATATATTACCAACCAGGGAATAAAGATTCAGAAAAAGTAGCCCAAAACAGTTCAGAAAAAGTTCAGAAAAAGTAGCCCAAAACAGATACTATTCCATGAATATTTCCCCACAATTAAGATGGTTTCTAATGATTGTATCTGTCTTCATTTGTTTCAAAATACATGTTCTCCATTCTACTTTCCATAACAACTCTGCAATTAAGTGTAGACTAGTCAAAGCACATTTTAATATGTCATGTTTTTAAAGAGTATTATACGATTTTACAGAAGAGAAAATATTTTTAAAAATATAGTGTTTTCTGTTGTTGTTGTTTTCTATAGCTTTCCCAATGAGCAATGATCTGAATGCACTGAATTAAAAGACGTACGTCACTGTTTGTTTGTTTGTTTGTTTGTTTGTTTGTTTGTTTAGGGAGAGGACTGAGTTGATACAGAGCAATGTAACAATCAGTTAATTGCTTCTTTGTTCCATGGTGCTGCTTATCATAAATTCATCCTTCTTCCTCCAAGACTCTCTCAAAGAACACAGACTTTATTCAGCGTTGTATCAGAGATAATGAAAATGTAGGAAGTTGGCTGTCTGAAGAGTTTCGCACCAAAGACAACAGCATGCTTGTCATTAGTCTCTGCAGAAAGCTAATTATCAGAAATCTGGATTGTTAGGGAGTAACTTTTTTTTGTAACCTCAATATGATTGGTAAAATGCAACAAAATAATATCAAAGGCGTACTGTGAGGTTCATATAAAGCTAGTTAATGGCAGCAAGAAAAACCTGGCTTATAATTTTCTATAATTTAGCTGGAAAATGCAGTACACACTATAAATGGACAAAAATAACCTTCTCTTTCAGCAGCCTTCTTTTCAGAAAGCAATTATTACTTGTTAGCCTTTGAATTTTGCTTCTCCTTAACAGCATTAAAAAGAACACAATTTTTAGCTTCAGAAGTCCAAAATGTTTTATAGGAGCTTTGTTATAAGGTTGTTTCATGTGCCAAATGTTCGCTATCCAATTTTAGACAAAATTTAAGCTTGGTGATGCATATTTGATCTTTCATTTCCAGCAGAGACATTCTTCAAATCTTCTCTATTCTTCTGTATAGCATAAACTAATATAGTGTATAATCACATCTCAATTTTGCACTTGAATCTGTTATCAAAGACCTTTCTACTGACATGGTCCCATTGACTTAAAACTCTGCATGAGGAGAAGAGTCCGCTGTACAGAAAAACATGCTAAATTTTAAAGGGTAAGAATAGCTTTCTTCATACAATGTGTGGAAGTTAAGAACAGTTTGCAATGTGCAGTTCAGCACAAAATTTAGCCCGATGGGCACCTCTGCAGGTGTTCAGAGGACACTTTTTTGTATTAAAAAATAATCCACAGTTAACCTGACATTACATGGAGCAACAACTGAGATTTTCCAGATAAGGACAAGCCAACAATGAACAAAGCAATCATAAGCCCCTACCATGAAAAGAAATCATCGGAGACACTTGGGGAACTTTAGCAATTTCTTTTTGCATAGTCAAGTTGGATCAGAAATTCATGTTCACAGCACTTCTCAGTGCTTGGGAAGGATTTTAAACCAACTGATTGTGCTGCTCTTAATTTCTCCTGTTGTGCTAGCTACAGTCCTGAGTAGGACTCACCCTTTGCAGTGTGGGCTACTACAGTCTTTTGTACAAGGAAGAGTAGTCACAAACTGAGACAAGTGTTTACAAGGAGAATTTCTGAAGAACATTCTCTTCAACGTGTTCATTCATTTCCCCCCTACAGCATTGTCCATACAGCCCTTTTCTTTATGGTTTAACGGAGCTGAATGCTAACTTCTGCAATGGAAAACAAGGGTTATTTATATGAATCAAATAGTATGAAATCAGAACTGTGTTGTTTATTTTTTCTTGGATTAATGTCATCTCCTGCTGCTAGCTGTTCACAATCCGTCCTTAAAATGAATGCAACTCAGTGCTTACTGTTGCTCCATTGTTCATTTATCAACAAATTGGACACGAAGCCCAGGCTGCAAAACAGTGGGCAGGAGGAAGATCAGGGCTTGATTCAGCAAGCTGTGTAATTCTGAAATACAATTCACTTTTATGATGACACACCTCATTACTTTTTCATTCCTTTTCAGAAGAAACAGATTGGGCTTGTGCTGTACATCTTGCCAACAATTGATACCTAGTTATCACTGACAGAGAGTACCAGCTACAGAGAGTGTATGGTCAATGGGTATTTCTGAAATCAAAAATGCTCTGAGCAAAATGGAAATGTAATGTCTCTAGTGTAATGGAAATGGAAATATCTGCAAGTATGCTTAGTTGCCCTTGTGTAATACAAACAAGAGAAAGAATGATGTCAGAAAAGTGGTAGAATTCTTGTACTGTTTTCCCAAGTATATTTATATTCCTGTCTCTTCTAATGGAAATGTATTATAGACCTAAGCTGGTAAAGGGCTGGATGCGTGACAACCACCATCTACTGAAGTGCTGGGAATAAAATACATCTGCCAGGAATACTGTGCTGATTTTAACACATACTCTATCAACCAGAAAAAATAAAAAAGCAAAACACAAATTTGATTTGACAGATTAAGCCAGCATGTTCAAGCGTATAGTTAAGAAAATGAGAAACATGTTTATATGCAGACAGATACTTCAAAAAATAATTTTATTTTTTTAGATTTTCATTTAGTTTAATCTTCTGGTAAAGGCAAGAGTTTTGTTGCCCAAATCCTTTTTGAGGTAAAGTGATTTTGTTACAGGTATTCATCAACTATGAAAATACATCATCAGCCATAAACACAGAAGATGCCTTAAACTTTCTATTTGATTTTAAATTTCCAACGTTATTTTTTTCTGTATGTGTCTCTTTGTATAAATTTTAAGACATAGTGTATATTGTGTATATTAGTGTATATTGTCTGAGTATGTGAAAATATTGACAATCCATGGAACTGGAGCATTAACTCCTTAATTCCCAGTGCACTGCATGATGATATGACATGGTATACTTATAACAGAAATCACAAAACCATGACAGAATTAAAAAAAAAAAAAAAAGGATTGGTTTAAAATAGCATGAGGCTTCATTAATTAAAACAAAGATAACAACAGACTACCTTCAGTCTCTCCTAGCTGAAGATAAACATGCTTATTTTCATGTTTATAGTTCTTTGTAGTACATAAGCTGATTGCAAAGGTGACTGGAGACAGCTACCTCTTTGCAGCAATTGCTGGAAATGAACAAGCCTATTTTAAAGCCTCCCTGTGTGTGTCTCAGGAAGCACATCTTTTAGTTATCCAACTACAAATTCCTTCTCTAGTACAGTAATCTTAGAATTTAGAGCCCCATGTGCTAGGAACTATACATCAGGCCAAAATTCATGTACTGGTGCCATCAGGCATGAGAGATTAACCCAAATCAGAGATCTGCATTGCCTCTGCAGCTGCTGTGCACAGCACTCTGAGGAAGACAACCTCCTCACAGGAGACAGCAGAGAGGACTGAAGCTGTTTGCCAACCTGTGAAGAACTGATAATCCTGATTCCTCCACTATAGATGGAAAAACTCCAGTGGTGCCAAGGGAGTTAAAGAGCTTGCATCTGGCATTGCCACCTGTGCCTGAATTATTGCAGCCAAAGAGAGCTGAACAGGGTTTTCATTCATGAGGAAAAGTACGATGCTCACTTCCACATTAGTGTCATGAGCAAAAGCTGCTGGAAGTGGTATTTGTGCTTTCACTGGGGCAATGAGAGACTTTTGTTTAAGCCGTGGGCACTGTGATAACATCTCTCTATATCCCTCCAAACATCTCTTTTCCCCCACTCTGGTGTGCACAGTTCTAGTTAGAAGTTCCTCAGTGCTAAGATCATTACAGAATCACAATTTAAATTTTTATAATTCAAATATTGAGGTGTCCACAGTTACTGCTTAACTAACAGAATTAGTGCTAGAAATAAAAAGAGAGCATAGAAACCTCAGAATCTGCATAATTTTGCAATACATGTTGCTAATCCTCATTTATTTTATGACTGTACTGATTTGAGTGGATTATAAGGACAGCTCACTCAGAAAAAGCTTAGCCCAGCTGGATGCTATATCAAAACAGAGTGGGCACAGGGATCCGTGCTTTCATGCTTCGAGCTGTAATGTTGAAAGGAGATAATCAATTTTAAATTACATTTCTGTCTTGGACTGTTTTACTGGCTGCTATTATGAAAACACCTGTGCTTATCAGAGCTGTTAACCATTATTTCTCATTATTTTCTATTTGGCCATCACATTTGACATCCCTTTGTAACTAATCTGTACTATTTCTCCTGTAAAATCAATATCTTTAAAGTAAATAATTTTACTCCTACATATCCTTGGATTTTACATCTGATATCTACCAATATAATTGACTGGGACATCACTGAAGATGACAATTTGGAAATATTGCTCTGACATGCTGGTACCAAAGCAAAACAAAAAGCAAACCAGCATTTATGTAAGATATGAAAATATGATTGTAAAATTATTAGCTCGAGGCAACTAAGACTGGTTTCAAACTGAAATACGACTTTAAAATTTGCAGAGGTTTCCTGTATCTTGTCTTTCTACTTCTGTTCACTGTCTTCAGAGATTTATATTACACATATTCTAACAAACTGCTGACTTCCATTTGTTAATCTAAGCAGGATTTTCCATATCAATATTGGCTATATTATAAATGCTAATTTAAGAATGCTGATTAGAAAGGGTGTTGTGTTGTAGCAGGAGCAAGTAACCTTGTAAGAATAAAGATAAGGTAATTTTATGATCGCCGTTCATATGTTGGAAGTAAACATCTTCTATAGAACTGGATTGTAATGTTTTTTTTCTTCAGTGCACTGATTTCACTTTGAATTGGCAGAAGAAAAACAGACAGATGTAGAAGATGTTGGTTAACATTTGCTTATATTCATCTGAAAGACTGTAACACTCTTCAGGCAAGTCTTACCAGTGACAGTTTGACTTGTACCTATTTTTTCTCTGGGGAGACTGTCATTGCTTCCAGGAGAAAATATCAATACAGGAAACAAGGAGACCTGCCAAGGTAAGCATCTCATTTGATATACAAGGATAAGGTGCTTGGTAATTTTCCAGCAAAATTATATATAGTTGGAAAAGGTGATTCATCAGAATCAGGAATTCTCTGGGTAGTCTTTTGGTCTCAGTTTTAACGGGAAAGGTTGGCTGGCTTCCAGTGCTCAAGTAAAAAAGAGCTTCTTCATTGTCCTAAGGTCATCAGCTGATTGCACTCTCTCTGGATATGAGAAACCGTGTTTCAAATCTTTATTCTTGATGTAGATTAGAAATTAAAACTTCATTTTTTTTGCATGCCAAATATAAATGCCCTGGCACCTATCTCAGAAACATTAAGATTGAAAAAGACCACTAATATCATCAAGTTCAGCAGTTGACCCATCACCACCATGCCCACTGACCATGCCACTCAGTGCCACTTCCATATTTTTCTTGAAAATATCCTGGCATCTTGACTCTACCACTTTCACACAGAAAGAAAACTCTGTTACTTATTCACTGCACCAGAAACGGAAATTGAGTCATACTGATTTTATAGTCAAGTGTTTGTAGTACTCATGTGGGAGGATAGTATTATGCACAATCAATATTTAATACTTTGTTAACAGAAATAAGTCTTGCCAGTGAAATTAGTTATCCTGTGTACCTATTCCATGGTATTCAATAGACTTATGATTCAGGCATTTGCCTAAGGCTGCTGTTGCAGTACTTGCCACTCAGAGAAAAATGGGTTTATCTTCTTTTCTTTTTGAAAGGAAGAGGAAAGTTTTATGCAATCTCAACACTTTTCACAATGGTACAAAATAAATTCCTGACCGGTTTTAATCAAAATTTGAGAATTTAGTTCCATGTCTAAGCACTGTCCAGAAAAAGAATAGTAAATGAGGACATGACATAAGTGTCTGGAACCATTCTAAATGCTCTACAATCCATCTGTACTGGAGAGGCACATACAATACAGAGATGGTGGGAAATCTCTGCCATAGAAGACTGGCTGCCGAGGACCAGGTGAGATAACCAGGAACATCTAAAATAGAAGTAGACTTTCTGCATATCCATTAATGACTGAAAAGGCTTAGAGGCTTATACCAATGGTCAAGCAAAAGTAAGGGTTAAAGAAGTTCCTAGAAATTCTCAAGCTTCTCTCTCATATTTTCCTCTTACATATTCACAGGATAGGATTCATCTGCCTAATTATAAGAATCTGGTTCCATTTGTATGAAAGTATCCCCCCCTTCTTCCAAGTGATGCTTTATCAGAAACGGTAAAACCAGTGTTGCACATTCCAGTTCTTTGATGTCATCCTGGTTATCCTCAAAATACACACACACTCACACACACCCTCTTGACTGTGATCTGGGTGACTTACTGCATAGCTAAAGTCATAATCAGCCCATGAATTGCAAAACCCTAATTGACAGATGTGGTCAAAGTTATTAAGTGACAGCTATGTGTGAGCTTACATTATGTAATATGCATTTGTAGCCTAATTCTGTCTACAAGTGGACTAATAGTCATTCTATAAAATTGTCGACTTAATTTGAAATCTGCTTTAGTAGATACAGGAGAGAGAGAATTTTTTTTTTCTTAATCTCTCCTGTGATTTATTTAATATTTGCAGCACTTCCTGAACAAATGCTACTGCAGTTTGGAGATACAATATTTTCCCATCAATGTCATTGAGATAGCACTGATTTATACTTTTATTGAGTATTATCTTTAGTGTATAATTTTTTGTCTGATTCTATTAGACCTTGCTCAGGTAAGTAGTACTCCCAAGAACATCAGTGTAGGCACACTGATGAAATAGTGAGTCAATCTGGCAAGAAGAAAACACAAAATAGATGTCAGTGTCTGATTTATGACTCCCCTAATAGTCATTGCACAGAAAACAGAAAATATATATATATATCAACCCTAACAACCTTGAAAACATCTTCTGAGAACAGTTACACTGAAATAGAAAAGCATACCCTACATGTAATCCAAAGAGATCCAACCTGAAACCATCTCAATTCTGAGACAGAGGAGATGAATCTATTCATGCCCCCATGTCATTTTTACAAACTTGAATCATTTTGGAAGATCTGTCAGCCACAGTAATGTTTTAAAAAGATGACATTGTCTGAGTTTCTCTTGAATTTCCTACACATATAATTATATCCAGTCTTCCAGAAACTCAAAAGTCACTGTTTATGCTAAAACCTTTGGGAACACTCTCAGAGTTTTAACATTACCTTATTTAAGAAGAGGGTCAATCATGTATGACAGATAAGAAATACTTGCTCTTAGCACCTTTGCAATTAGAGCTCATGACTGCGCCAGCTGCATGCCTGCTCCACTGCCTTCTCGTCTTGTCTAGTTGCTGAGAGAAGTGGTCTGAGAATGGTAAGGGGAGAAATAGCACATCACCTCCATCGCAACACTTTTCTTGATGGTAACTAGCTAAAGGTCATTAGCAATGCAGAGAATTATGCAGAGAAAGGTATGGCGGTTTAGTATTTCTGCTGCAGAACTCATTTGAATAGGATGCCACTTTGCGTTATTGCAAGATGTAACGTAGCCTACAAGTACCATGTCCTCTGCACTTTAGCAGCTAAAGAAAAAAAAAGAGAGAAAAGCATTTCAAATCTATTTGCAACTGTGTGTGTAGAAATTGTACCTCTGTCTACTGATTCTTGGAGACAAATCCACCCCTTTCTGCCCGAAATCCACACAGGTCAAAAGAAAAAGGTCACTATTGTAATTTTTTTTTTCCTGTAAAAGTCAATCTACATTGCTATTTTTTATGCATCTCATGAAGTAACATTTCACTTTAAATTACTCTTAGTCATTCTAACAACTATGATTTGCAGTGCAGTGCAGTTTCATGTGCATTGTGAAGATCTACAGATTACAGTACTCAAAAAGATTTTAAAGCTAGGTTCTTATGTCTTTTGACTTTCAAGTATTTCTCATTTCCAGAACCTATTTTTTTTTCCCCCCAGATTAATCAAAGGCAAGAGACCCTGTATTGACCCTCTCATTTTTCAGATAAAAGGTTTAGGTTTGATGTCTTCATGTTCTTATTCTAATGTTAAGAAACAGCTCATTTTGAGAATTACTTATATGAACTGCAATCGTCTTCTCTTCTTCCAGGGTTGTTTGGCTATCATCTTGTTAAAGAAATAAAGACAGAATAACAATAAAAAATGATTAGATCTTTTTTCAAAGGAGAGAGCAAAGATGTTACTCTATTTCAGCAGTGCAGCAAGTGCTTCCATTTATTTTTTTCTGCAAACACTCCTACAAGCTTATGTGCATCAAGTAAGACATTTATAACAGCTCCATTACATAGCAATGCAGTCCTTGGCCAAAGTATACTAATGAATCTTCTGCACTATACTCATTTATCTCCATGTTAATCGAGTGTCCTTCATTCAGACACTTGTCCCTATCTCCATCATTTTTGGATGGTATGTCACTGCAACATAGGGACATCCTGCAACTGCAAGAAATCACTCAGATCAGTCACCTAAAAAACTTCTGATGGCATCAGTAGACTCTCTAAGCGTGAGTTTGGAGAACCAGGTGACAGAATTTGAATCTGTGTATATCTGTTAGTTTATTCATTTCACAGTTTCACTAAAGATATCTGTATATATATAATTCCTTCTCTGTGTGCCAAAACAGTAATATCTGTATGGATTCCTTGAGCAAGCGTGAATCATTGCCTTCTTTTGTTTATACTGATATGTGTTCCTTTCCAGTCACCATCAACCCAATGGCGAACAAAGGGTAAATGACAAGATTATGGCTTGGAAGCATAGAAAATAATGAAGGAAGATGTGCTGCTTTAGCGAGCCAAGCAATCTCTCCTCAGGGATCTTATAGGTTCAGATCTGTGCAGGGAATGTTGCTTAAAACCAAACAGTCCAGTGGGCAAAAAACAGAAAACATAGCTTTGCTTAAAGCTGCTGAGGATGCTGATACAGGTCCTCATATGGGAGCATCTGCAGTATTAAGGGAGCATTTTGCTACTGGTTTTTTATTCCTTTCCTGTCTCACGGGAAGTACAATGCTACTCCTATCATACACAGCAGAGGACCAGAGAGAAGTGGTTTACTGCATGACATTTCTGTTCCGCACTCAAAGCTCCTGCTGAGCTATGTGCAGACAGGCTGTTGGAAATAATACCCATTTACTTTCCATTTTATAACATAGAAAAAGAATCAACCAGTCTGTTTTTTTTAATGTTCTTTTGTTCTTTCTACAGAATGAATAATGATTTCATAATCATTCTGAAGTAGAATACATAGTCCTTTAAACTACGAAGCATGGTATTTCCAATAGCTTATAGTTCAGAGATGAAGACTAATAAGGTGAAAAAAAAACAGAGAGAGAAACCTGCAGGAACTGCATGAAACTGCATGAAACTGCAATTCCTGCAGGAACTGGTCTACTAATATATAGTGAAAGGGACACTTCTGGGTTTGAACATATGAGGGTGCAAGAAATAAATTAGGAAGAGCTATTTTTCAAACTGAATATTGCAAAGAAGAGGGATAGGTGACCACAGTAAAATAAATAAATAAATAAATAAATAAATAAATTTACGGGGAATATGAAAGTCAAGAAACAACAGGTAGTCTCCTCATGAGATTTAAAGTTGAGCAGAACTACACTGGTGAGAGCACAGGAAGGGAAGGACGACTCATCACCTCCTGCTTTCCTTCTTATCTTGGAATGGAATCACAGAAATGCAGAATCATATGGATTGGAAGGGACCTCCTGGAGATCATGGAGTCCAACCGCATGTCAAAGCTGGTTTCCTATAATAGGCTCAGAGGTAAGCATGCAGACAGGGTTTTGAATGTCAAAGAAAGAGACAGGGCAGACAGAATAAAGAATCTTGTGGCAGCATGCAGATGAGGAACAATATACTTGGAGTGTCAGCAACAGCAATGTACTAACTGTAGCATAACTGTGAATGGGATCTGAGTCTGAGACTCACATGCTGGAAGAAGGCCAGTTTGCCTTTTTACACATTTCCAGTGATGGGTAAATATAAAGCAGTTTTTCTTTAAGAATACTTATCAATTGTTTACTTTAAAATTCTGATAAAAGATCAATTATACATAACATTACAATTTTTTAATTTTTTTTTTAAGTGGAAGTGAAAATAATTTCAACAAGTAGAATATGATACCTGTAGTTTGCTGTGGGTCCATAAATACTATGTGTAGCTCATTCTGAAGTATAAAAATAACCTGGCACAAAAATAAATGATTATTAAAGAATGCATCTTCAGATTGGACTTGCATGGGGTCTATTAGTGATGACAACAGAAAGAGCACCATCAAAATTCCACAAAAAAAACGACCCTCAGAGAAAAAAAATGCAGCCACTCTCAAGAACAACTTTTACACGAGGCACTGCCTTCCGCAAATTTCCTTATTTTATTTTATTTTATTTTATTTTATTTTATTTTTTGTTTTGTTTTGTTTTGTTTTGTTTTTTCAAGAAGTTCATTTTTCTACTCTATGAAGAAAATAAAGGAATAAATCAGGATATGTGCTTTCCATTTCTTATATACCTAAATACACTAGTTAACTACTATGTCAACAGGAGGAAAGACTGCTCAAATAGTTTTTTCAAACTGATGAAGTTCTTGAAATGCATCCTTCATTAAAACACATTTTGGAAACAGTAATTTCTTGTAGATTTCTACTGTTATTCAAAGAAGTTTTATCTTCTGCCTTGCAAATTCAGAGAAGGGGCCTGTGATCTCTCCTGCTGGCAACCTTACTCTTTGATAATTGCCACAACTACTTCCAGAGCAATTTACTATGCAGTGTAAGTAAAAGCCCTAGAATTTATCCAAGATTACTAGATCAAATAACAAAGCATTTGTCTTCCAAAAAAGAATCTTCGGATACCTAAGAGGTCAAGTACTACTGATAGTAGAGAGAAGATAATTAAAATAATTGGTAGTTCCTTGGTGCCTGAAGTGCCAATGTAGGCAGTGAAAAAGGAAAAGGTGCCTTCTGTTAATGAATTCCTGTGTTGTGGTTTCATCACTCCTTGAAAGAATTAATGTAAGTTCTATCCTACAGATCTGCACATGCTGAGCACTTTCTGGCACTGGGACTCCAGATATGTTTCATGCCTCAGCTGAAGGTGATATCTGTGCAACCAATCTAGCACTTAGTCAGAGTTTCTAATTGCTAAGCAATTACCAGTGTATTTCCAGATTAATGTATCTTAAATGCTTTATGAATACAGCTTTACAGATCTGGTAATTAGGGGAGATAATTCCAGGCATGGATATATATTTTCTGAGAGGAAGCAAAGTTGTCGCTATGTTTCAGGTGCAGGTCGATAACAACTACATGACCATCACTACTAAACAACAGAAAGCAAGTCAATAAAATCACAATCTCACAAGCCAGTTAGAGGCAAACTTAAATGCACAGACAAGTCATAGCACCAAAACACACTGTTACGTTATTTTAGAAGTAGGAATTTGAAAGAGAGCTAGTTAACTCTTTAGGTTTTACTTGGGTCTCATCATTGTGATCTCTGATGATCTCAGTAACTTCTTTTACCAATTCTTATATAGTTGCTATCACAGCTGTAATATTCTGCTGTATTTTCTTCTCAAAAACGTTATAAGCTTTATTTTTGTGTGATTATTTATTTAATATTTAATTTATTTAATATTTAATTTATTTATTTAAGTTATGACAGCATTGAGGTGGTGTAAAACCACAAAGAATCATATCTTTAATTCAATTTAAGATCAATTTAAAATTATAATCTATGATTAAACAGTGGTGTTCAGAATGTCCTAAGACATAGAGGACCTAGGTCTTCCAGTGCCAGAAATACTGAGGACAGAAACTGTCTCCTCTGAATCAGCATCTGAGAGCATTGCCCTCCCAGGTCTGGAGTTTTTCCAACATTGATGAAGCCAATGCTTTGATCTGGAAATGCTCAGCTGGATGCACATTCTATTTTCACAAGAAAATACATTTAACTTAGTGATCATCATGGTGTGAAAAGATAAGAAAGAATTTGAAATTGGAAAACTTATATAAAAAGAAGCATTAGCTTTTGGTCAGTTTGTCTCTTTTTTATCTGTCAGTAAGATGGATGCAGGGCAGAAACATAAAAAATGATGCAGTTTGAAAGAAAATGTTGTTTTCTATTATCTACCCCAAAAGAATCTGTGATTCCATACCCAAAAAGCTGGATTTACTACGTCCTTTTCCAACTCCAGGCTGAAAGCCCAGATGTGGAAATTCGGTCAGCTATGGAGGAGAAAAAGGGACATTATATTTTGCAACAGGTTTTCAGCCAGTCAGTTAGAAGAACTGAAGTGGTTGGAGCTTGGATAGGATGGGATGTGAAGAAAATGTTCTGACTCAGAATGCTTCACAAAGAATGACACTTGAATAATACAAGATGAGGTTTTAATGCCCGTCAGGATGCAACTGGGGTTGCCTTCACTAAGATTCAATCATTCAACGATTTTAGCAGGAAGTTGGTTCATGTAATACTAATGTGGTTATCAAATTAATGTCTTTTAGGAGCTTTTGGTATGCTTGTACCATTCAGTGTTTGAGGAAGATTGTTCTGCTACCTTTGTGATGTAAGTCACGGATGAATGAACTATAGCAAATGGATAATGTTTGCTATCTGCTATTACCTCTTCAGAGCAGGAACAAAACACATGTTTTGAGATGTATTTTCTATCAAAGCTTTTCAGGCAGTTTCTCTGATTCTTAAATAAATAAATTTTTCTTTTCTGTATTTCCACATCTCATTTCCATCACAGCCAAAGGGAGGTTTCATACTATCAGTATATCAGTATCATATTCCTCATAAAGAGGAGTAAAGATAAAATTGTTCTTCATAGTACTAGTGCAGTTCAGGAATGGAAGCATCTGTGCTTGGAATGGAAACATAAATAGGGCTATGATTTTCTATGCGTTTTGAAAAAAGAGCAACTATACAAATGTAAATTGTTGCTATTGTTATTGGCATTGGCAATACAAGTGTGGCAACAACTGTAGGCAACAAAATAGTCTACATTTTCAACCTGTTTTCTACATACAGATTTTTTTATTGTAGATCATGGTTATTTCCACTGCACTTGTAATTTTGCATGATTTTTTAATAGAGGAACTCTACATTTGGATGGAGATTCTCATATTATTTGTTTTATAATGATAGCTTGGAACAGATCCTGCTTTTTTTTTTTTTTCTAGTACAAAGATAGAATAAAAGGCGGTATGTTTTCTCTTCAGAAACAAAGTACAGTTGATTCTGTAGGACAGTGGTTCATGAACCAGTGGTTCAAATACTTAGATTCTTATTCTTGAGATACATTCTTTATTCTTTTTCTTTCTTTATATGCTAATTCTTGTATATTCTCTAAATGAAAGACTTACGGAAAGCCAAAATTGACAAGGAGAAACCTAAAATATGCTATGTATTGGTTAAGTGATTTTTAATGTTGGAAGTAGTCAAATTCCTGTTAAGAATAGCTAGTCTCCGGCATTTCAGCAGTTAAGGAACTGATAAGGACCCATGAAATACTACTTTAAAAAGAAGCAAAGATTGCATCATTGTGTATGAGAAGCGATTTTAAAGATGGAGTGATTATTTTGGTAGCAGTAAAACAAACAAACAAACAAAAAACCACAACAGTGACTTTTAAGAAAATATAAATATCATTAAATGCTACTTTTTGAAGAAATCTGTGTATTTTGTTTTGAAAATTGTCAAGAGCTCAATTCATACTCAAATTTTAACATTCACTTCATATCTTTGAAATCCAGCTCTGACAGAAAGCAGGAAATTTCTTGCTTGGAAAACACAACCCATGTCAGGTCATCAAAAAGTAACATATAAATCCTTCCTTTTGAAATACTCTTTGACCTTTAGTGAACTTTCCTACATTGAGAAAGATTAATGAGTTAAGATATCCCTCAGTCTTTCCCCTGCTCTTCCTCACTCTACAGTTCAAATAAAAACTTCCATGTTTGCTTGAGTGAAGACTTCTCCACAAAGACTTTCTCTCAACTTTAGCTAAGGAAGAAAATTTACTATGGTCTTATAACCTGTGGAGTTATATAACTCTTTTGTAATGAAGGAAAACAACTCCATGAGAAAAATATCCCAAGAGTCCTCCATCACAGAGCTGAGTTTCTACATGGGTTTGTATCTACTATTCAGCCTAATGCAAGATTGAATGAAAAGTAGACAATCAAAAGTATATCATAGAAGTATAGCCCACCAGCAGGAAAGACACCTATTTTACTTTCAAAATCTTTAGTTAGCAGAAAAACAGCACAGACAGTGTAAGCAATTTCAGATGGCTGAAGTCAAGCTGAATTAAATCCTACCCTCAGTGTTCATCTCCTGTTTGGTGAATGTGACATGGAAACAATCCACAGATATCACAGTTGAATGAAGATAAAGACGTGTTCTGGAAGCCATTTATCAGTAAAGATGTAATTCTCTGCCCTGCAATAAAAGCTGCTACACCAGTCAATAAGACCAAAAGTATTTTGTTTTTTCTTTGTGAGTTATCTGCAGCAGTTGGTTTTAATACCAAGTCAGACAAGAGCTTGAGCTATGTTGTTACACAATCTCAGTGCGTAAGGAAACTAAAACTCTTCTACTAAAACTGTTCCTGCCTGCATTGGCGGCAGGCATATTTGATACTCAGAGCAATCTCTGAAGTATCCTGGCTTCTCACATTCGTGCCTATTTATGACTGGTTCTATGTTCCTAGTCACTTGGCTTTTTTCTTCCATGAGCATTATAAAAGGTGCCAAGAAAACAGAGATGGGCAGATCTGCTGCAAATGAAACCTTCACTGCAAGGCAGCAATTGGAATGTTATTCTGTGTCCATGATGATGATACCTATGATCTATGAAAACAGATTTGATTTTAGACTTGTAAAGGAGAAGAATTACTGGGTGCATACAGTGATCATCAGTAGACATCCTGAGTCCCCATGACATCTTTCTTATAAGATGAGCGCTTAATATTTTCTTTATTAATATTAATATTAAGAATATTAAGAATATTAAGAGAGACTGCTTCTTCGAAATGTCATTCTATTTAGTTCTGAAGTTTTATTTATACTGAAAAAGAAAACGAAAATTCTCTTATTTTGGAAGTTATTTAGAACAAAAACTTACAGAATCACAGAACTTCAAGGGTTAGAATAATAGAATCTTTAGAGTTGAAAAGGACCTTTAAGGGTCATTTTGTCCAACTACCCTGCAATGAATCTCCTCCACCCTCCCCCACCCTCTCAGCCCCTGTTCAAGGGAGTTCATCCACAGCTAGATTAGGTTGCCCAGGGCCTGATTCAGCAACACCTTGAAAGTCTTCAGGGATGGGACATCCATGGCATCTCTGTACAACCTGTTCCAGTGCCTCACCACCCTCACTGTAAAAGATTTTTTCCTTATATCTAAACTAAATGTACCTTCTTTGAGCTTGAAGCCATTTCCCCTTGTTCTACGACTACAGACCCTGTTCAAGAGTCTGTCTGCTTCTTTCCTGTAGCTCCACTTCAGGTATTGAAAGGCCACTATCAGGTCATCCCAGAGACTTCTCCAGACTGAACAACCTTTGTTCCCTCAGCCTCTCCTCATAGGAGAGGTGTTCCATCCTCTGGATCTTTTTTTGGGAGGTTGGAATGGACGTCAAGAGATCATTGAGTGCAATCCCCCTGCTAAAGCAGGTTCTCTACAATAGGTAGTGCACGTAGGTTTTCAGATAGGTCTTGAATACCTCCATAGAAGGAGGAGTCTTCTAAAAGAAGACTCTCAGTCTTCTTTTCCCCTGGCTGAACAGACCTAGGTTTCTCAGCCTTTTCTTGTTCGAGAGATGCTCCAGGCCCTTTATCATTTTTGTGGCCCTCCATTGTACTCCTTCTAGATTTCGCTTTTATGAACTGGGGAGTCCACAACTGGATCCAGTATTATAAATGTGGTCTTCTCAGAGCAGAGTAGAGGAGGCGGATCACCTATCTCAACCTGCTGACCATGGTCTTTTTAATATACCCCAGGTCCTTCTTGACCACAAGGGTACACTGCTTGCTCATGGTCAACCTGTTGTGCACCAGGACCACCAGGTCCTCCTTGCCAGAGTTCATCTCCAGCAGCTCATCCCTAAGCAGTTCAGATGCACATGGATATTCCTCCCCAAGTGCAAGACTCTACACTTACTTTTGTTAAACCTGATCGCGTTCCTCCCTGTCCAATATTCCAGTCTGTCCAGGTGTTGTTGATTCGTAGCACTGGCTTTTGGTGTGTCAGCCGCTCCTCCCAGCTTTGTGTTATCATCAAAGTTGCTGAGAGTGGACTCTACCCCTTCGCTGATGAAGGTATTGAACAAGATTAGAGCCAGTGCTGACCCCTGAGGAAGATTGCTAGTTACAGGCCTCCAACTCCCATTGCTAAAATGCACCCTACTCCTTCTTTTTTTGTTTCCTGATGGATTCATCTTTGTAACTCGAAGTCTTTGCTATACCCTGTCTTATTTAGCAACTGCAAGTTCAAATATGAGAAAGGACTGTGTGTAGGACATACATCTTACAATTTTCTAGAAAAATTAGATTAGATTGTAAGGACTTGTAAGACTAGAAAAACTTAAAATTTAAAAAACTAGAAAAGAAAATTTAAAAAACTAAAAAAGACTTAAAATTCAGATAGAAATTGTAGTCTAACAGGTGTCACAAGACAGAAAAATCTGCCTACACCAACTGTAGGAGACTAAATGATCATATTATATGGGATGAACAATGTAGGTAAATTTTAATAGGTAAACCAGATAAATTAGAGCCTATAGGCTTCACTTATTTGTTTTAATTTTTAAATTTTTTAAAGAAAATTTTCACACTGATTATTCTGATGATGTATGGGATGCACCGGAAATAGGCAAGCCAGTGTGGATAGTGACGTACAGAGGGACATGACACTGGGAAAAAGACATGAATTATTTGGTTACAAGGTGAAAAGCCAGATGGGATTTAGAATAGTAAGCCCCATACAGCAACTGAAATTGGTACCAACTTTTTACTTTATGGCTATTCTTTGAATGGTATGACAGAAAGTTGAGCTTGAAAGAGAAGACAAAAAAGAACCTCATCAATTTTTTGGCTTTGAAGACATTTTCAGAAAAGAGAATTAAGAGATTTATTATAATTTTTAAATATAAAACAAATCCTTTTATTTATACTTTTTAATTCCTTTATGGATAATTTAACAATTTGGATGACTAGATTTAGCTGGATGATTACAAGGGAGAATCTTGAATAGTTTTGAAAAATGCTGGAGCTTATAAATTTAACATTCTGGGTTTTCTTTACTGGTCTGACTGGTCAAGATAAATGCTTTTAATTTTCAGCCTTACATACTGCATAGGTTGATGTCTAAAAATAGCCAAATAGTTATCATTTAATGGGTTAAATATGAAATTTTATTTTATATCTAAATCATATCTAAATTATTTCTCTTTTGTTGCTGATGTGAAATTATAAGAATCTATATTAAGAGAAAAAGCAAACAAATAATAAAAAAAAAGAACAACTCAAAACCAAGATTATTTTCTGAACGATAACATGCAGGTGGCTCTGAAAGTAATGCATTCTATTTATTTCCATGGAAACTACATCAGATCCTAGGATGAGAATAACATTATTTGATAAAGCAAATTCTCAATAAATTCCATGTTTGACACTACTTTATCAGCCTGTCCCTCTGCTGCCATCTGTCATGCATCAACAAAATTTAACAGAATATTGGTTCAAGAAGGTTCAATCTCTATTGTCATCCCAGCAACATCTACCTATGAAAGCACTGACCAACATGATAATATCGGAGGCATTAATTTTGGAATAGCTCTCGTACAAATAGATACAGACCTAGACAAGTTTTACTTTTTGAGTTTATGGATGACTGAAATAATAGTTCTTTGCATTATCCCATAATTCAGATAAAAACATATATTCTTTTTAGTTCTTCTTTTCAAACCTTCTTCCTCTACTGGTATCAGTCAATAAGACCTCAGTTCAGAAAATAATTTCTGCATCCGAAAAACATACTGATTTTAAAGTTTCACCAAATATTTTTCCCATTAATAGTTCCCAATACTTTTCTAAGTTTCAATTGTTTTTTATTTTTGCTTAGGTATTTAATGGTAATTTAATTAGGTATCTAATCTGACTTCTTTCCTTAATTTGCTATTATTTACAGTTATTTTTCTCTTGCTTCACTTATACTAATTTTAAACCTCCCAAATCATCTTGCATCATTTCATACTAGAAGAGTATCTAGGTTTCCACAAAGGACCACGAGCTCATAATTAGGTAGTATGTCTGTGCAGGATACGCAGACAGAGGATTTTCTGAGTATGACATCACACCAATATAAAAATGAAGTTGAGTATGATGGTTTTAGGTTTGTGACAAGATAGCCTTTCATAAGGAAGGGTAGACATATCCAGCAGCAATGCTAAACATGGCTCAGTGGGAATATTATCATCCACAGACATATCTTGAGCACTGGCAGGAGAGGAACTTTGGAAGATCCAAATGTTAGTTAGATAATTCTGTGTCATTGACTTTAAATGGTTGCAGGGAATCCACTAGCTAAAGGCAAGCTTGTCAACATCAAAAGGATATTGTAAAATGACTGCATTACTATTATGGGTCTAGTCAATGAAGTTTACATTGTGAGTCGTATTATCTTTATCAACTGTTTATCAACCCAAGGAGGTTATGGATTACCATCCCTGGAGGCATTCAAGGCCAGGCTGGATGTGGCTCTGGGCAGCCTGCTCTGGTGGTTGGTGGCCCTGTACATAGCAGAGGGTTTGAAACTAGGTGATCACTGTGGTCCTTATCAACCCAGGCCATTCTATGATTCTATGATTCTACGAACTGTGAAGCCTGCCCACTTACCTCTGCTTGAGATCTTTCCTTCTCTAAAAGATCCTTTTCCTCTTTAAATGTTTTAACCTCTTATTCTGTTGGATCACTTGAACCATTTAAATAGCTGCCCCTCACTTTGTGCATCTTGACAAAATAGTTAGTCTCTCATGTCAAGCAAGTGTAATAGAAACAGCATAATAGGAGTTAAAGGATTTACAAACATTAATCATCAGTCTCCAGGAAAGGCATGAGTCCACATAGCTGCCTCTCATGGGATACTCAAGATGGATGTAAAACAATGAACATCCCCCAGTTCTGATGAAATCAAAGGCTCTGGAAGCTGCTTAAAATGTACCTTTGTAAGCTTCTATGGTTGTGTCTCCTGCTGAGCTGAAAATAAGCAATTTAGAAGACTTAGAAACACAAGTGCTCATGGCAAGACTGTGACTCATTCACTGTTCAGCAGCCTCATTTTTTCTTTTTTTTTCTTTTCTTTTTTTTTCCCCCTTTCAATTGAGCAAATAGAAACATAATGTTGTGAGAGCATTCCTGGCTCACTGTGATTATTTCCATGATGTCAGAAGTACGATGTTATGCGATCCATTTCATAGACTCCTCTTGATCTCACTGAAAGATAATCAAGTGTTTGAAGCTTGACTTTTGCCACCACTACTTTGTTATACAAGACAATGTGTAAGAAAATGCTCAGTTCCCTGCACTGGATGTGGCATTCCAATTGTCTGTCACCAATGCTGAGTAAAGAAAGGTCACCTCCCTCAACCTGCAGGCAGTATTTTTCCAAATGCCATTCAAGAGTCTGTTGGCCATCTTTGCTCAGGGGCCCCTGTTGGTTTATGGTGAGCTTGTTATCATTTACCAGCATCCATAGGTCCTCCTTTTTCCGTCAGTTGGATCCCAGTGTGTGTTGATGCATGGTTAATTGATGCTTTGTTTGTCTTTCTTAGTAAATAAAGGTTTTCCCTCTTAAATTTCCACTGGCATGCTGAATTTACTGGAAAGAAATATACCAACTTTCATCCCTCGATGTGCCACAATGAACATCTAAAAATTAAGTTTGTGGTGATGCACACTTTTGCACATCATGGTGTTACTTCCATCACATTGTTATTATTATACTCTATCTTCTCATTCAATTTTCTGCTTTTTTCTTTTATTTTTTTTTTTTAATTTTTCTTGGCAGTGTCTCCATATTAACGTATCAGTAACTTTCATCAGTATTTTTTTTTGTTGTTTTTTTTTAATGCCATGTACCTTTGTGAAAATAGTACACTTGACCCCTAGACACATCTCCACCTTTCCTCTTTGCAATATTTTCTCTTTCAACAAAATTACATAGGTGACTCTGAAATTAATGCCTCCTATTTATTTCCATGGAAACTAGAATAGATACAATAGCACTCTTTTATATGTAAAATTCTCGACTACAAAATGCTAGTTTTCATCACAGTCACCACCACAAGCTATGCATTTACACCAGCAATGAACAAGAACCTGCATAATGTGCTTGTAAAAAATCTGCACCAGCAGAGGTGTCCACTTCTGCTGTCACCACCGCTGAAACAGATCACCCATCACCTCTCTGCTAATTGGAATCTGCAAAGTGGATAATGCACTGCTATCTCTAGGTACTCCACTATGCTCCTCATGGATCTTGTAATTGGCTACATATCTTCTCTGTTTTTCTTTCTGGTGAGCATTTATCCTCACTTCTACTTCAATTTCCATAGGAGTCTTCTCTTGCTTCAAGTGTGAACCACTTCCAGGAATGATCCATGCTAGGAGGGAAAAATTAGTTACACTCCCTGTGTCATTTATTAAAGTGTCTGGAAGGATACCATGAGAAACAGTACTGAGTACCTGAAATACATAAGAAGTATGTATGAAGTAACCTTCAAATGTAAAGATTATTAAAGTATTATTAAAAAAAAATCTTAACCTTCTAAGCATTTCCTTTAAATAAATCAAGGCTCCCTCAGAATTACTTATAAAACCAGAGAATTCTAAAGGAAATCTCACTCCTTCTTGATAGTGACATAAAGGTCACTCCTTAATTGAAGTTAATTTTTTTTTTTGCCATGTATTTAAATGTTTAATAATTGCTTCTCCTATTTATATTCTCTAGGTAAATTTATGACTTACTGTATTTCAACTGGTGAAGGTGGAGATGAGTCATTATTTAAATTTAAATGATAATAACAGCAACTTCTGTTACTTAGTAACACAAATGTATGATTATAACCTAACTATTTCCATAAAGCCTTTTTGAGCAAATTGCATAGTTTATTAGACTTAGAGTCACCTGCACCCTACACATACTGTGAACCAGTGCAAATTGTATACACAAATTGCCTTGGGGGCACGTTTGCCCTAAGCTATGCCTTCTGGGGCTGATATGACTGGAAGAGAGCTGGTACCCACTTGAACTGTTGAGTCACCACACATTACAGCTGGATGCCATCTGGTGCATCTGTATCTTGCAGTCTACAATGATACGTCTGTTGTTGCTGGAGATCCAGGCTGGACTGTCTGAGACAATCAGCCTTACAAGTAAAGAGAGAGAACAAGACTTCTGGGCTGAGAGAAAACTTGCCAGATAATAAGGAGGCAGCGAATCAGTGGAAATCTGCATGATGTATTTGAGAAGTGTGAATATACATTTATCCACTGAGATAAAGTCATCTAAAATAAAAGGATCAAGAAATTTGTAAGGGTCTCTGGAGGAATATAAGCCATGGATTTGTGATAAGATGAAAGAAACAAGATGAATTGCAGATTAAATATATTAAGTTGGACTCTATTTTTTCTATAAGAGTGCTTGCCTTTGCTGGATCATGGTGATCACGGATGGCACCCCTATAGCATTTCATGCTGAATCATACAGCTCTTCTTTCTTTCCCATTTCTGCTGTTGAGAATTATGACACTGTTTGAGGCTAAAGTACGTCCTGAATAAAGTGTGTCCAGGAACACTGCACAGCTGACTTCCGTATTCTGCCTTGCAGAAAGGTGTGTGAAGAGAGAAAGACAGCACCTCCAGTGAGGCATGAATGAAGCAAATTGTACCATTCCACTCAAGAGTTGGATCTTGCTTCCTGAAAGAAGATTTAAGCAGAAAGATAACTACCATTTTGAGCCTTCGTGATTTACATATGTTCTACGCATTTTTATAACTTCACGTTCTTTCCTACGTGCTTGTGTCACCCACAGGCTGCTTTTGCTGGCAACAGAACTTGGATGCAGAACTGCCAATGAATGCTGAAGCATTATAGAGTATGTGCACACAACCAATGCCATTATTCAGTTTCTGCTACTGTACCTGTTTCTGATGCTGTTGTTCTCTCTACGCTAGTGATGTTTTGTCTACTCTTTTCCTACATGTTTTCAATTCACAGATCAGATTTAGAGCTGAATATCCATGGCAGACTTGGATAAACAGAAGGGATTGATGGGAGGCTGCAATTGGATTAAGCTATAACAGGATTTTAGCTTTTGTGCATTACTCTATCAGAATATTCTATCAGAATTTTTCCCATATTACAACAGACAGCAAAATTTTAAGAATGATTTTTTGATAAGACATGTTCTAAAGTATTGCCATCTATTAATCAAAACCTTTTAAGGACCAGTAAAAATAACTTTTCCTTTTAAAAATGAATCTCTGAGCAGGTTATTTTTTCATTCTATTTTCAATTGATTAAAGTGCGTTATAATCAACATGAACTGATAATTAAATGAAACCCTGAAATTTAGTACTTTGATTAGCAACATTCTTCTTAGCTAATATAAATAATTAGAGATAAGACATTATATTGATATAGCAAGGTCCCCATCTTTATTCCATGTATTGAGTCAAAGAGTTAGAAGAAAATACCAAAACAACCATATTTAACAGAAATATTTTATGTGATGCAACTGGAAGTCATTCAGCGGCTACAGAAACTGCACAAGTTTCTATAAGTTTCCCCCCAAAAAACATCTATGTACCACTCACAAAAAATATTTTACACCAAAAGGAGTAACTGAGTGTTCTCTTACTCAAAATATTTGAAATACACAAGCCTAACAAAAGAACTGGAAAAGTAACCTAACTAGTCTACGATTAGACAATGAACTGCTGACTGGCATGCCTTGGAAAGCTCTCAGATGTTTCTACCTTGGATTTTTGCTTTTTATTTTCATTTGTTTGGTTATTGTTCATTGGTAGTTGTTTATTTTTTAAGTAATTTTATGTTATTCTTTTAATGCACCTCTTTCAATAATGTATAGTTAGATCTCATGAAGACATTTGGCACTTCATTGAATAACTGTTGCATTATGTTATGTGCAAAGATTTCATTTTTCTTGAAGCAATTTTGCTTAGAGGTCAAAAAGTGTTCACATAATTTTTTTCATACATTTAGCACTAAATCTTTATTGCAAATACTTAATATTACATTTGTGCAGATGGAATACATAATATCCTATTAGTGTTAATTACTGTGAGACTTTCAAAGACTTTGAAAAATAAACTGACTAACAGAGGCAACCTTAAAATGCTAATACGCTCCAGGAAATTCTCTTATTTTCTTGCTGATGTGATGATTTCCAACTGAAATTGTTCCCACAAAAAGAACCCAGAGCCTCTATCTACCATAAATCAACAAAGAAACACCAAGACTGGAAAAGACCTCCAAGATCATCCTGTCCAATCATCCACCTATCACCAATATTTCCCACTAAACCATGTCCCTCAGTACAACATCTGAACATTTCAATAATGGAAAATAAGTCTAGTCCCAAGGCATTCTTAGTGCCCTTACAGATCTTCTCTAAGGATTAGAGGTCTGGAAGATTTTAAATCTGAACACTTGCGGACCTGCTTCAAATCCCAAGGATGGTTTTCTACTGACATTTCTACAAAAATCATGTGATGAAAGATCTCTGAGAATGGTTAATTTCAGCAGTACCTCATTAACACTCCTATGCTTGCACAAGTATTCCAACACGTCTCCTTTTGTCTTTGTGTTAAAATATTTCTCTTAGAATAGGGACTATCACGCACAGCCAATTAAGATTTTTGGATGCATTAATTATTTATTTTCTTGAAATTAGAGTGGAAAAATGACTGATAGAAAATGAAATGGTATCATGTTATTTTCAGATAGCCTTTGATGGTGAATTTTTTAAAACCTTTAACTGGTTAGGTGAATGGTCCCAACTGATTGTGAAAATGAAGAGTTTGTCAGATTCATTCTTGACAAGCAGAAGGCAATTAAAGAAACAATTTTAATTTTAGTAATTCTTTTGAGGTTATTGTAGTAACAGAGGAACAAAAAAATTGCATTTTTGTGTGAAACCCCAATATATTTCCTTAATTAAATGGAAGCTGTTGGAATAGCTTGAGGGAATTAAGGGAAGCTTTCACTTTCCTCTAAAGCAACTCTAGTAGAAGCTCATGATGATCTCATAATCTGGACAGTTATAACAGTAGTTACTTTTGTTTCTTAACACCATATTTGTACTGTACCTTCTCTGCTTCATTTTTCCTTTGCATCCACCTTCTTATTGTTAGCATTCTTCTTACTGTATGATTTGTTATCTGTCTTCCAATGTAATATACTGTATCTTCTTTCATTTTTAGATGCTTTCTTTTTCTAGTTTTTCTCCATTAAGTCTGTTTTTCTTCATAGCACATTTATCCTTAAATATCAGACACCACTACGTATCATTATTCAGAGAATGAATAGCATCAATTTAATTTGCCCATATACTGGCATGTAGTATCTGATCTCCCCATTACATTTATCATTGATTTCTCTTCATGGCTTTTGGGAAGAAAAAGAAAATTGAAGTGCTATTTCAATAAATTTTTACATATCCTGTTAGCTTTTTTCTGCCTAGCTGAATTCACATTTTCAGGTTTGTGCATAATGCAGATAAAGTAATAGGAATATTCTTTCTGGCTACTCTGAACGAGATTTTACAAGTGATTTTAACTCTACCAATTGTCATAATTATTTCTAGCACGAGGAACAAAGCCCCAAACATGACATTTCTTTCAAATCGAAGACAACCAAAACTGTTTGACTGGACATTTTCAAGGGAATAAGGAAAGAAGAATGCCTTTGGGTTCTTTAATAGTTAGAGAAAATGTCACATACATAATAAATCTTAGATGTTATTTTATTCATTATTGATTACAAACGCCAACATGTCTTTTGAGAAATACATAGCCATGAAGCTCAGCTCCTTTACTTGTAGCCACTGGACATTAAAGAGTTATGTAGCATGAAGAAAGACTTAAAAGTTTCACTTCAGTAAATGTTAGACATTACTATAGACCTTCCATGTGAGTTGGAAAAAATGACTTGTGTTATTGTCATGTAGATGACTGTGAACTCCTCTCTTTGCATTTGAAGTTAAGTATAGCCCAGACCATTAGGGCAACACTGAACTTGAATGAATACAACCTTAGATTCCATCTTAAGTAAACTGGATTTGCTAATTTAACTGTATGGTATGTATGACCTATGACTTCATTTAAAACAGTGAAATTGGTAATTTGGCAATAGAATTTCCAGGTATTAAGGAATTAAAGTTCAGTAATGCATTTGGATTAATGCATGAAAATACATTTTTTCTTTATTAAAAGTGTTCGAAATTTTGAAGGTTATTCAGAACATCCAGTTTTGGAAAATACCATTAGGTGATTAAGATAATTGACTGGTTTCCTTATACAGACAATGGAGGAGATTTATAGGAAGAGCCACATATCTCTGTTCCAAACGTTAAATAAACAGCAGGAGCACTACTTGTTCTATTATCTATACTTGCTGGTTCATACTTGTCTTGAAAGTTCACTCAGGTATCACTTTGTTTTTTTTTCTTCCCCCTGAAGGGGCCCAGATCATGGAATCATAGAATCATAGAATGGTTTGGGTTGGAAGAGTCCTCTAAGATCACCTAGTTTTAACCCCCTGCTATAGGCAGAGACACCTCTCTCTAGACCAGGTTGCTCACAGCCCCATCCAGCCTGGTCTTGAATGCTTCAGGGAGGGAGTATCCACAGTATCTCTGGGCAACCTGTTCTAGTATCTCACTACCCACACAGTAAAGAATTTCTTCTTAATATCTAGTCTAAGTCTACTCTCTTTCAGTTTAAAGCCATTTCCCCTTGTCCTGTCACAACCCGCCTGTGTAAAATGTCCCTCCCCAGCTTTCCTGTAGGCCCCATTCAGGTACTAGAAGGCCACTATAAGGTCTCCTTATAGCCTTCTTCCCTCTCCTCTCCTCTCCTCTCCTCTCCTCTCCTC